>JAJJWW010012162.1:0-246294 GCA_023531295.1 Papaver armeniacum
GGTGATTTCATTGCTCAAATAGGTGTTTACAAAGATGAAATATAGAGAAAATAATTAAACCGGGTGTTTGCAACGCTTATAATTGTTGCAAAACATCTTTATTATGAACGATATATATAAATGTCATTGGTGTTATAACATGTAAGACATGTTGCGAACGTCGCATTCATTTATGTAGCATGAACATTTGAAGTGGTCTTATGTTCTTCGTGTTCTTCACTACACCAGCAGAAACAATTTTCCTGGTTGTTGATTTTGCGCCTCTGTGATGCTCTAAACTATCCCAAACTCTCCGTCCCCTCTTAAAACTCCTCAGCACTCTATATATACCCGATAGGTCTTCAAAATCTCTGCTATAACTCCAAATATTATCGTAATAACTTCCCGGATATTATTTCCTCATTATTATTCTTCACACGTTCTGTCAGGGGATAATTCCAATTTTAATCTGATTCTCGTGTTTACAGCAGTCCAGCGCACTCCCAACATGATACAAACTCGTACAAAATTGAGTCCAAATCTTTCAAAACACATGCAGCTTCCTAAAATAACTCCCTGAGAGAGTCCACGATATCTTCCTCCTGTTTGGCGAGATCACGTGATTTAATCGAAATGAATGAACTTACCAACCTTGTTTTGATCTAACAGGCTGGTATATATCCGAAGCAAGATAAAAATCCGACCAAATTTGTGAGAAAATCTCGATAGAAAATTTCGCAGGTGAAAACTGCTTTGAATCCAAGTTTCCCGCCATTTCTCTGTTTTTGAACGGTGAAGAAGATAGGCAGCCCTTAACGAAAATGCTGGTGCCTTTAGCAGATGGGTGGCCTGGGATGCCCCTTATCCGAATTGAGGGTGCCTTTAGTACTTTCCTCCGGGGGTCCAAATAACACTTTTTGAGCAACTTTTTCCACACAAGTGTATTTCTCCAAAAACTCCTACACACATAAAAACACCAACATTAGTACAAAAATCGAGACTAACAATAGAGACAATGAGGACAATTCAAACACAAAAATGTGTCTATCACTTAGCCTAGATATTATATGACCTTCGATCTTGAAAGTCTTTAAATAGAGAAACTCAAACAACTAGGAAATTCAATCCCTGACACTTTCATGTGTTTTAGATGTATGCTAGAGACATCATGTGTTAACCTAGGTTTTCTCTGAGAAACATAATTAGGTTAACGACTTAAAGACTCCACTTAGAGATTCGTGAACCCAGGTCTGACTATCTTTTACCTTGATAGTTCGTGTATCCTGATCTTGTTTTCCTATTATCGAGATTTCTGTAATCTATTTCAGGCTAAATACATAGTAATCACAAAGTTCTCTTGTCTCAGAATTTGTGATTCCGCAAGATAAATATCTGATAAAGATTCTTAATTGAACTCGTCTAAGATTGTTCTTGTGAGGTGAAAAATAATCTAGGATGCTCTTCGGGAGTCATAAGTACCGGATTTTGAAGTTTTTCTAGACTTTGCCTATTCAAAACATATTTTTTCACCTAGATATCACGATCTAAACGGAAATCAAATAGGATTATCTTTTAGAGGCATATTGGTATAAATTCTTCAAGCAAGAGATATAAATTTTTGCATGCAATTTTATTCAAGGATCATTAAAGTTGGTAAACTTATTTTGAATTGTACTAATATTTTATCCATACAGTTATATTCCTCGGGTTCCCGGGTTCCTCGGAGTTGACCCATGCTAATACTTTACAACATAAAAAGACATTGGGGTTAGTTTAGACTCATATATATTTTGATACCACATATAAACCCTAAGTTTTCAAGTCTTAGATTGATCTTGGATAATAACAAATATAATTATAAGATTTGGTATTTTTAAATTTCCAAATAACTTATGATAATTGTCAATAATATAAAAATTGAATTAATAATGAGATAGATTGATTTTCATTATTAGGTTTAAGATAAGGAATAATTGCTTTTAATAGATAATCTACCAATTATAAAAATAGTTTATATATTTATATTATAGTTCCTAGTTATAAATATTACTTTCCCAAGTTCCAAGTTTACAATTGAACTTTGACCCAACCCAAGTCCCACCCTAATTTTGATAGGTAATAACACTAAAATGCAAAAGACAAAGTATTGGGAATAACATATCACCGTAGTATTAGAGTTCCAATCGATTGAACTCGGAAGGTAATAACACTAAAATTGACGCTGAGTTAAGCACTGGTCGAGAAGTTTTGTTTTGCTATCTCAAGCTTGTTGTAAAATTTAGTTGCACAAAACTATATCTTGATTTTTAGTCTACATATTATCCATGTCTCAAACTAGGATAAAAGTGTGGTTTGAATTTCAGACATGACCAGTTCACCTATTGAAGACGGAGATCGACCGAAGATATTTGAAGAACTTTATCAACAAAAGGAAAGTGAAAACTGAATCATCCTATTTACTCAAATGTGCACCATACAATCATTATGAGACAAAGTTGTATGATTATGTAGACTTTAAACATTGCATAGAAGAAGTTTTGAGTCAAGCTTGTCTAGTTGAGTATCTCGAAACATGATTCAAAGCAATAGTCATTCATATACTTGATGAATTTAGTTATGAACAATTTATTGTTTATGAACTAAGTAATGATTTAAGATTGATCATTCGAGATTAGCCCGAGCAACGATATTCGTCATTGATGTCATTTGGGAATGTTTCAAATTGATAAAAGAAGAGAGATAGAAGTATTGAAAATCTGGATACAAGACGATACACATACCTAGCACGCATACTGAATCAATTGTATTGGTTCCAGGTCAGTGGTATGCGTACCCATGCGTATTGAGGTAGCTCTATGGTTCGACGACTTTGGGTACACATACCCGGTATGCATACGTAAATCATTTGTTTGTGAACTGGCCTTTTATGGTATGCATACTAAATTGCACGAGTTCAGAAACATCTTTGAGATACACGTACCCGCTAGGCATACCTTGGTAGTCCGAGTTCACAAATTGGGTTTGCACACATACCCGGTATCCACACCATCCTGGTCAAATATTTTCAGATGCATTCAAACTATTTTCTACAATATGTTTGGTATCTAATTAAATCTCTAAGACATACTTGATCACTTATGATTGTGCATCAATATTAAAATCGAAAGAGTTGAAATAATCATGATAAGCTTATGGTTGAACACGGCTAACCGGTCATGAACTATCATTATACACGGTTCGGTTACGACCGACCATAATATATATTCTACTATGCGATTTCAAGTCGAATTTCTCATATGCTTACTTGAAACATTAACCAGTGTTTCGTCCAAATTGATAAAGTGTTTGCTTGATTCCCAATCTACCTTAGCCTAGATATATGTGACCTTCGATCTTGAAAGTCTTTAAATAGAGAAACTCAAACAACTAGGAAATTCAATCCCTGACACTTTCATGTGTTTTAGATGTATGCTAGAGTCATCATGTGTTAACCTAGGTTTTCTCTGAGAAACATAATTAGGTTAACGACTTAAAGACTCCACTTAGAGATTCGTAAACCCAGGTCTGACTATATTTTACCTTGATAGTTCGTGTATCCTATCTTGTTTTCCTGTTATCGAGATTTCTGTAATCTATTTCAGGCTAGATACATAGTTATCACAAAGTTATCTTGTCTCAGAATTTGTGATTCCGCAAGATAAATATCTGATAAAGATTCTTAATTGAACTCGTCTAAGATTGTTCTTGTGAGGTGAAAAACAATCTAGGCTGCTCTTCGGGAGTCATAAGTTCCGGATTTTGAAGTTTTTCTAGACTTTGCCTATTCAAAACATATTTTTTCACCTAGATATCACGATCTAAACGGAAATCAAATAGGATTATCTTTTAGAGGCATATTGGTATAAATTCTTCATGCGAGAGATATAAATTTTTGCATGCAATTTTATTCGAGGATCATTAAGTTGGTAAACTTAGAATTGTACTAATATTTTGTCCATATAGGTTGCCGAACGAAAAAGTTGGTGTTGTATTTTGATACCCTTGAGTTTTCAACTAGATTGATCTTGGATATATCTAAGGGTTTTACCTATTATGCAAAATACATAAGTATTGACTAAGAAGGAATAACATATCACCGTAGTATTACTTCGAAGTTGCAATACAATTGAACTTTCTGGAAGGTAATAACACTAAAATTGACAAAGGGGGAGACTGTTAGAGCACTGCTCGGTCGAACTCGCAAGTTTTGCTATCTCAAGCTTGTTGTAAAATTTAGTTGCACAAAACTATATCTTGATTTCTAGTCTACATATTATCCATGTCTCAAACTAGGATAAAAGTGTGTTTTGAATTTCAGACATGACCAGTTTACCTATTGAAGACGGAGATCGACCGAAGATATTTGAAGAACTTTATCAACAAAAGGAAAGTGAAAACTCAATCATCCTATTTACTCAACTATTCACCATACAATCTTTATGAGACAAAGTTGTATGATTATGTGGACTTTAAACATTGCATAGAAGAAGTTTTGAGTCAAGCTTGTCTAGTTGAGTATCTCGAAACATGATTCAAAGCAATAGTCATTCATATACTTGATGAATTTAGTTATGAACAATTTATTGTTTATGAACTAATTAATGATTTAAGATTGATCATTCGAGAATAGCCCGAGCAACGATATTCGTCATTGATGTCATTTGGGAATGTTTCAAATTTATAAAAGAAGATATATATATATATATATATATATATATATATAAGTATTGAAAATCTGGATACAAGACGATACACATACCTAGCACGCATACTGAATCAATTGTATTGGTTCCAGGTCAGTGGTATGCGTACACATGCGTACTGAGGTAGCTCTATGGTTCGACGACTTTGGGTACACATACCCGGTATGCATACGTAAATCATTTGTTTGTGATCTGGCCTTTTATGGTATGCATACTAAATTGCATGAGTTCAGAAACATCTTTGAGATACACGTACCCGCTAGGCATACCTTGGTAGTCCGAGTTCACAAATTGGGTTGGCACACATACCCGGTATCCACACCATCCTTGTCGAATATTTTCAGATGCATTCAAACTATTTTCTACAATATGTTTGGTATCTAATTAACTCTCTAAGACATACTTGATCACTTATGATTGTGCATCAAGATTAAAATCTAAAGAGTTGAAATAATCATGATAAGCTTATGGTTGAACACGGCTAACCGATCATGAACTATCATTATACACGGTTCGGTTACGACCAACCATAATATATATTCTACCATGCGATTTCAAGTCGAATTTCTCATATGCTTACTTGAAACCTTAACCAGTGTTTCGTCCAAACTGAGAAAGTGTTTGCTTGATTCCAAATCTACCTTAGCCTATATATTATGCGACCTTCGATCTTGAAAGTCTTTAAATAGAGACACTCAAACAACTAGGAAATTCAATCCCTGACACTTTCATGTGTTTTAGATGTATGCTAGAGTCATCCTGTATTAACCTAGGTTTTCTCTGAGAAACATAATTAGGTTAACGACTTAAAGACTCCACTTAGAGATTCATGAAGCCAGGTCTGACTATCTTTTACCTTGATAGTTCGTGTATCCTGATCTTGTTTTCCTGTTATCGAGATTTCTGTAATCTATTTCAGGCTAGATACATAGTAATCACAAAGTTCTCTTATCTCAGAATTTGTGATTCCGCAAGATAAATATCTGATAAAGATTCTTAATTGAACTCGTCTAAGATTGTTCTTGTGAGGTGAAAAATAATCTAGGATGCTCTTCGGGAGTCATAAGTACCTATTTTGAAGTTTTTCTAGACTTTGCCTATTCAAAACATATTTTTTCACCTAGATATCACGATCTAAATGGAAATCAAATAGGATTATCTTTTAGAGGCATATTGGTATAAATTCTTCATGCAAGAGATATAAATTCTTGCATGCAATTTTATTCAAGGATTATTAAGTTTGTCAACTTGGAATTGTACTAATATTTTGTCATACAGGTTGCCGAACGAAAAAGTTGGTGTTGTATTTTGATACCCCTGCATTTTCAACTAGACTGATCTTGGATATTTTGACATCATCTAAGAACTCTTCTATACAATCAGATTCACAAACATTTTGTCAAGACATATCTTCCTCTTTAAAAGGCTAAGTCATATGCTCTCCTACGTTGAACGGTGAGACAACTCACCTCATTATTCATCGTTGAACACTGCCCACTCTTAATATTGCTTAAAACAACAATTTTTGAAACAAGAGTGTTCCCTATCTTTTCTCCATATAATTTGTGCCAAAACAAATGAAAAAATAAATAAACAAAATCCTCATATATTTCCTAATTCCTATATTTTCTCCATATATTTTGCGACAAAATTAAAAGAAAAAAAACCCACATATTTTCCACAAAAATAAAAGGAATAAATAAATAAAATACCCACATATTTCCTAATTCTTATCTTTTCTCCGGATAATTCTTATCTTTTTTGTATGTATTTATCGATAAAGTAAAACGAAAAAAAAACACACGATTCCCATGTATTTTCTACAAAAATAAAGGACATATCATTCCTCCACATATTTTGCGCCAAAACAAATACAAAAATAAATAAACAAAATCCTCATATATTTCCTAATTCCTATATTTTCTACACATATTTTGCGACAAAATTAAAAGGAGAAAAAACCACATATTTTCCACAAATAAAAGGAATAAATAAATAAAATACCCACATATTTCCTAATTCTTATCTCTTCTCCGGATAATTCTTATCTTTTCTGTATGTATTTTATCGATAAAGTAAAACGAAAAAAAAAAAAACACATGTTTCCCGTGTATTTTCTACAAAAATAAAAGGACATATTATTCCTCCACATATTTAATTCATGGGTTTCTTCAATTCTACCACAATTAAATACCAGCACTGATATCTCTCTGCTGTAAAAATAATGTCTGCATCTAGTTGGGTGTTAGGGTATAATGCCTTTTAAGCATATCCACATGAGCCATTTTGAACTTCCAAAGATATTTCCAAACTCTAATAGGAATGTTAGAACTATTAGCAGTAACACTATTATCATTTTTACAGAATTTGTTGTTAGTGCTATGTAGAGAAAATCTCCCATCTTTTAGTGGCATCTATAACATCACATCTTCTTGTATTGTCAATGAACATGTTTTATATCTTGTAGGAACTAACACTATCAAACAGTTGGATGAGCAATCATATATCCCAATTTTTGCAGCCATGGATGAAAAATTCAGAGACATATACGAAAGTATTGGATGTACCTGATGTAGGAAATGGTTGATTATGTAAACCCGACACAACCCATCCATCAAGACAAATTTTAGTCTGTTTCCAAATGTTAACTTCCTTGAAGTAGTGTTGCTGCAGTGTTGTCGGGATTTTCTCAATTCTTGTTCATACTCAAGAGGAGTTTTTGTTAGAAGAGAGAATCTGTGAAGAAAGTTACCATATCTACAAATTTTTTAACTTGAGAACTTGAACCTATACCTTGTTGGAATCAATGTACGATATTATTCAAGATAGCTATTTATGTAACGATGAATTTAACTTCTACAGATCCCTAAATGCCATACCTCCTATATCTTTGGACTTGCACATCTTATGTCAAGTAAAAAATTGGCACCTCTAGTGGAGTTGTAGCCCCACCCAAATCCTATTTGATTGGACGTTAATTGATTTATGAGATTCTTAGACATCCGGAAAGTTTTCATTTGATAAAATGGAACTGAGTTAGGCACATATTTAACCATGTAATTGTTCTCCCAACTTGATTTAGAGCTTCAGAGGACCAAATAGCCAATCTTCTATCAAAGGTACCTTTAACTGCATTGAAAGATTCTTGTTTTGAATGACCTACGATCTTGGGAAAACCAAGCTACATTTTCTTAAAGCTCATAGTTTTGACAACCAATAATCTGAGTTAAAGTACTAGCCACTTCGAACATGGTATATTTACTGCAATATACTGAAAATTTGTCCAAGTTTATGACTTTTCCAGACTGAGCTGAACTCCTGCAAAAGTTGAAGAAAATTATTCACATATAGAAGATTATATTGAGTGAAAATCAAGCATCCGTCTAGGAAAAGTAGATGAGTAACAGTTGGAGCTTGAGCAACCATTTTAATGCTTTTTATAGTCTTGTACACTTGATTAAAATATAAAAAGCCATGAGAATCCTTGTTTTCTCAAATTTGGAGTGCAAATTTTGAGATGGCAAGTTGAAAAGGAGCTCAACCACTCAGAAATTTGGAAGGAGGCTCACTCAAATGCTATCCTGTATTTTCAAAAATTTAAAGTGACTAAATTTCAAAATTCAATTGAACAACAACACTCCATTTATCTAGTCCCATAATCATGCTTCAAAAAAAGGAAAAAAAAAACTTAACTCAGAAAAACTAATACCACATTAATGCATGACGATTGCTACAAACTCATTTCAAAAATTATGAGAATTACAAATGTCAGATCCAATTTTGATTAATTCATTCTCAAATCAATTAGGTCCGGAATCCTTTAGAATCTATCAGTAGTCACCAACATAGACCGGAGGTTTAAGATATTTCTCAGATAAAAGGAGGTTGGCATCTAATGCGACAAATAACAAATCCCAAATTGGTGCCGCTAAGTTGCCCGCGGATCGCCATTTTCTGATGCGGCAGAAAGAAGCTAATCCTCACCAATATCCTCCGCATATTTCCACAATAAATCAATTCCATCCATCTGACCGAGCCCAACCACTACAACAATAACCTTTTCTTCCAGCCTTCTAAGCTTTATAAACATAAATATGTCTCTCTCGATAAATATCATCCTATGCTATGAACCACAAAGGAGGTCAACATACACGAAGGGACAAATTAAACTTCGGTATCTGGAACGACGAAGCTAAGTACATTGAAAGTTACTCATGACAAAATCCAAAGGAAATTTTCCAAAAGAAAATAAGCATAGCCTAGTGTGGAATGGAGATGTCAGGGACACTTATATTCTATTGGAAAATTAGATAGAACCAACGCCGTATGCCTTCCATATTTGATCGGGGCGTTATTCCCGTCAAAAATTGTAACATGAACTATTTCGTTAACGTGTCAATGTGGTTCATATCATTGAGCCTCCGATAATTGATATTTTTATTAATAGATATCGAGCCAAACTGTTTACTAAGAACCTAAAAGCGAATAAATGACTAGAGTTTATGCCTTGCTATATGAACACAGAAAATATTCGATATCATTAAAAATAAAGAAACAGTTATTATATATGAAACGCAAATAATAATTCTCGATCAATCAACACTAGTATATTGGAAATTTCAAAATTTTGCAAACTTGGACAGTTGTATTTGTTGGAATATCGGCCTATAATCATGCTTCTAAAACTTTATTAGCTATAAATCATGTTATTCTTCATATAAGGTTAATATTATAAGCTGGTATGACAATTCATGCATCTGGATCATATATTCTGCATTTGTGTAACATTAATATGAAAGTATAAGTACATACCTTAGATTAGCTCACAACAATTGAAGGAAAACTTAGAAATTTCAGTTGTTTTCTATCTAGGTAGGCACTTTCACTATTATCCTCTCTTGTCCTTTGATGATGGAAAAATTTCTTTTAAACAAGAGCTAGAATGGAGCCCACCTCATGCTAGAAAAGACATTTGTCATTCAACCTTCCATCAAGAGTTGAAAAACAGCCTCACATAGCACTATTATAACTAGTATGCCATTCTAAGTAGTCTAAGAGATACTTATCCTTATGTACCCTTGAACTTACATAATTAACATGAACTAACCTTAACCTCATTGATTAGGATTAGTACTAATCTAGTTTAAATAAATACAAAGCATGTTTTGTTGCTAAACCAACATAGAGACTAACATCTCCCACTTTGGGCATCAACAAAACCTTTTAAGTTTAAGAAAACTTTACAAAAAACAGACTTGGATTAATGATGTAGAAAACTGTAGGTGGCCAACCCTTTTTTAGAAAATATAATCCTACAATGAGCAACCATTCATGTATAACCTTATCCTCAAGAACACCAATACGCTAGAATTCGACTATGAAGACCCAAACACCATTTAAAAGATGCACATGCCATTTCCATAATCAGAAATCTAGACAGACTATTGTTCTTGAGTTAATCTTTAGGCATACTTACATAAAGGACAATAACCTTTTAATCCTCGTATAGATCCCTTTATGCCTTAAAAAGACTTCCTTGTGATCTTAAAAAGGATTTGCTAATATCTTTTTTAAGAGACTACAACATTCTTATGACCTCAAAAGAGATCTGCTAACGTATTTTAAAAGACTACCGAACTCTTATGACCTCAAAAGAGATCTGATAACGTCTTTTAAAAGACTACCACATTCCATTTTAACCTCAAAATATATCTGCAAACTTTAGAATGCATCAATTAAGACATTACAACAAACAAAAAATACCAAGAGCAATCATAACAAAATATGTTGATATGCAAACTGATATATTTGATTATTTACAATCAAAGTCATACATCTATGACATATCAACAACACCCATAGAAGTTACATGCTCTTTAAAAGTCTTAGGGTTCAAACCTTTAGTCATAGGATCTGCAAGCATATTTTTAGTCGAAACATAAGAAATATCAATTTCCCGATTCTTGATCTTGCGCTTTACCAAGAAGTATTTAACATCTATATGTCTCACTCTTCCTGTCCCTTGATTGTCTTTTGCAAAGCTAATTGCAGGTTGATTTTCATAGTAAAATTTCATAGGTCTAGATATAGAATCTATAACCAAAAGACCTTTCATAAAATTTCTCATCCAAACTGCATGAGTCGTTGCTTCGTAACAAGCAATGTATTCTGCCTCCATTGTGGATTGAGCTTCAACATATTGCTTTACACTTCTCCACGAAACAACACCTTTAGCAAACATAAATACATAACCAGATGTAGATTTCAGCTTATCCGAACCCATAAAGTCAGAATCTGAGAAACATTCCACTTCAATTCATTAGATCTTTCAGTATACAAATTTGGAAATGTTTTGTTCTTTGCAAATATCGAAGCACTTTCTTCTTTGCTTTCGGTGTAGTTCACCTGGATTTTTCTGGTAACGTCCTAAAACACCAACGACAAAACTAATGTCTGGACGGGTGCAAATCATGGCATACATCAAGCTGCCAACAGCTGATGCATACCTTTTAGAGTGTATTCGACTTATTTCTAAGTCTGATTTAGGACACTGCAGGCGGTTGATAATATCACCCTTCCCGATAGGTGCTTCACCCGGTGCACAATTCTGCATTTCAAATCTCTCCGGAGTATCTTCTTGATGTAGGTTTCTTGAGATAAACCCAATAAACCTTTGTTTCTGTCCCGATTTATCCGAATACCAAGAACATACGAAGCTTCTCCCAAATCTTTCATCTCGAAATTGGTTTCTAGTGTCATGCAACATATGAATGTTGTTGCTATCAAGTAGAATATCATCAACATACAGAACTAGGATGATAAATTTTCTCCCACTAGTTTTAAGATATATGCATCTATCAAATTCATTTTCAATGAAACCGTAAGATGACACTACTTGATCGAACTTCATATACCATTGCCTAGAAGCTTGTTTCATCCCATACAAAGATTTCTTCAAGCAACAGACTTTTCCCTCTTGATCTTTAGATGTTAAACCTTCCGGTGGTACCATATAAATCTTCTTATCTAGATCACCATTCAAGAAAGTTGTTTTCACATCCATTTGAAACAATTCCAGGTCGAAATGAGCTACCATTGCCATGATAACTCTAAATGAATCTTTATTGGAAACAAAAGAAAAGGTTTCTTCATAATTAACACTTGGTTCTTGAGTAAACCCCTTCGCAACAAGTCTCGCCTTGAATCTTTCGATACTCCCATCAACATTACGTTTGATTTTGAAAATCCATTTACATCCAACTTTTGTTGCACCTTCTGGAAGATCTACCATATCCCATACTCCGTTCTTGTCCATTGATTCTAATTCTTCATCTATGGAAGGAAGCCAAACATGAGAGTTCTTTCCATTCACTTCCTGTGAAAACGTCAATGGTTCTTCCATATCGTCAATAACTCCATCTGATTCCACCATGAATGTACTAAAACCAGGCTTGACAACTGTTTTCTTGGAATATCAGCCTATAATCATGCTTCTAAAACTTTATTATCTATAAATCATGTTATTCTTCATATAAGGTTAATATTATAAGATGGTATGACAATTCATGCATATGGATCATATATTCTGCATTTGTGTAACATTAAGATGAAAGTATAAGTACATACCTTAGATTAGCTCACAACAGTTGAAGGAAAACTTAGAAATTTAAGTTGTTTTCTATCTAGGTAGACACTTCCACTACTATCCTCTCTTGTCCTTTGATGATGGAAAAATTTCTTTTAAACAAGAGCTAGAATGGAGTCCACCTCATGCTAGAAAAGACATTTGTCATTCAACCTTCCATCAAGAGTTGAAAAACAGCCTCACATATCACTATTATAACTAGTATGCCATTCTAAGTAGTCTAAGATATACTTATCCTTATGTACCCTTGAAATTACATAATTAAGATGAACTAACCTTAACCTCATTGATTAGGATTAGTACTAATCTAGTTTAAAAAAATACAAAACATGTTTTGTTGTTAAACCAACATAGAGATTAACAGTATTATCATGTACTCAAGGAGGTTATCACTAGAAAGAACAAAGTAGCAACATTCTAACAAAGAAATCTAGGTGTTATTCAAATCGATCGTCACCTAAAGCCAAATATTTTATAACCCCTTGTTTATGTGTGTAGTTGTGTGTCATATGTATAGCTTACCCTAAATAATGTACTATGTGTAATCATATGAATATTACAAAAAATATTTCCAACTAAAATTATGAGAATACTCAATAAAGTATACATATGATCTTAAGGTATTGCCTCGGCAATAATAATAACTTAATTTTGGAAAAAATATCTCATACGTAAAAAACACATATATAAATAAACAAGTTCAACATTCTTTTGAAATGGGTGGTCGATTGCGGTTCCATCAAAATATTTAATGAGACTTAAAAAAATAAGTAGTGTATTTAATGAAAATTTAAAAAATGAAACAATGAGCATATATATTTTAAATAATGAGCGAAAAAATTATATTTGTATTAAGCAGGCAATATAGGAGTTCAAGTTTTTCTTGCACAATCTTTAATCTTGTTTTTTTCATCCATAATGTACCTCCTTGTATAAATGGAGATACATACAAAAAATAATACAAAGTTTCTATTCGAAATAAACTAGTTATTCTCTCTCACTTTTCTTCATGGAAGGTTTGAATGCTAAAAAAAACAAATTGAAAAAACCATTAAATCATTCGGCTGTACAAATTGCATCTTTACGTCTAAACAACTTGTTTTATTATGATATTTTATATATTTGAAGTCGTATATACTAGAATTACTACAAAAGTTCAACATAGAAAAATTCCATACCAAAAATTCACACAAACCATTATTTGTATTTTTTTTTGGGGGGACCATTATTTTATTTTGGGTAAGATATTAGAAGTAAATCTAGATCACCCCTTATCTAGATATTTATATCAATACCTAAATTATCCTCCTAATTAATTTTGGGTAATGATTAACTAATGTTAATAATAGTTAGTGTAATGATTAAGTTAAAGATAATTAGTGAGATTAAAAACTCAGATGGGTTTTTTTTAAAAAAAGAAGTAGAATTATTGAGAGAGTAAAGTTAGAGAATATGAAGAAGAAAAACATGGAAATTTTTTTTGAGTTCACTAAGCTTGAGTATTCAAGTGATGATTCAAGTGATGTTAGCTCATCTGAATATTCATATCCTTCCTCTCCTAGAGTATTCTTTAATCTTCACAATGATCCGGATATAAGTTATTTCTTAGATGGTGATTGTATTCTTCCCCAAACTCAATCTCAAGATGAAAACGATGGATTTTACCAACCACAACATGAGGAAGAGTATTTGGGTACCCATGTATGCTTCAAACTTAGATAATGTTGGTTGAATTGATCCAAAATTTCAAAAAATGTAAATTTTTTAAGTAGATTTGGGCTAGGTCAAGGGAGTTCGGTTACCTTATGTGAAGAACGGGTAACCGAACACATCTAAAAGTGTAGTTTGGTTACTTTTTCCAAAGACGCAGGTAACCGAACTCGATTTTAATGGAGCTTTTTAGTCGTTCGGTTAACAGTCATGTTACCGAACTTTGTTTATAGGATTTATAGAGTTATGTTCGGTTTGCCCGCAATGTTGCCGAACTTTAGGGTCTAGAAGTTCGGTTGGTTCGCAACCAAATATCTAACCGAATTTTACGTAAAAATAAGATTATACCAAGTGTACGAAGTTCGGTTGGTTAGCAAACTATAACCCTACCAAATTTCTAACCGAACTTGACGCAAAAATAAGATTATACCAAATGTAAGAAGTTCGGTTGGTTCGCAAAAATGCTTTACCAACCGAATCATGTGTTCGGTTATTTCGATAAAATTGTTTGGTTGTCGAACTTATTTGTGTGTTGTAATTGATGTTCTTTCATTTCTTGTAGATTGAATGCCAACCTATACCAATGGATGATCAAACTTCTCCGATTGATATGTTGTTCGAAGATACATCCCATCACTATGCCAATGAGTTGGTATTTGACTTACCTATTGATGCGAAGAATTGGGCTAGAGAACATGCCAAGAAAGCCATGTGCGTATTAGTTTTGAATGAAAAGAAAGCAAAACTCGTTTTGAAATGGTTTGTGAGAGAAGTGAAGATCCCGATGTTAGTCACAAAAGGAAGGGTTATGTGTATAAAGGAAAGACGACGAGGAAGAAAACAACATGCTCAAAGAAAATTAAATGTTCGTTCAAGCTAGTATTTAAGAAGTGCAAAAAAAAATGTAGGGATGGGTCTATCTATGGATGCTGTGTAAGTTCATCATAACCACCCTCCTCCGGAATATCTTGAAGGACATTCAATGGCCGCAAGGCTCACTCCTCAAGAAATGGAAAAAATAGCTAAATCTAGGAGAATGGGTATTTTACCACTTAATATGCTTCGTTTACTAAAGGATGATAACAAGGATAACGTATCATCTTTGTCCACCATTTACAATGAAATTGAGACAATTAAAAGGAATGAATGGAAGAATAGACAAGTGATGCAACAATTATTTTTTTGCGCTCAAGAGAAAGGCTACGCGGTTCAAAAGAAGGTAGGTCCGGAAGAAGAAATAACGCATCTCTTCATTGCGCATCCGAAGAGTGTTCAATTGGCTTAATGCTTCCATGAAGTTCTTATAATGGATTGCACTTACAAGACCAACAAATATGAGATGCCATTGTTGAACATTGTTGGTCGTACGTCGACGAAGTCACCGTTTATCATTGCTTTTTGTTTTCTAAAGGATGAACAAGAACCAAGTTACACTTGGGCGCTAAAATAATTGAAGTCCATTTACCGAGATGATGATATCCCCGGGGTTATAGTGACAGACAATGATGTAGCATTAATGAACGCAATCGAGAGAGTCTTCCCATTAGGACATAATATGATTTGTACGTTCCATATATGGTGTAATGTGATGAATAGGTGAAATCCTCAAATTTTTCCACCAAAGAGGAAAGCATTTGAAGAGATTAGTAAGCTACCGGAAGATGAACAAGCGGATGCAAAAGAGGAATTCGATAGACAATACATTCTAAATCACGCTAAATGGGTTGCTTTCTCCGGTGAATGGGAGTCATTGACTTGGTCTCTCACCGAAGAAGAGTATAATCTAAATCTTGCCGCACTTATCGAACATTGGTCTAGTCCCAAATATCCCGAGGATATTGTAACGTATGTGATTGAGCAATGGTTGGAACTGCACAAAGGGCGCTTCATTTATGCATTTACCAACCACCATAAACACTTTGGGAATCAAGCAACAAGTTTGGTAGAATCGGCTCACCACCGGTTGGAGAAAAATATTTTTGGATGTGTCGATAATTTTGTGATTGTGTTTAACGCATTGGAGAATTACTTCAACCGCGAGATTGATTGAGTTAAAGAGAAGTTTCAAAAAACCCGCATCATGAAGTACAAAAAGATGGTAACATCAAGAAATTGGAGGACCTTCGGTTGTTCAAGGAACCCCATTATAATGTTTCACATGCTTGCATTAAGAGGTTAATGGTAGAGGTGAATTTGATTGACATATGGAGAACCAAGCCGGACGAGGTGTGTGTTTGTAACATGATGAAGTCTATGGGACTCCCTTGTCTCCATATAATAGTTACCTATGAACATGGCATAATCCCTTTAAGCGATATATATCCTTATTGGCAATAATTAAGTTTTGTCCCTCCTCCAAAGGGTGATGCCAGATAAGAGTTTGGTGATAATGAAATGGGAAGAATCGTTCTCGAGATGTACCGCAACATGTACAAACTCAAAAGGAAAATTTTTTGGGATGACATACGGACAATCATTTATCCGCACGCTTCGGAGAATGTCCAAGAACCGAAAAAAAGCAAGGGCAAAGGTAGGCCAAGCACCAAAAAAAAAAAAAAGTAATAGAATATGCAAAGATGTTGGTTAAGAGGAAAAGTGAAATGAACGCTTTTAATAGAGATCCTTCGGCGCATGAGCATACCGCGACGAAGTACCAAGAGGATTCCAAGAAACAAGCTAGGAGTATTATGGAAAAGGGAGAAACAAGTGAACGGGATACGAATAAAAAAGGACCGATGTTACACTCGCCACCAACTCAACTTACTCCATCGGAACCGAGCAAACCAACTCAACGAGACGTAAAGTTTAAGGATCCAATGTTCCCCATCCAACAAAGGAGTCGACCAATTGATGATATACGACCATTTACTAATAAAAGCTATTTGGATGAGTTACCTCTTTACATTAGAGAGTACTTCATATCCACCGACGACGTCCCTCCGGATGGTAGTTGTGGTTTCCATGTTGTCGTACAACAACTAGAGCCATTTACCCAAGGTGCCAAGCTATATAATGATTGTCCAATCACTTATGTCCGGAAAAGGTTGTTTATGAAGCTAAAGGAGAACCCTGAATTTTACAAGACAATATTATGCGATGAGGATGCTAGTCTTAATGTGTAGTTTGTTAGGTATCAACGCCGTCTCCACGGGGGCGATCCAATCACAAGGGATCATTGGATGGGCATGCCGATATGTGGCCACTTAATCGGCGACGCATTCAATTGCGTGGTTCATTATTTCTCAAAAAATTCTAGTTTCACATACAGTCCGAAAACAACCATATGTGTCGAGAAACTTAAACATAGAAGATTGGTGATTGCGTTGATTAAGAACAACCACTTTATAGGCCTCCGGTTAGAAGACAATTGTCCATTGCCTCCGATATCCGGAAACTCTTATTGGCATGGATATAACCTCGACATAATGTTGGGTTGGTGCATTATTTATATGCACAACATGGAGATGTGGAAAGATTTGAAGGATTCAAACGAAATTATACATGAAGGTGAAATTTTCCTTAAGGATGGTTAAATGTATCATTAATTAAACTAAGTATGCTTTGAACATCATATTATGAATTAAAGATTGTGTTTTTTGGGATTATAGTGTAGTTGTATAACTTGCTTTTATTTTTTAAAGGTTTATAGTGATATATTCGGTTAGGAAAAGAAGTTTATGTAGCAACCGAACTGCCTTATTCGGTTTCCTGGTACAATTTCGCAGGTAATCAAACCCTACGTTGAACTATCATTCAAAATAGTTCGGTTACGTATTAAATTTCGCAGGTAACCGAACTGCTACTACACTCTCCCAGGTTTTGGAAGCATTGAGTTCGGTTACCTGGTAAAATTTCGCAGGTAACCGAACATCTAGTACATTAGGACTGGTTTTGGAAGCACAGAGTTCGGTTACCTGAGCAATTTTAGCAGGTAACCGAACTAACAAGAATAACTCATAATTTTTACAAAGTTCTATTACCTGTCAGTTTTTACCAGGTAACCGAATGCCACTTTGTAACTTCTGATTTTTATTTTTTTATTGTTAAGTTCGGTTATATCGCAAATTTGCGAACCAACCGAACTTTGGGACTATAAAGTTCGGTTGCTTATGATTTTTGGCCTACTAACCGAACTACCTTATTGTATCTCAAAATTTTTTGTATAATGAAATTCGGTTAGATCGATAAATTAGCCTAATAGCCGAACTAATCCTTTAAAACACACATTAAAAACCAAATTATCAAATTCCTTTATTAATCCACAATACCATAACTAATTGTTGCAAACACAAGAAACCAAACTACCAAATCTGCAATTTAAAAGTTTTCTAAACATAAGAAACCAAACTACTAATTGTTGCAATCACTCATTCACGACGACCAATACGACAAACTCTTTTATTCTTGCGTTTAAGAGCTTTAGCTTGTCCTTCTTCGACACTTGGAGTGTCCTCTCCACTGCATTGTTGTTCAACCATCCGACTTGAACCTTCCCCTTCTCGGAGACTCCTCTTCACCAGCATGGTATGGATTGGATCAACAATGTTGGGTGATAAAACCTTAGTGTTGTAGAGGTTTGTTTGTTCTCGAGTGTTCATCGGCTCTCCACTTCGGATTTTTGCCATCATTTTCTTCAACAGTTTCGTACCTACCTTCACATTTTTTTCAATCAAAAGAATAAATAAATATTATTATTTACAATATTTTATAATAATTTGAAAAGCAAAAATAAGAGAAAATATCTTACCGCGACATTCCATAAGATCCAGGCCTCATCACCACAGGTAGGCATATGCTTATGAATTTTTTGAGCTTCTTTCTCCACTGCCTTTGCTTTCGCTTTCTCAGCACAGGCTTGTTGGACTCTGTTCACAAGAGGATGAGAAATATTTTCATACCATTTCATATGTCCCTCGTCAGCGGCATTTGGATCATCATACGAATCTTCACACTCTTCAGGTGGAAGAACATAATTATGAAAGTTGTTCCAGTGGTCCACTGATGGAGCAGGTTCATATTTTGGGGTAAAATATTTGACGGTGTTCTTAGTTCCCCGCTTCTTCACCTTGAAGTTTTCCACTTGTGGGACACAACTAAGTTGTCTCAGTACTCTTCGAGGATTATACATTGTAGAACCGCGGGGATAAAATAACGGTCTATTTTAACCCGCGATAGGTGAGAAATCATCAACCTCGACTTCTTCCCCTTCATCTGATGGAATAATGTACGGATGGAAAACCACATCTTCAAGCGTTGCATTATCCAATGTCTCCCTCAACCTCAACAGCCGGTTTTCTTTACCTTTCATCTGTAAGTTCAAAATACCAGCTGTAATCTTCCCATAAAGCCAAGGAGTCCTAGCATGAGCTAATTTCAGATGAGGGAAGTGGTCGTACACCCAAACCTATGAGAAGGAGCCACAAATGATACGTTTGCAGTATGATTAGTAACAATACACATTCATTCGGCTACAAAAATAAAAATTAACTTATCAAATACAAAGTTCGGTTTGTTCGCAAATATATCTTGCAAACCGAACTACAAAGTTCGGTTGACTAATTATTAGATGTCTCTACCGAACTATACTCTGTATACTAACTATTTTGAAACATACAAAGGATAATTTAACGGGGTACCTGAGTAAGTATGTATAAGCCTCCAATTTGATAAGTCTTAAGCCTCGAAGATTTTCGGAGCTCCTCTTGAACGAATGAAAGAACCGCCGTGCCCCAAGAGTAATTGTTCACCTCATCAAGGTTCTCCAAAATCTGCAGGTAATGGGCATTTACCAAGTCCCAAAAGTGCCGGGGAAGAAAATGGTTCCTAGTTGATATATCAAAAATGCAGTCACATGGTGCTTAATATTCTCCAGTGTCATCACCAACTTTCCAGCAGCTACCAAATCATTTGTCCCTCCAAACTCCTTTTTCAAAATAACCATCTTGAACTTTTTAAACTTTTTCTTGTGAGTTCGGTCTTCCTCAAACTCATTAAACTCATCTCCTTTCTTAGGATCTTTAACAGCTCGTCTAAACTCACATTGTGCCTTGTCCTGGTCCCATCCTAGACACATTTCGACCAACTTTTCAAGAACTTTATAACTCATCGAGGGATTATAGCCTTCTTGAACACTCTTTCCCATAATTGGTATGCCTGTGATTCTCTTGCAATCATCCGGAGTTATTGCCATCTCGCCAAATGGTAGATATAAGGTATCCGTCTCCGGATAAAGCCTCTCGACAAATGCAGAAACAGTGACAACATAAAATTTTTGGTGCGCATGTTGTATCACATTTCATAGTACACAATCAAATACTGCCAACCGGGCCTCATCACACTCGTCCGCTATGTCCCATATCTTGTTCTTCGGACGTTTCAAAACACGAACCGCATTATTATGATCCTACAAAAACAACATCATATCTTATATACACATATATAGAAAAGTAAATGTCAAAATATAATAAAATTACTGAAAAATCTTGATGGTTAAGATTCAATACCTTTATCGCAAAGATATTGGCAGCCCATAAGTTTTTATAGCCAAACAGTACCTCCCCGCCATCTCTTGGAGTACCATAAGTTGGGTTCTTTTGCGGCAAACACAAATCCTTATCAGGAATGTATGCATATCTAGCACAAGGCTCTTTAGGCGGATTTTTAGGTTTTTGTTGAACTATTTATCCTTGTTCCTCTTCCTCTTCCTCCGAGTCATCCTTTGATTCGTCATCTTCATTTTCTCCATCCTTATCTCCATCTTCCTCACCTTCTTTACTGTCATCCTTGTCATTTTCTTCATTCTTATCTCCTTCTTCTTCTTCATCTGGTTCCTCTTCTCCACCTTGATTATGTTTTTCATTACCCATCTCTTTCACAATCTCTTGATTAAGTTGTTGGATTACATTGTCAACATTATCTCTATTGACATTATCTTGGATGACAACACACGGTAGTGACCCACCACCAAACTTAGCATTTTTGGTTCCACGCTTATTGGCACCACAGTGCACTCTGCCTCGAGGCGTGGGAGTTCTCATATCTTCCAGTAAAGGTTGGTTGTATTTTTTACCCTTGCCACTAATCAAGAAAACAAAAGATATCAGCTTAACCGATAAATGATTGACTAAATCAGACGCAACATAAGGGTTCTCATAGTAAGGTTTGGTTAGTAACAAAAGTTTCACGAAAAATAGGAAAACATAAGGGTTCCAGATAATAGTTCGGTTAGTCAAGTAATTTAACGAACAAACCGAACTCCACATATACGCAATTAGGAAAGAGTTCGGTTAGTTAAGTTTTTTTTTTTGCGAACAAACTGAACTCCACATACATGCGATTAGTAAAGAGTTCGGTTTGTCAAGGTTTTTGCGAACAAACCGAACACAGTGGGAAAAATTTGGTTAAATCCAAACTCAACATAGTGGGAAAAATAGCACAGTTCGGTTACAAAGTTTCAACTTTTTTTTTTTTGTAATATTGGTAAAGTTCAGTTACAAAATAGTTTTAGAATTCTTTGTGAACCAACCGAACATAGTGGGCAAAGTTCAGTTAAATCAGAACTCAACATAATGGGAAAAATATCAAAGTTTCAACTTGTTTTCCTTCTAATATTAGTAAAGTTCGGTTACGAAATAGTTTTAGACTTCTTTGCGAACCAATCGAACTTGCAGTTCGGTTACCTAATGTTAAATTCTATGGAACCGAACTTTTCTTCGTGTTCTTCCTTTTAGGAAGTTCGGTTAACAAACTAGGGTTTTTTTGAAAATCGATATAACCGAACAACGCACTGTAACTTCCATTTGAACCTTGTTTGATGAAATTTATTCAATTTAACGAATCAAAATCAAATTAAAAGTAATGGGTTTGGTTAAAAATACCTGCGGATTTTTTCTATGATAGTTTCATGGTTCTTCTTGCGTCTATCATAGCCGATTACGACTTCACCTTCTGGTTCCATTTCTTTATTAATCTCCACTTCACTTGGTTGATTTGCTAGATGTCTCAATCGAGGACCTTTTCCTTGAAGTCTTGGGGTTTTCTTTCAAAGAACCATTCTTATACTTGATTGATTAATCGACGATGAAATTTTTTTGAATTGACAATTAATCGATAAATACGATGTTAAAAGGAGGAAGAAGAAGAAGAAGAAGAAGAAGAAGAAGAAGAAAAATCTCCCAAAACCTGTTTTGTGCGGCTAGGGTGAGGGTCTGATTTTGATTTTTTGTTAATAGATTAGGTTAGGTTAAATTTATATTTTGATAGTTATTAGTTTAGTTATAATCTTAATTAGGGTTAAGGGAAAATTAGTAATGTCTACACTTTAGGACATCCCTTAGAGCAGTTCCTATGGAATAAACCCAAAGTTTGTTCATTTTGCTCCCACTATGGAAGCAAAAAACATGAAAAATGGATGTTCAAACCAACAAATTTGTTGGTTTGTTCATTGAGTTAGAACGTGTAGCACGCGCTTGATAAAAGGCCGGGCGAGCTTCGCTCCAGCGCTGGCGGTTGAGACAAAAACGCCGACGCTTGTCTTTCCAGCGTGCGTTATTGATTAAAGCGCCGGCTTCTTTCCTGAAAGCGCCGCGTTTTTCATAGAAGCGCCAACCGCTGAATCTGGATGGCTAAAAACTCTTGTGATCTAACGGCTATAATTTTTGAGTTCTATAAATACTCCTCATTTCAACTCCAAATTCACACATTCTGCACATTCTTCAGTCTCAAATCATCTAAAAAATGCCTCCCAGTGTTTGTGGTGTTAGATTCACTAAACAAGAGGATTTAGCTATTTGTAGAGCCTTTTTTTTCACATAGAAGATGCTGTCATGAGTAATGTAGCAGATTCGACGTTGAATTTCTGGAAGAAAGTTTACAGAATGTTCACCGCTGAAACGGGGAACATCCATGGGCGTGATTCTCACGGATTGTCTCATCGTTTTAGTTTAATTAGTATGAATGTATTTCGTCGCTCAACTAATGGAGAATCACAAAAATAAGCTCAATGGTGAAGCCGAACATGAAGTGTTTCCCAGAACTCTAGCGATGTGGTCATCATCTCACATCGATCGTCCTTTCGACTTCCATGCTTGTTTAACATTCTTAGGGTGCTCAACAGATACGATTCCTACATCTCCCTAGGAATTCCACCACCCGTCGAGAATTGATGCCTATGTAGTAGTTTATTTAATCTAATGTATTTCCTTTATTCTAATGTATGATTTGGTTGTTCAATGCAGTATGTTTTTATTTATGAGATTGATGGTGCAATGTTTAATCGAGAAAAAATTTAAATTACTTATGATATTGATGGTTTTAAATAATCGTAATAACACAAGAAACTAAATAACATAATACCATTGTAAAAACACTCCACCAAAAAAACACTTAGGACATTCCTAGAAATGCCTTCCATATGTATCTTCTTCATAAGAAGTACGCAAATGCATAAAAGTCTTGCAATCGGGCTTTGAGCATCCACTGATTCTCTGTGGACAATGTTTTTATTCGTCATCTCCATATCCACAATGCTTGCAGTGTAATAACTCCTTCTTCAATTTGGCTTTAAGTTTGAAGTTTTTACAGTGTTGCAATCTTTTCTTCTTCTTCTTTTTTAATCTTCATAGCATCACCTAGCATATGTGGTTCCTATGGACAGTTGGGATCTTGACATTGCAAATACCTGAGCTTTTCCGGTTGTGATAAAATCACCATCTTATGCGTAAACAACCTTCCTGCGGACACTTTGAATACATCTAAGAGCATTGCATAAGACTGTGGTTATCCATGAAACATAATGGACAAACCTCTTTTGCTTCGACACATAATATTTGCTTCGCTTGCCTTTAAAAAACATGGTGGATGTTGAGAAAATCGGTTGGTTTGGTTGAGAGGCCACCCCTAGTGTTGTATTTATAACAAAAAAGTACGCGCCGGTAATTCAAACGGGCAGTTTTAGTAAAAGCGGGCGGTTTTACTACAAACGCCAACTCCTATGGTAATTCAAACGAGCGCTTAAAGAAAAGCCGCACGGTTATACTACAAACGCCATTAAATTTATAATTACTCGATTTTCTTTCTCGACCTATAAATTCCATTCTTCCCATCTCCAAAATCACATCTTCTTCTTCTTTTTTTCTAAAACTCTTAGTCTCTCTCACTCTCCAGAAATGTCTGTTAGAAATCGTGGTCCAAGTTTACTGAAGAAGAGGATATAACTATATGCAAATCATATTTTTTTCATAGGTTAATCACTGGTATGGGATTTCAAGACGCTTATTTTTGGGAGAACGTTTTTTCAATGTTCGTCTCACTGATGAAAAACCCAGGAAACCGAGATGCTCATCGATTGCGTGCTCATTTTCAATATATTAGGCTTGCAGTCCAACCAATTTTTGCTATGGTAATAAAAATTGATCGAGTAAAGTTCATCGGTGTAACTGAAGATGAAGTGATCCAAACAACTCTTGATAATTGGGAGGAAGCTCACGACAAACCTTTTCGTTACGAAGCGTGTTTTAGAGTTCTAAAAGATTGTCCATCTCAAGTACATTTGTACTGCACTCGAATGCCGCTCCCGGTCTTTACAATGGAAGAAGATGTTACTCTTGCTCGATGTTGGTTACATCGTATGATGAGACCAATGAACAATGACTATTTCTGGGAAAGTGTATTGGGACATTTTGTAGCATCGCGGAACGAAACCATAAGAAACAGTAAGAGCCTAGAACTAAGAATTTCATTCATCACTAAGGATGTCAAACATTATACGGAAATTTTGTGGATGGTTCACCATAGCAATTCTGGACTATCCAGCAAAGAACTGGTGAGTAACTTACCTTTGTCCTCATGGACTCAACTGCATCATAAATATTTGAATTTGTTGTTTATCCGTTTCTGACGTAAAAACATCGCTCGAGACAAGTTTCTTCAAGAAAGCGGAAGATAGTTTAAGCATTTTGAGTGTTATGAACTCTGAGAGAGAGAATGTCATTGAATTTGATGTAGTTTGATGTTTTTGTTGGGGTTTATTAAAATGTAGTTTGAGGTTATTTGCAAGTTTAAATTGTAATAAATTTCGTTTAATCTGAAGTGGAAATCTCTATTTTAAAATCTAAATATTTTCATTCATTGATGCCAATTCTTTTACAAGTGTTTGAGGGTGAAAACAGTTTCTGCCGATTTCGGTAATTTCGGGTGTGTGGGTGAGAAACGAGTCTAAACCCTAAACAATGTACTGCACGGGAGTACTTTAGATTCGAGAGATCAATCTGTACAAGTCCGTCCTAAACCAAGAAATGGCCGTTCAGACTTGCTTTGGTCACAAAGTGAAGGAGAATGGGTTGGTTTTGGGGAGGAAGCAAGGAAAGTGATGAGAGCAGAATAGTTGATTTCTGGAAGAGTAGTTGTGTTACTACAACTTGTATCAGAAAAGTGGGAAGGTTAACAAATGGTAAGCTAGCAAGTATTTTCTGAGTGTTGTATATTCCCGAATGAACTTGTTGTTCGGTGGAAATAGGTAAGACCTATTTATACAAGTCGAAGTGAAATGTACTCTGGTCTCATTAAGGAATGGAAAAATGGGTAAGTAAATGGGAGGAGGTGGTAACGCATGGAATTGATGTTCCATAAAACCGTTAACGCATGGAATTGATGTTCCATGAAACCGTTAATGCCTGGAATTGATGTAAAAAGCTTTTCACCATTAACTCCCTGTATTTACTAACCGCCTCACCCTTATGACACTTCCTTATGACGGGCGTAGTGTACGCACGTCAGAAACCGCCAAACCAATACCCAAAGAGGATCCCAGGTTTGTGATATGTGTTGATGTCTCGAATATTTTTGTGGAAAATATGTAGCATGTTGTTCTTGCTGGCAAGTCGTGCTTGGGAGACTTGCTAGCTTGGTGACCTTCGACGGTCGAGATTTTGCTTCTCAAGAGGAAAGATAGTCGTTGATCGTTGCACGCTTTCGTTTTGGTAGCCTTGTAGGGAAGGCCAGCATGGTGGCGCGACTAGGTTGGCATGCCGTTGGCATGGCATGGTTTGGCGTGGCCAAACTTAGGTTTCGGGCCAAAGGTTACCATGCGTTGTCTGGTAACCTTGGATGGCTAGGATTATCTCCTGGGATTGAATGACAACCGTTGATTGTTGCACGTCTTCGCTTGGGTAGCCGTGTAGGGAAGGCCGACATGGTGGCACGCCTATGTTGGCTAGGGCCAAGGCAGGGTGTGGTTTGGCTTGGCATGGAGGGGCCAAGGGTTTGCCATGGGCACATGGTGCGGCTAGCTTGTCTAGGTGCGGTTTGGCTTGGCATGTGGGGTTAAGGGTTTGCCATGGGCGTGACGGTGTGGCTAGCTTGGCTAGGTACAGTTTGGTTTGGCATGTGGGGATAAGGGTTTGCCATGGGCGCATGGCGTGGCTAGCTTGGCTAGGTGCGGTTTGGCTTGGCATGTGGGGCCAAGGGTTTTCCATGGGCGCATGGCGTGGCTAGCTTGGATAGGTTTGGTTTGGGTTGGCATGTGGGGCCAATAGTTTGCCATGGGCGCATGGCGTGGATAGCTTGGATAGGTTTGGTTTGTCTTGGCATGTGGGGCCGAGGGTTTGCCATGGGCGCATGGCGTGGCTAGCTTGGCTAGGTGTGGTTTGGCTTGGCATGTGGGGCCAAAGGTTTGCCATGGGCGCATGGTGTGGCTAGCTTGGCTAGGGGCGGTTTGGCTTGGCATGTGGGGCCAAGGGTTTGCCATGGGCACATGGTGCTTAGCTTGGCTAGCTTGGCTAGGGTCAAGGGTTTTCCATGGGGCATTTGGCTTGGCATGTGGGGTCAAGGGTTTTCCATGGGCGCATGGTGTGTCTAGCTTGGCTAGGTGCGGTTTAGCTTGGCATGTGGGGCCAAGGGTTTTCCATGGGCGCATGGCATGGCTGGCTTGGCTAGGTGCGGTTTGGCTTGGCATGTGGGGCCAAGGGTTTGCCATCGGCGCATGGCGTGGCTAGCTTGACTAGGTGTGGTTTGGCTTGGCATGTGGGGCCAAGGGTTTGCCATCGGCGCATGGCGTGGCTAGCTTGGCTAGGTGCGATTTGTCTTGGCATGTGGGGCCAAGGGTTTGCCATCGGCGCATGGCGTGGCTAGCTTGGCTAGGTGTGGTTTGGCTTGGCATGTGGGGCCAAGGGTTTTCCATGGGCGCATGGCGTGGCTAGCTTGGCTAGGTGCGGTTTGGCTTGGCATGTGGGGCCAAGGGTTTGCCATGGGCGCATGGCGTGGCTAGCTTGGCTAGGGGCGGGACCAAGCTAGGTTCGTGACCAAGCTAGGGTTTTGGGCCAAATGTCGTTTGGTAACCTCGTACGGCTAGGATTTGCTTCTGGGATTGAAGGGCGACCGTTGATTGTCGCACGCTTTCGTTTTGGTAGCCGCGTAGGGAAGGCTAGCAAGGTGGCGCGGCTAGGTTGGCATGTGGCCATGGCAAGCTGCGTTTGGCATGGCGTGGTAGGTGTGTCTGGCATGGTTTGCCATTGGCACAGGGGTGCGGCTAGCATGGTTGGCATGCCTTGGCGCGGTAGGTGTTACTGGCATGGTTTGCCATTGGCACACTGGTGCGGCTAGCATGGTTGGCATGCCTTGGCGCGGTAGGTGTGGCTGGCATGGTTTTCCATTGGCACTGGTGTGCGGCTAGCATGATTGGCATGCCTTGGCGCGTTAGGTGTGGCTGACATGGTTTGCCATTGGCACAGGGGTGCGGCTAGCATGGTTGGCATGCCTTGGTGCGATAGGTGTGGCTGGCATGGTTAGCCATTGGCACATGCGGTGTGAGAATTAGGGTTTTGGCACAGTCGAAACCCTAATTAGCATAAAAAAGGTACCACGGTAATTTTCGTAGACAAATTAAAGGGTTCAATAAATGTGCTTGGTTTGGACATTATTACTCAAGTTCTGTGACGTCATTGTCTGACTAGGGTTTTACGATTTTACCCCTAAGCTAAAGACCACCATCAAAATTAAGTACCTTGCTTAGCTCGGAATAGGTGCCTTGTTGCGAGGTAAGCATATGATGGTGACCGACAAGGACATAATCAAGATGTAAATTATTGCAAAGATGGTTAGGAAAATCCGACTAACCTTTTTGAGGGGTGAAGAGAGTTTTGCTTCCCGTGTTGGCGGCCCTGCATAAGTTGTACTGGGGATGCAGACCGTGGAGTGGTGAGATAAAAGTTTTCGGCTTGGTGCGGGTCGTACATCACCGAGGCAAAGCGGGCACGGTCTTGGAAGGCAAAACATAGCGGACGACTTGGCATGTGGGGCCAAGAGGTGGCATGGTCTTAGGAAAATTTATTGGTATTGGCAGGTTCACGGTACGGACAGCTTGGAGAGGAAAAGCGCGCGTGGATGACTTGGGAGTGGCAAGGCTTGCTCTTGTGGGACCGATTGCCTTTCTTCATGCGCGGCTTTAACAATGAATTCTTTCCTTATTCAAAAATCTGGAAGCGTTACACCCATAAGAGAGCGTTACTTCTCCTTTCCCCCATTTTTAGGGTTTGTGCATTACATATATTGCTAGTGAAATTGTATCATCTTCCTCTTTCCAGTTATTCGTTGGTGAAGGTAGGTTAAAGCTAGTTCCTCCTCTTGGTTTGGTATTGTGATGGAATCTCCTAGCAACGATCGTACCTCCTTTTTCCGAGAGATAAGTAGAATCCGCGATCCTTGCGCCTTGCAGCTTTGCGTAAATCCTGGTATGGTTGTGCGTCTCCAGGGCTAGGCTTTTGGAACGCGAGGCGGAGCTGCTAGCATAGACTTGGCATGAAAGGGACCCATTAGCACCGATTTGTCTTGGAATGGGCGTGGGCCGCTTGACAAAGCGTTGCCCAAGCACGGCGTTGGCGAAGCAAAGGTGCGGACTCGTTTACACGGTGGTGGCTTGTCTTCGCGGGACCGATTGCCTTTCCTCCTTACTTAGCCAAAATAGGAAATCCTTTCCTTATCCAAATTCCGAGAGTGTTATGCTTTCGGATGAAAACTTTGCTGCCCGAGAGGTTGATGGGGAAAGTGCTTGAAGAAGCTTTGACAGAGGCGTTGGCAACTCGCGCATCCACTTTTTATGACCAGTTTCCCCTTTTTGCTGTTTTTTCTTTGTTGTATAGACGTCTTGGTGCTTTTGCAGACTTATTGTTATCTTCTTGGTATTCATGGCGAGGTTAGGGCTTCGCCAATTAGCATCCCGCTTGCGATTTCACATCTTTGAATAAAACTTCTTATTTGAAAGACTTCAATATTCCATTAGAACATGTTGTTCGATCTCTCATTCCCTTCAGAATGCTCCTGATTAATTGAATAAGGCACTTCTTGTACGTTTTCAGCTTTTCTGGTCGTGACCTGATTGTTGATCGTGTCTTCTGAGCTCTGACAGTGAAAAGATTTCGTGTAGATCCCTAGTCCCCAAGTATGGTTTACATATTTCTATCTTGTATGGTCAGTGAGTTGAACATAATAAAGATATCACCATTGTAGTTGCAGGAAATCCTACACTACACCCCTCACTAGAATTTACACAACTAATCCATTTGAAGATGAATCACTATGAATTTTATTGATTACTTTCTTGAAATGTTTACAAAAGAAGATAGAACAAAGTTAAAGAAGTTACAATCACTCTAAATTTTCTGAAGTTACAATTCAGAAAAAGAACCCTCCTCACAACAGACTTACTCAACCCTTTATATAGGGTATTACATAGTGGATGACAGCTAAGCTGTCCTTTATTTTCGGGAATGACTCGCGAAGTATCGCAAGTGTATAAGTGTTCGTCTTCGCGACACTCCTAAATCTCGCCAAATATTCACACTTTTCTCATGTTCTGGCTGTCGTCATCCATTGCGTCATTAATTATACTTCCTTGCAACGCCTTCGCAATATTGTCGTTTATTAATCTCGCGAGATATTGATGCTGCGATATTCTGATCCTACAACCATCGTGCGTTCGTACTGGTGATTTTGTTACTTCTTCCACGTGAAACTAAAATATGGAGGAGTACGGGTTACCTTCGTAGTGATTGTTGCTGCGGTGAAGCTCTGGCTGGTATCAAAAAATGAGCCACAACAGTTCTTGGTAGCAGATGTAATCAGAAGAGACTACATTGTCGTGGGAATAAAGTAGGTTGGCTAGAATCGTATGGGCATCCACGAAAGTAAAAGGGTTGGCTGGATGCGTAAGCGAGCAAACTGTCCATGGTTACGAGTTTTGGCGGGATAGATCAAAAGGTGGCCATGACTACGAAGATTGGCGGGCTGCGATCATGATCCTTGACGTGGGGAGTGTGGTGGCACGACCCTTTGCAGGAAGGAGTGGTGTTGAAGCGGCTTCGGCTCTTGGAGAGGACGTTGAAACTTAAGGAGCCAAATGATGCAGCTTATGGAGATAACGCCGAAGCGGAGCGCCTGTTGGAGCGAACGTTGAAGCGGTGCGGTTATTGAAGCGAACTTTGAAGCGGGCCATGGCCGAAGAACGTTGAAGTGGAGCCACTTCTGGAGAGAACGTCAAAACGGCGCCTTGAAACTCTCAGAGCCTTGACGGTTAAAATACATTGGTTAGGAGTTCCCAGTTCCATCTATCGATCGTGCTTTCCAGGAGAGGTTGAGGTTTGGGAACGGCTTCCCTGGATGGAAACAATCGCTTTCGATGCGGTGCGGTTGAGGGATGCAAATATTTCTTGGCCTACGTCTTGGAGAAATATATAATCTCACATAACTTTGCCTCGATTTTGGAGAAGTCATTCCCGATCTTTACGTGTGATGAAATTGGATTCCGATTCCCTTCTATTTGGGCGTTCAAGAGCAACGTGAGCCTCTTCATCTATAAACGCGTCTGCTTTGAAGTGTCTTTTGTCTTTTCATCAAATCAACAAAGTGGTAAAGGAGGTCGGCTTCTTCCGGCTCTTCCGGTATCTTGCCATGATAGTGGAGTAGCGTCTCTAGTGACGGTTGGAGCTATCATGCTTGAAGAAACATTGGGGTGGCGGAAGCGGCTCTGGTTCTGGTGATCGTAAGTGTATCACGCAGAGATGGCACGGTTTTGATCACGGAGGCCGGAGCCATTGTCTTTGTTCGAAGGGTGAGGATGTCGCGTTGCTTTGGATGGTTGTGGGAGCGGAGAAGATGGTGCTTTGGAAGGGCGCAAGATGTTAGTTTTGGAAGGATGCAAGCCGTTAGCGCAGGATGTGGTATTGTGCCCGGCATGCGCGTGTGGCATGTGTGCACGGCATGCGCGTCGTGCAATGGGTAAGCGCGTCGGTATGCGCGTCTCGGTAAGCGGGTGGAGGAAGCTTTGTCTTCGATTGACGACATGTACAACGTGGGTTGGTCATACTTTTTGAGGATGTAATCTCGAGCCGGAGGTTCCAATCATGACATGTGTGTAAACTTTGAATTCAATGTTCTTTGGTTCGTTGAAGGTTTCTCTGAGGTCGAGAAGTTTCTGGTCGAAACATTCGAATGTCCTTCTGCGGATATGGTGAAAAAGAAGGAAGCGGAAATTGAAAAATTATCCAGGAAGATGAAGTTGAAAAGGGCGGCTCTTCAAAGCACGAAGGAGGCTCTTGCTAAGAAGAGTAAGCCATTGTTGAAAAACTTTCCTTGAATGCATTTGTGTCTTCTGAACTTCTTCTTTTTAGGTTTTTTTTTTTTTTGGAAAGGAAAATGAAACGCCTAGTTCATGGTTCTGATTTCCTGGATTTTTGGGTTGATAGACAAGTGTTAGCTATGAGGGTTTTGGATTATTATTCGGGATGAACCGTTTTAGGATGAGGCTGTTTTTGGTTATGATTGAAAGTGTTGTAGGCATCCCAGGAAAACCATGGAACTGTGCTTTTGGTAGATGACATGGGATAAAACAAAACATGGCTATTGGTTTTATCATTCCCGTGAAAACTCGAAAAAAACAAACCACGTAACTTGTCTAGGTAGGACTTACTTGTTTTTTTAGGTCTCCTGATGAAAAGGAAACCTTCCGGGTGTAAAACCGAGTTTTATGGGAAGCACCGCCGTGATTGTGGAAAGTCCCCAGTTCTTCGAGTTATCGATAACCGAGTCGTTGATTCTCGGAAAATCATTTGCTTCTACCCTCCGGGAAGTCCCCATTATCCCTTGTCGTGTCATGACTATAATCGGGTCGCACGGTAACCGAGTCGTCGATCCATGAGCGGATCGCCTGCTTCTACCATCTTGATGTCTGGGTCGAAGCATGAGATCGATGGTTGAAAATTGACATTGTAACCGAAAGATCAACCCTTCCACTGTGGTCGCCAATTGTTTGAGGGTGAAAATAGTTTCTGCCGATTTCGGTAATTTCGGGTGTGTGGGTGAGAAACGAGTCTAAACCCTAAACAATGTACTACACGGGAGTACTTTAGATTCGAGAGATCAATCTGTACAAGTCTGGCCTAAACCAAGAAATGGTCGTTCCAGACTTGCTTCGGTCACAAAGTGAAGGAGAATGGGTTGGTTTTGGGGAGGGAAGCAAGGAAAGTGATGAGACTAGAATAGTTGATTTCTGGAAGAGTAGTTGTGTTACTACGACTTGTATCAGAAAAGTGGGAAGGCTAACAAATGGTAAGCTAGCAAGTATTTTCTGAGTGTTGTATATTCCCGAATGAACTTGTTTTTCGGTGGAAATAGGTAAGACCTATTTATACAAGTCGGAGTGAAACGTACTCTGGTCTCATTAAGGAATGGAAAAATGGGTAAGTAAATGGGAGGAGGTGGTAACGCATGGAATTGATGTTCCATAAAACCGTTAACGCATGGAATTAATGTAAAAAGCGTTTCACCATTAACTCCCTGTATTTACTAACCGCCTCACCCTTATGACACTTCCTTATGACGGGCGCAGTGTACGCCGCACGCTGTAAACCGCCAAACCAATACCTAAAGAGGATCCCCCAGTTTGTGATATGTGTTGATGTCTCGAATATTTTTGTGGAAAACATGTAGCATGTTGTTCTTGCCTGGCAAGTCGTACTTGGGAGACTTGCTAGCTTGGTGACCTTCGACGGTCGAGATTTTGCATCTCAAGAGTAAATATAGCCGTTGATCGTTGCACGCTTTCGTTTTGGTAGCCGTGTAGGGAAGGCCAGCATGGTGGCGTGGCTAGGTTGGCATGCCGTTGGCATGGCATGGTTTGGCGTGGCCAAACTTAGGTTTTCGGGCCAAAGGTTACCATGTGTTGTCTGGTAACCTTGGATGGCTAGGATTTGCTCCAGGGATTGAATGGCAACCGTTGATTGTTGCACGCCTTCGCTTGGGTAGCCGTGTAGGGAAGGCCAGCATGGTGGCGCGACTATGTTGGCTAGGGCCAAGGCAGGGTGTGGTTTGGCTTGGCATGGTGGGGCCAAGGGTTTGCCATGGGCACATGGTGCGGCTAGCTTGGCTAGGTGCGGTTTGGCTTGGCATGTGGGGCCAAGGGTTTTCCATGGGCGCATGGTGTGGCTAGCTTGGCTAGGTGCGGTTTGGCTTGGCATGTAGGGCCAAGGGTTTGCCATGGGTGCATGGCGTGGCTAGCTTGGCTAGGTGTGGTTTGGCTTGGCATGTGGGGCCAAGGGTTTGCCATGGGCGCATGGCGTGGCTAGCTTGGCTAGGTGTGGTTTGGCTTGGCATGTAGGGCCAAGGGTTTGCCATGGGCGCATGGCGTGGCTAGCTTGGCTTGGTGCGGTTTGTCTTGGCATGTGGGGCCAAGGGATTGCCATAGGCGCATGGCGCGACTAGCTTGGCTAGGGGCGGTTTGGCTTGGAATGTGGGGCCAAGGGTTTGCCTTGGGCGCATGGTGCGCTAGCTTGGATATGGGCGGTTTGGCTTGGCATGTGAGGCCAAGGGTTTGCCATGGGCGCATGGCGCGGCTAGCTTGGCTAGGTGCGGTTTGGCTTGGCATGTGGGGCCAAGGGTTTTCCATGGGCGCATGGCGTGGCTAGCTTGGTTAGGTGCGGTTTGGCTTGGCATGTGGGGCCAAGGGTTTGCCATGGGCGCATGGCGTGGTTAGCTTGGCTAGGTGCGGTTTGGCTTGGCATGTGGGGCCAAGGGTTTGCCATGGGCGCATGGCGTGGCTAGCTTGGCTAGGTGTGGTTTGGCTTGGCATGTGGGGCCAAGGGTTTGCCATGGGCGCATGGCGTGGCTAGCTTTGCTAGGGGAGGTTTGGCTTGGCATGTGGGGCCAAGGTTTGGCGAGACCAAGCTAGGTTCGTGACCAAGCTAGGGTTTTGGGCCAAAGGTCGTTTGGTAACCTAGGACGGCTAGGATTTAAGCCTGGGATTGAAGGGCGATCGTTGATTGTCGCACGCCTTCGTTTTGGTAGTCGCGCAGGGAAGGCCAGCAAGGTGGCGCGGCTAGGTTGGCATGGGGCCATGGCAAGGTACGTTTGGCATGGCGCGGTAGGTGTGGCTGGCATGGTTTGCCATTGGCACAGGGGTGCGGCTAGCATGGTTGTGATGCCTTGGCGCTGTAGGTGTGGGTGGCATGGTTTCCCATTGGCACAGGGGTAGTATGGTTGGCATGCCTTGGCGCGGCAGGTGTGACTGACATGGTTTTCCATTGGCACTGGGGTGCGGCTAGCATGGTTGGCATGCCTTGGCGCGGTAGGTGTGGCTGGCATGGTTTGCCATTGGCACATGCGGTGTGAGAATTAGGCTTTTGGCCTGTCGAAACCCTAATTAGCATTAAAAAGGTACCCTGCTAATTTTCTCGCAGACAAATTAAGGGGTTCAATAAATGTGCTTGGTTTGGACATTATTACTCAAGTTCTGTGATGTCATTGTCTTACTAGGGTTTTACGATTTTACCCCTAAGCTAAAAACCACCATCAACAACAAGGAATAAACTTGGGCAATAATAAAACGCACTAAATAACTTCAATAAAAATCAAGTACAAGTTTTGGCCTCCTGTTTATCTTCATTTGACGTATTTTCCATTCAACGCGCTCTTTGACAGTTTCTCCTTAGTTTTTGAATTTTTTGTTGTTAATTTTCAGAACAGGAGCTCTTCTTTTCCTTTTAGCGGAACATTTTTTTGGAGCAACTTCAAAAACTTGCACTTCCCTCTTACAATTTTCAATGTTTTTAAAACTCCCACATATCTTAGAAACAACAGCTTCAAGTTTTGCCTCGCAAAAAAGTATGATCGCCTTTTCATCCATTGAAATAGATTTTAGAAGAGAAAATTCAAGAGAAGTGAATTTTGGTGTGAGTAAATTGTTTGAAATTGATGGTAATTTATAGGGGTAAAAAGTGAATTTTGAATTTTTAAAAAACTAACTGTTGGCGTTTTTGCTAAAAACGCCAGCGTCCTACGTTCAAACGCCGCGTTGAAGCTTTGAGCTCCAGCGCTTATCCTTCCAACGCTGGGGGTTTACCTACGAACACTAGCGTATGTCTTGCGCTCGCGCGCTTGATTATTAAACTCCGAGTGCTTTTACCATAGTGGAAAGCCAATTTGAGCATCCACCTGGCTCAATTGTTTCTTTTGTTTTTATCGGGTTATCCGGTGAGACCGTGAGAGTTAAAACCAGTGACAGAGAAATCGAGAGAAACCAGAGATCATCCCAGCCACTTACAAAAATCATCCAAGTGTCAAAAAAAAAACTATAAACTTCGATGGTAAACTAGAAAGTGGTATGAAACCTGGTTTGATTTTGTTAACCTAGAAACTGATAAGAAAAAAAATCCTGTTTAGAGGAACCTAGAAGTTGATTTTACTCGTAGCTTGAAACTCTCAAAAGAAGTTTGAAGTTGTAGAAGTAAAAACCCTAGAAGATCTCTAGTTTCAGGTATGAACCCCCCCAGAAATCCAAAGTAACTTTGATATGTATTTAATTTCTAATCTTGTGTTTGAAACTTGCAGAAACAGACTGAAGTGCAAATTATACCAGATTCGAGTACAAATCCTTGAAAATTCAAGTATAAACTCTAACCCTATTAATTGTTTATTTTTCTCCTCTAGATTTTGCAAGTTTTGTGTGTTTGTTTAGTTGATTCATGGTGTTTTAAAGCATGGGTATGTATTTGATTTCTGTTTTAATGAAGTGATTTCAATTTGATGGGTATGTGTTTGATTTGTCATTATGGATCTGTGAGATTTGTTGATTGTGATAACATGTATGATCTTTAATTTATAGAATAAGGGTTATGAGTATGGTTGAGGTCTTAGTTAAGCTTATGAATGTCATTTGCTTCTCTTTGTAGATTTGTGTCTTAGGATATTTTTTGAAACTGAAAACTGGTGTGCCAAGGAATTAAGAATCTGCTTTTCCAAACTCTGCCAAGTATGTAATGTAATCCAAACTCTGCTTGGCTGCAAACTAGCAATGTGCATATGACTTAATATGAGAAGTTTATGTTATGTGCTAGAAATCTTATTTTTTTGGTCGAGTATGTTAGTATCCAGGCAATGGTTTTCTTCTATACTGTTAACTATTTCTGTTTATTTGTGAAATCAACGGGGTTAGTTCTAATTTCAATATCATGACTTCCACTTAATGGATATGAGGGATTGATGACTAATATAAAATATATCCACATTTTATACACTCAGTATCAGTAGTTCTTTAACCAATGATATCAGTTCGAATCAACATATATAATATATTACTGCTGTGTTATAGCCAAATCTCTTATTATACGCTCATTATCGGACTATTACTATCACTAGTTATTTAACTAATGTCCCATCACCTTCACGACGCAAGTTTGTGGATAATCAGTTCGAGTCAATGTATGTTACTGCTGTGTTCTAGCCAGTTCTCTTATAATACTGAGAGATGTATGGAGATGGTCTGAATTTTGGTTAACGAGTGTGTGTATTAAGTCGTCTCATACTTGTTTGTCTTGGATTTTGTTACAGGGTGGACACGGAGGGTGCGTATTAAACCCCTCCCGAGCACATCCCTGTCGTGTTTGCAAGGATTGCAGGTGTTGTTTACCTTGGTTAACTTCTATTTGGAACTTCACAGCTAAGTATTCAGAAGTTTATATACACATGCTTGTTGTTGCTTCGATCTCTAAAGTAGTACTGTGGGCGGATTTTGGAGATTGTGAGTCGTAGTAGCAAGGAGTGGGTACTGGAGATGGTGGAGGTGGTGATTTGAATTAGTAAGGAGCAAGTATTGGAGATGGTGGTGATGGTGACTTGTAGCAGTATGAAGCGAGTACCGGAGATGGTGGTGACTTGTAGCAGTATGAAGCGAGTACTGGAGATGGTGGTGGTGTTTTGTAATAGTGTGCCCCAGGTAGTGGAGATGGTGGTGGTGAAGACTTGAAGATGTGGAGAAGTGGCAGCGACTTATTGTAGTATATAGTGGTGGTTTTATTTCTTTTTCATTCTACTAAAAAAGTCTGCTAACTTTGTTCCCTGATACACAACATTGTTTTTCGATTGTTTGTGGTTGTTGGTAACTGATGTAGAACATATAGACAAAGTCACCCCTGTTTGACATTAGTGTCAAACCGTATTCTATTTCTAGTATTATTTCCTAATTTATGATTTCCCTATTCTAGAACTATTCTAGAACATATTAGTTTCCTAGTTTGGTATGATTTCCTTTTCTAGTTTTATTACTTTTAGGAAATAGTGAAGCCTATATAAGAAGGCCTAGCCTTGTAGAATTCCTACACATTCAACATTATTATCTTATTTGATTTATCAACGATATTTTATTTAGTTATTGTTCTCTAGTTTTCTTATAACTTTTGTGAATCTATTGATTTCACACTAGTTTTCACTACCTTTTGGATCCTTGATCCAAATTATTACGTTTTCCGCTACGTTAAGTGGTACCAGAGCCTCGATTGAGAGCCTCCACTAACATGGGTGATAAGAAGATTGAAGAGTTAAGAACTAGTTTGAGGAAAGACCTAGAAGCTGATGTGAAAGCAATGGGAATCAATATTGAAAAGAAGCTAACCACAGTAATGGATGAACGTTTCGATGATATCACAAAAAAAATCGAAAGTATGTTTATTAAGTTCATGGGAGAAGAAGGAAAGAAGGAAGAAGGAAAGAAGGTACTTGGAGAAAAATCTAAAACCCAAGATGAAATTATCCATCCCCATACTTCCACCCCTCCCAACTCTACTGCTCACCTTCAAACCCCCCACCTCTTCCCAACCTTTTCTGACAGAATTACGCCTCCCTAAATAAATCATATTATCATCCATTACAATCCAATCCAAAGATACTCTTCTTGTCCACCTTACACAACCCCACAATTTGAATTCTTTGAAGATTTCAGCTCTTACTCTACTCCCCAAAACTTGCTCAAATCTTCTACAAAACAACAAGCAATTGATGTTGAAGATTATGAGCCATATTATTATCCTCCACCACCGCGCCAGAAAAGGAACATGGGAAATCCACAAAACTATCGCCCCAAAGCCGATATAACCCGTTTGATGGACTCTTACACATTGAAGATTTCTTAGATTGGCTGTGTACAGTTGATCGTTCCTTGCTTATATGCGCATACCGAAGATCAACAAGTAGAGCTTGTTGCTTTCAAGTTTTGGACCAGCTTCTTCATGGTGGGATCATCTTCAAATAGAACGAGCCAATCAAGGATTGCGACAAGTTCAATCTGGACAGATCATGAAACAACTTTTGAAGAGAAGATTTCTTCCTCAGGATTACATACAAACCTTGTTCATCAATTTGCAAAACTGTCGCCAAGGCAACCGCACGGTACAAGAGTATGTAATGAATTTTCCGTTTGTTATCTCGGAACCAGCTGAATGAGACGGTTGATCAAACAATTGGGTGGTTCATCAATGGACTTGATTGGAATATACAAGAAAGGTTAGCTACTCAACAATATACTTCTCTTCATTCTGTCATTAATAATGCTTTAAAGATAGAATCTTTCATGCTTTCTCCACAACCATACCAAAAATCCTCATTATCTTACCCTGTAAAACCTTCATTTCAAAATTTTCCTAATAGGAAACAACCTTCTCCATTCCAGTCCCGTACTTCTCCTACTACCACTACCACTACCACTACCACCCAACCATCTTCTTCCCAAAACCCACCTACCACAAAGACTCTTCCACCCCCACCCCAGCCTAGTAATGCTCCACCCATTAGACCAAAACCTCAAAACCCTTATGCATACCCAACTGAAAACAAGTGCTATAAGTGTAAGCAGCCAGGTCATACATCAAACCAATGTAGAAGTGGGCGTACATTGATGACCGAAGAAGAGTTTGCTGTGTATGAGGAAGAAAGTGAAGATGTTCATAGAAATATCGAAGATATACAAGCATATGCGGAGGAAGGAGATGAAAGTGATTATGTCTCTTATGTTATTCGAAATCTATTGTCCATTCCTCGTGTTGACTATCCAACCCGTAATCGTCTATTCCGCACTCAATGTCGTGTGCAAGACAAGATATGTGATATGATCATTGATGTGGAAGTTGTCAAAATATTGTTTCATCTAGATTGGTGGAAAATTTGCAATTATCTACTTATCCACATCCTAAACCATACTCCATTGGTTGGATTGATGATAACAACAAGAAGAATGTAGATTCTCAATGTTTCGTGTCATTTAAAATTGGAGCATATAACGAGACAAAGTGGTTTGTGATGTTGTGGATATTCTTGCTTGCCACATATTACTTGGACGTCCATGGCTATATGATGTAGATGTGACTTATAGAGGTAAAGCTAATACGTATTCATTCATGTACAATGGAAACAGAATCATATTACAACCATCGTATGCGAAACCTAAGCCAAGTATACAACAACAAGAGACTACGATGTTGGTTTCCCCAGGACATCTTAGTGATGCACAAGAATGAGGTACGATCTATGCCTTAGTTGTACAACCTTCTACTCCCGACCTTCCTACAACTATTCCTACTCAAGTGCAGTCCTTACTAGATGAGTTTGCATGCGTTTTACCATCCGGGATATGCCCGATTCTTTGCCACCTATGAGAAATATTCAACACCAAATAGATCTCATGCCCGGTGCAAGTTTGCCTAATCTTCCACACTACCGTATGAGCCCTAAGGAGCACGATATACTTCGAGGACAGGTGGATGAATTACTGTCTAAAGGTTTCATACAACCTAGTTTGATCCCTTGTCTTTGTTCGACTCTTCTTGTGCCAAAAAAAGATGGAACTTGGCGTATGTGTATCGACAGAGAGTTGTTAATAAGATCACAATCCGCTATCGTTTCCCAATTCCAAGATTAGATGATATGCTTGATATGCTCTCGGTTCCATAATATTTTCTAAGATTGATCTTAAAAGTGGGTATCATCAGATCCGAATTCGACTTGGAGATGAATGGAAGACTGCATTTAAAACAAAGGATGGTCTCTTTGAGTGGCTTGTTATGCCATTTGGTTTGTCTAATGCTCCAAGTACGTTTATGAGGCTTATGAATCAAGTCCTACAACCTTTCATTGGTAAGTTTGTTGTGGTTTATTTCGATGATATCCTTATCTATTCTAAATCTGAAGAGGAACATCGCTCTCATTTGTGGGCTGTTTTCAACGCTCTCAAGCAGAATGAGTTATTTATCAATCTAAAGAAGTGTCAATTTTTCACTTCTAAGGTTCATTTTTGGGTTACGTTGTTTTGGCCGATGGTATTCAAGTAGATGATTCCAAAATCTGACTATTCGTGATTGGCCTACTCCGAAGACAAGCATCTCGAAGCTCGAAGTTTTCATGGTTTAGCTTCATTTTACCGTAGATTTATAAGGGATTTAGGCTTTATTGCAGCTCCTATTACCGACAGGTTGGAAGGATAAAAGGTTCTTATGGACGAGATGAAGCTGAATCAAGTTTTCAATTACTAAAAGAAAGACTTATACGCTCCTATCCTTGCACTACCTCGATTTCAACAATTTGTTTGAAGTACATTCCGATGCTTCCATATTAGGAGTTGGTCTTTGTTTTGTCCCAAGAAGGTAAACCCATTGAATTTCTTAGCGAAAAACTCACCGAAGCTCGTCAAAAGTGGTCTACCTATGAATTAGAGTTCTATGCTGTGATTCGTGCACTACGAAAATGGAGACACTACTTAATACACAAGGATTTTGTCTTGTATACTGATCACCAAGCCCTCAAGTATATTCAGAATCAATCACCATCCAATAGAATGCATGCAAGTTGGATTTCTACCTTGCAAGAATATACGTTCTCTATTCAGCACAAGTCTGGTTTGAACAACAAGGTTGCGGATGCACTAAGCCGTTTCACAAATCATAGTGCCCGTGAATTACTCCTTGTTACTATCCGTGCTGAAGTGATTGCCTTTGACTCCCTTAAAGAGTTATATCCTAACGATCCAGACTTTTCCTTACTATGGCAGAAATGTTCCTCCGCACAACAAGGTACGGGTAATTTTTTTTACATAATGGGTTTCTTTTTTAAAGGTAGCCGCTTATGCATTCCTGATGGTTCCATTCGTGAACACCTTATTAAGGATTTACATAGCAGTGGTCTTTCTGGCCATTTCGGGCGAGATAAGACTATATCTCTAGTCGAAGCTCGTTACTTTTGGAATTCTCTCAAAAAGGATGTCCATGATTTTGTGCGACGTTGTATGGTTTGTCAACGAAGTAAGGGTCATGCACAAAATACAGGATTATACATTCCTCTTCCAGTTCCAGATGCTCCTTGGGAAGATATATCAATGGATTTTGTGCTAGGTTTACCAAGAACCCAAAGAGCTCATGATTATGTTTTTGTGGTTGTTGATCGCTTCTCAAAAATGGCACATTTTATTCCTTGCAAGAAGACTATGGATCTGTGACTACGGAAAATCTTTTCTTCCGTGAGATAGTCCGTTTACATGGTATTCCAAAGACCATTACTTCTGATCGAGACACTAAGTTCTTAAGTTGGTTTTGGAAGACACTTTGGACTCGTCTCCAAACCAAACTGCAGATTTAGTAGCACAGACTCACCCACAAACAGATGGGCAAACCGAAGTAGTAAACCGATCATTAGGGAATCTTATTCGTTGTTTATCCGGAGACAAGCCTAGACAATGGGATCTATCTCTCGCTCAAAAATTTGAGTTCGCCTATAATTCAGTTCCTAATCGGTCTACAGGTTATGAACCTTTTCGATTGTTTATTCCAAGGTTCCTAACCATACATTGGATCTCGTCTCTTTACCATCCATTCCTAGTTCCAATGTTGCGTGAGATCACATGATAGAGTCCCTACAAGTGCTACATGATAAGGTAAAGAAAAACTTGGAAGCCGGATAATGCCAAGTACAAGATAGATGCCGATCGTCGACGTCGTTTTCAATCCTATGAAGTTGGTGATCCGGTTATGGTGTACTTAAGCAAGGATCGTTTCCGACGGGTACATACAACAAGACGAAGTATAAGAAGATTGGTCCTATCCGCATTCTCAAGAAGATCAGCAACAATGCATATGTTGTCGACCTCCTGACTAATATGAACATTTCGTCCACATTCAATGTTAAGGATATCTTTCCTTACTTTCCGTGATGATGTTTCTCTTCCAACACCAAACTCGGGGTCGAGTTCTTTTCAAGAAGGGGCCTGATGTAGAACATATAGACAAAGTCACCCTGTTTGACATTAGTGTCAAACCGTATTCTATTTCTAGTATTATTTCCTAATTTATGATTTCCCTATTCTAGAACTATTCTAGAACATATTAGTTTCCTAGTTTGGTATGATTTCCTTTTCTAGTTTTATTACTTTTAGGAAATAGTGAAGCCTATATAAGAAGGCCTAGCCTTGTAGAATTCCTACACATTCAACATTATTATCTTATTTGATTTATCAAAGATATTTTATTTAGTTATTGTTCTCTAGTTTTCTTATAACTTTTGTGAATCTATTGATTTCACACTAGTTTTCACTACCTTTTGGATCCTTGATCCAAATTATTACGCTTCCGCTACGTTAGTAACCTTCATTCTTTGAGTATGCAATGTTGGTTCTTAGGCTTTTAAAGTTATAACATCGTCACTTGTTATTGTATAGAAGTGTCTTGAAGTGTTTTTCGTCTTATATTGGTAGAGGTGGTGACCTGAAGTGTTTTGTGTTTTGAAGTGTCTCCCTAATGCACTTGTACAGGTAGTATATCTCAGTCTAGCAATGATGAATTTCTTACAGATGACTATGGTGGAGAAGATTTTGAGATGGATGGTAGGTCTAACTACGAAATTCGTTCGAATGGGTACCAACAAAGCACTTTTTACTACTGTTGCTCACCAGCAATTTCTGTCTGGCAGTAGCATGTAAACTAACACCTCTCTTCCGTATTCTTCTTGCGGGATGTGTCTGAAGGAAAGATTTCATGATTTTGATCTTGGTTTCATATCATAAAGGGTTCCCTATGTCACAATGAGGTCTAATAAAGAGAGAAAGACCGCAGATGTAGCTCTAGATTGTTGCATTGTCTGCCAATACCACTGTGTTTACTTATTATAAATTTGTTGGCGCTGTGGTTAAGGTTATTTATATTTTGTTCTCTTCGATGTCTAACATCGTAAATGGTTGCAGAGGAGGCGATGTAAGAGGCCCAGTATGCTTCTTTTGTGGTTCAAACTTCCGGGGAGATGTTTCAAGTTAACATGGAAGAAGTTTCATCTGCGGATACATCTACCAAGGAAGAAATCCTTGCTGTTGGAGGGTAAGATGGATTCAACCATGTAAATTCATTGATTGGCAGATACAGTTAACCATAAAAAAGGTGCTTAGTTCTTTCATACATTTTTACAGTGGGTTCTGTGTTTTTCAGTTTTCAGTTGTTATGCAACTTGAACGAGAAGGTTTAGAATCTTCTAGTTTGGATATGAAAACCACAATGACTTCTCTAGCCGGTGATTCAGAGTTGCTGGCAGAGGGGTCAGTTCAGTCACACCCTTGTAATGAAGAGCTTGTAGATGGAAAGTTATAGCAAATGATGTGGAGTTACAAAGGTGGAATCTCTTTCAGTAAGTGTATTCCTGCTGAATTTCAAATATATAACTATGATAGTATTAGCATGTGATTTATAGAAGGTTTCCTAATGTTGTCGAAGTTTGCGAACTCAATGTACTCGAGTACGGCTTCATGTGGCAGCTTGTTATGTGCCTCAAAATGAAGTTTGCATTAGAATCTCTTTCATGATTTCTGCTTTGGAATCTCTTCCGGTAGTGTATTTTTTCCGAATTTCGAATATATAAAGTAGGGGTTTTTAATAAAGTGCCACACTTCCAATTAGGTGTTCAAGAAAATGCCACCGTTTTTTTCAGAGTTTATGAAATGCCACACTTTTGACTTTTTCCGTCACGTTTTTTTGAGAAAACCGTTAACTTCCGTTAGTGCTTATGTGGCAGTAAATTAGTCCTAGTAAAAGACATTTAAGCCCCCAAATCATCTAACTAGGAATGATTCAAATCGACTTAGTAATGTGAGTCACTACCGAGTGGAACTGCTAGTAGAACTGGTTAGTGAACTCAAAGAGAACTTTTGTCGAACATTTGATGCGCGTACAGAAATGGAGAAGTATGAATAGAAATGGTTCATGGTCTTAATAAAATAAACGACATTACTACGATCTCTAATATCCCCTGTCTTCTCTAATCGAATCAAGTCTTTGTAGCTTCAACTGATTCTTGAATCTATTAATAAAATCATCAGCTTTAGCATCAACTTCTTCATCAATTTCTGATTTTGCACTCATCAATTTCTTCTTATTCTTCGTAATCGGAGTCTTCGTCACGGACTTTTTCTTCTCAAGAGCTCTATGATCAAGAAAATCATGATCATGTTCAGGAAATTGATCTACAGGTTGCCTTTGAAAATTAGGGATGAAATCTTGATAGAGATTAATCGATTTAAGACGTTCTAAGATCGATGGAGCTCTCGCTAATGGCGGCGGCGGAGGCGGTGCTCTAGCTAACGGAGTTGCGGAAGCCGTTGCTCGCTGTTTTTGAGCCGGTGATCTTGGTAATTGTTGCTGTTGAGTGTCGTGTTGTTGGACTACTTTCACTTTGCTCTTCTTATTGTCGAGAGCTCTGTGATCAAGAAAATCACGATTTTTGGCACTAGATAATTTCTCTAATTGAGCTGTTTCCTCTTCTTGATGCTCTAAATGATGATTATTCGAATGAAACGGATTAAAGTCATCTGCTTTATAATGATAAAGATTGATCGATTTCAACTGGTCCAAAATCGACGGAGCTCTAGCCAATGGTTGCCGTTGTGGTTGCTGCTGCGGTGGTGGTGGTGGTTCATAGTGGTTTTGTTATTCGAGCATCGTATGAATAGGATAGAGACCCAAAATAAACGACATTACTACGATCACTAGGATGGAGAAGGATAATTAGGTAAAAATGACATACTTGCTTGACTTTCTCAATGACTATGGACCAATTTTGTGGACCCTGACGGAATACATAACAGAAATGGCACTTAATAAATTTTAGAAAAAACGGTGGCATTTTCTTGAACACCTAATTGGAAGTGTGGCACTTTATTAAAAACCCCTATAAAGTATAAGCATGTGATTTCTCCTATGTTGTCGAAGTTTGCGAACTCAATGTACTTGAGCATGGCTTTATGTGGCAGCCTCAAAATAAAATTTCCATTAGAATTTTGACAGTGTACTTTTTGTGGGCGAAATGAATTTTGCATTTGGATCATGGAACTACAGAGAATAAAGGTCTCCTTATCGTACAGTAATTTTTAAGAACTTGTTTCAGGTATTCTTGTTCCATGTTGTAAATTAAGTGCATCTCTTTTATGGTTAGAAGTGAAGTGATCACGGGATTTTGACGTCCACCAGATGTGTTTTCCTCTTTGAACTCGTGAAGTTCTACTTCTATCGGTCCAAATAAATGACTTGATAAATTCTGGTGTGATTGTTTTAAATCTGGGGAGCTGGGTTTTTGGATGTTTTTTTCTAGATATGTTGTTTGTAACGGGCTTGCGCTCATCGTTTGTCAAGCATGGGGACACATAAGCAGATGATTCAACTCCTCTGGCTACCTTTGATGCTTGCAATCTCTTGAAAGCTTGAGCAAGGCTCTTATGGAGATCAGTAAGAAATGCTCGTGTAAGTACACTTATTTATCTCCATTGCCACGTGCGCTAACGGGTCCACGTGGATGACATCACTCACGGGGGTGACACATAGGGGCATCCGTGGCACTCAGCATAACGTGCCATCTGTCAAAACCAACGGTCGAAATGAAGGGCACCCAAGATAGATAAGTCCGCGTAGTACCCAAAGGATGGTCTTAACCCATCACGAGGTAAGACGTGATCAATCGGTCGAGGTAGTCCAGCTGACATGGACATGACAAGAGGACCGACACCATCCGGCGTGGGTGGGGACGCTCCAACCACCCGCATTTAATGTAGCTCGGAGAATACGTGACGGACGACCGATGGATGGAAACAAGGGTTGGTCGGGCGTGATGAATCGGGATATAGTCGAAGCCGCGGGGTGACATAGAAGTCGCGGACCACTCCGCGGGATAATATTCAAGCCCGCGTACAATGCCTGAGAACACAAGAAGATAAGATCTCAACAACTCATTGTCAATCGGTAGGACCCACAAATTTAGCTATAAATGTACACCTCCTCCTTTGAAAGGAGATCGAAAAGAAAGAGAGGAGAGAGGATAGGGAGAAGTAAGTGAGTTTTAGCTCATGTATTCGATGATCACAAGACCTTGTGATCATCTTTGTAACCATTTTTCTTATAGTGAATCTTCTCGGATCCGTGGACGTAGGCCTTAGTCTTTGAACCACGTATATCGTTGTCTCTTTTATCTTTTTGCCCGATAGCTTCATTTACATACTCATATCTCGGATCTAATGGATCCCAGGGGATGATAATGAGATCATGACAAACTAGAGGGGTTTGGAATCTATGAATTATCATCTACCTATGCGTGTTCTATATTTCTCACACCTCAGTGCACGTATTCAACTCTTATAAAGATTGTTTGTGTTCATGAGGAATCGCAACCCGATTCATGTGTTCACAATTTGGCGTAGAAACTTGGGGACCTTGTCCAGATAAAAGATTTATCTTTTTTGTGACTTCACATGACCTCAACCTCAAAAATTTTATCTAAAAGCATAAGCAGAGCTGCTCTCAAACTCGTTTTTCGCACGTATTTATATCTATAGTATTCCCTACCAAATGATCCGAGCATTATGTAACCTTTAAACCAACGGATCCGGGTTTTAGCAAAATGAATCTGCTCTTAGACTCGTTTTTTCGCATAAATTTATGTCTATTGTGTTTTCTACCAATGAGATCTGGGCATTACATAACCTTTAAACCCATAGATACGGGTCCTAACTAGAATTTCAAACACAGTTCCCACCAAAAGATTTGGGCTTTTTGCAAACAATGACCCATGGACCTTATCCAGGTTAAATCCAGACCCGTCATAATGGGCATCGTACTAATCGCCAAACTAACAACCCGAGTACACTCATTACCACTAGAAATCGAGTTTACAAAATCAAAGTTGAACTAACACTAACCATGAAGTGGACTTTTGGGTCTCGGATTACCTCCCGCTTTCTTTGTGCAGATTATTGCAATGGAAAAGAACAAAGATGCAGGTAAGACAAAAATAACTCCAAGAGATGCTCCAAGGACCACACCAGCAGTAACAAGGAGCAGACAAAAGGCGAAGGGACGTACTGACCGCGGACAATACGCGAGCCGAGGCGGAAAGCACATTGCTCTTAAATGCGGGCATCATCGCAATTGAAGCAAAAAGAAAGGCTGCGGCCGCAAAGAGCCGCTGCACCAACCGAGGGGTTTCCCAAGTGATGGCTACCAAAGTGACATTGCAACGCAGCCGAGGCCAATCGACCCTCAGGAGGCTATAGCCGAATCAATAATCCAGAACCATCCCTATGGGATGCCGCCGGACAATGGACAAGGCAAACAACTACAAGTAGGATCCAACGGAATAATCGAGCCGGACATACCATTCATGGGGGAAGTCAATACCACGATCCCCGAGGGACAAGCTCAACTACAGGAAGGAACACCCAATCAAGCGTCGAACCAAACAGCACAAATATTGGCGCAACTGGAGGAGCTAAAGAGGAATCAGCTAACATACGCGGATGCGGTGGCCTTGTTAGCTCAGGAAAACCAGCAACTAAGAGAGAGGATCCTCCGAAGCTCGGAACTAGAGAATCAGCATGACGAAGCTAACTCAGCGATACAGAACAGGGACCGGGGGACGGTCTTGAAAATATCCTGCAACGCGGCTAACCGAAGAACAATACCCCAAAGAGATGTGCGGAATAGTAGAAGGTGCGACCAGGACTCACAGAGCCAGAAAATCCGGACTACTACGACACGGAGGAGGCCACAACATCACAACCCACAAGAAAGACACGGTCTTCCATTCAGGACGAGCACTGTTTGGCAATGGAAAACCTCCGCGCGGAAATGCTAGCAGAGATCAATCAACTCAAGACCAGACAAGGAGGTGGAAGACTAGAGCAGTTATGAAGGAAGCCAACACTACCCCCTTGCACGACAGGTTGGCTACGGCTACCATTCGCAAAAATGTCCGGTCCCGGCTTTGAATGTTACGACGAATCCGCGGACCCCTCGGCTCATCTACGATATTACAACGAGTAATGGCAGGTGGGATTACGACGAGGCTATACTATGCGGATATTTCCCTTCAAGTCCGGAAAGGATCCGCTATCTTGGTTTGATAACCTCAAGCCGGGATGCATTGATTCATATGATCAGCTCACTGAAAAGTTCCTGGCCACCTACATGTACAACAAAGTCGTGAACACAGGGATGGACAAGCTCTTCTCACTTGCAATTAAGTACAGGGAGTCCGTTCGAGAATACACTGATAGATGGCACAAAGTATGTCAGGCCATTGGACATGTGGATCCCGTGGTGAGTATTAACTGTTACAAATGGGGGCTTGATAGGATGAGCCCATTGTTTGCTGAAATCCACGGTACCTCCCAACCACTGAGGGGAGATTTAAGGGTAATCATTGAAAAACATGCGAGGTTGGAAGAAATTCAAAAGATAACCCCGAGCGCAGGCACAACGAACCCCACGGACAAATTCCGCGGAACTAGAGACAGGCCCAGCCCACACCAAAGGATCGGAAAAGACGATCACAAAAGGAGTGGCGAGAAAGTTTGAAGACCGGGTCTATACGAAACTCAACACCCGGCTATCCGCGCATACTAAAGGAGATCAAGGATCGCGAAGACTTAGATTGGCCACTGGTCTAAAGGAAACAACCACTAGCCTCGGCAGAATCCAAAGAGTACTGCGATTTCCACTGCTTTTACGGACATACGACAGAGAAATGCAAAAATCTCAAGATAGCAGTACAAAAGCTGATAGATGCAGGGGATCTCAAAAAATATGTGGAAAAGGTGGAATGGAAGATAGAGCCAAACGCAGCAAGCGGTCCAACTACCGAGGGGTAACCGCACATTGAACTCTATATCCCGCTTCGGAAAGCAAAAGAGCCAACCCTAACTGCACAAATAGGAAAACGACTGAGAAAACAATTTGAAGATTCTTGAGCTTTACGACATAAACGGGAAGGAAGTAGAAGAGCACGAGGAGTGGATGAGCGCGCCTCGATTTTGAAACCGACGATATCGAGGACGACATGGAAGATCACAATGACCCGTTAATCCTCACATTGCCAATCGCAGGATGCAACATAAGGAAAATCCTCATCGATGGAGGAGCTCCGTAAATGTATTGTTTTACGATACATTCAAACGCATGGAGCTTAACGACGAGCAACTCGACTTCACACTATACCATCTACGGGTTCAATGGCGCGGCTACGAAGCCCCTGGGGATATTGTCTTACAAGTGGATGCGAGGCCCCATGAAAGTCGATACTCGCTTTAGCGTGGTAAACACGCCTTCACCCTACAATGCCATTATTGGACGAAGATGGGTCCACAAGCTCAAGGAGTCGTGAGCTACCTACCATCAATACCTTAGATTTCCCACTCCCTAGGAGTAATGGAGATAAAGGTGACCAAGCCTCAGTAAAAGAGTGCCACGCGATGCAAATACAACTCAACAACGAAGAAGATGAGAAAAGGAAACCCGCATGAGGCTCGTAGCAAGGCGGTATCCAAAGACAAGGCCATCGATGAATATCTGGAGGAAATCTCGGGAAAAAGCTTGTCTAAAGGGAACTCTATAGAAAGCACGGAGGCCTCCACATCAAAGGTTAATCAGGGCGAAGAATCTGAGGCTACCAAATAGCAATTAAAGAAAATTCCCCACCTGGGGAAACCAAAGCCCACTTTCACATCCTTGGAGGCAGTGAAAGAGATCAACATAGGGACGGAGCAAATCCAAGAAAAATCAAAATAGGAACTCTAATGGACGAAGACGCGAAGCTTCACCGATAACACTACTAAAGGAATATGCGGACATCTTCACATGGAAACTATCCGATATCTTGGGAATAGACCCAAAGACGGTACAGCATGAGCTGCGCATTAAACCTGGCACACCCGATGCGACAAAAAATACGAAAGGTGGCCCGAGCATCACAAAGCGGTAGAAACGGAGCTCGAAAGCTATTAGAGGCCGGGTTTATAAAAGAAGTCAAATACCCTACGTGGATTTCCAACATGGTAATAGTACCAAAGAAAAATGGAGGGGTCAGAATCTGCATCGACTTCACCAACCTAAACAAAGCATGCCCAAAGGATAGTTATCCATTACCCAGCATTGACCAGCTAGTTTGAGCGCAGTAGAGAAGGATATGAAGAGTTGTCATTCATGGACGGATATTGGGTACAACCAACTATTTTTAGCGAAGAAGACCAGCAACATCTTGCATTTTACACACCCCATGGTCTTTATTGTTACGTAAGAATGCCTTTCGGGCTCCAGAAACGTGGGAGCAACATATCAAAGGATGGTCGACGCTATTTTCAAGCCATGGATCGGCGGGACTTTAGAGGTTTACGTCGACGATATGCTCATAAAAAAGCAAAGTAAGAAAGAGCCACCACCAGGACACGAAGGACATCTTCGGAGCTATGAGAGAGCATAACATGAAGGTAAACCGGAAAAATGCACTTCGGGGTGACCTGGAAAATTCCTTGGATACCTAGTGACAAAAGGGGCATTGAAGTAGATCCCGAAAAAATCCGAGCCATAACAAACATGCCATCTCAGAAGAACCTAAAAGAGGTACAAAAGCTCAATGGATCCCTAGCGACTCTGGGAAGATTCATATCACGATCCTCGGATAGGTGCAAACTCTTCTTCAATATCTTGAAAAAAGGGACTAAATTTGAATGGACGACGAGTGCGAAGAAGCTTTTTGGGCATTAAACAATACCTAGCAGAAATCCCCATCCTTGAAACCTAGGACCACTGAGGAGGTTTTGGCACTCTACATTGCAGCAATGCAGGCGCGGTAAGCGCAAAGTGCATTTTCGTCGAGAACCCATACGAAGGAGGAGCAAACCGATCTACTATGTCAGCAAGACCACTGAATTCCAGAACGAAACTACACGAGAATTGAGCAACTAATCCTAGCCGTCGTATGGTCTACTTTAAAGTGAGGACGTACTTCTTAACGCATGACATACGTATCCCATGTCGGGCACCCTTAGAGACCATCCTCAAAGGGCGGGAAAGGTAGGACGAATAGCAAAATGGAGCACATACCTCGACCAATTCAACATCCACTATGAGCTCCAACACTCCCGGAAATCGCGGTATTAGCGGATTTTCTAGCGGACTGCCTTTGGACAACGAAGAAGAAGTACGCATACAAGGATGGAAGGCTATGAGCGCCCCGAGAAATAGAAAAACCGAGCCAAATAATATTCTTGAGCCGGTGAACCCACGGCAATGGGAAGTCTTCGTTGATGGCTCCAAAAATAGAGAGGGCGCGGGGATAGGCATCGTCATCACCACACCCACGGGAGACAGAATCGTGCACGCATTGATTGGAATTCAAAGGCCATACCAATAACATCGTAGAATATGAAGGAGTGATCCACGCTCTCCGCTTGATAATTGAATTGGGCATACAAGAAGTGCGGGTAACAAGCGACTCACAGCGATCATACGGCGGATAGGCTACGAATACAATGTGTCTGACGAAACACTAGTGGCATACATGGCCCTAAAGTGCGGACATTGGCCTCCCAAATACCAAAAATCAGCTTCCGACATCTGCGAGAAAGGAGCTTAGACATGCGGATGCTCGGCATATATATCATCCATGCTTAAAAACGAAGATGTCAAAGCAATCAAGGTAACGAGAGTGTACGAACCATCCATCAAACTCCCCGAAACATGCACGGCTAACCAACGTAAACCTAAGGAAAAAGATATCTCGACGAAGATGTCGGAGAATACATATTCGACGATTTCAACGAGGATATTACACGGCAAGCGGAGGAAGAGCGACGATTATAGTCGGGAGGCGGATTGGAGATCGAAATCACTCTTTCCTCAAAGAGGAAACTCCCCCAGGACACCAAACAGGCTAGGAAGGTGCGGTCAAGAAGCAGGGATGTACGAGCTAAGAGACCAAGCCTTATACCAAGAAAATCATTCCTCGGACCACTTCGTCGCTGCCGCTATCCCGATCAGGAGGGACATGTCGTTTTGAAAGATATACAGAGGAGACGAGGGAATCACGGTGGAATGAGATCCCTAGCGAGATAAGGCAAAGACGGGGCTATTGCGGCCAACCATGATCCGAGATGCAACCGGAATGGCGAAAAGATGCGAAGAATGTCAAAGATTTGGTAAGCGAATCCACGCCCCGGCTACAAAGTTGAACTCGGTCGATAGTCCGTGGCCCTTCAGGAAATGGGGTATCGACATAGTAGGCCCACTCGTATCGGGGACGGGAAAAGAAGATTCTAATCGTGGCAACGGATTACTTGACAAATGGGTAGAAGCAAAGCCTTTGGCAGAATTCGGGATTCGGACGTCTTCACTTTTATTTTTCAAAATATCATCGCAGGTTTGGCATCCCCAGCGGAAATAGTCTCGGAACAACGGTAAATGACTACAAGGAAAGAATATTGACTTAACATTCGACACCTTCAAGATTCGGAAAAACAAATCCACCCCATATACCCACAAAGCAACGGACAAGCAGAAGCCACAAACAAAACTTTGGCACTCATTCTTAAAAAACAGCTAGATGAGTACAAAGGACGATGGTGTGAACAGCTGCATAACGTTCTATGGGCATACAGGGCGACTCGAAGATCAGCTAGGAGAATCCCCATTTCTACTCACCTACGGGTCAAGCAGTCATCCTACTGAAATTCTACTTCCAACTACAAAGACGAAGCCTGGGAAAAGAATCTCACCACGGACATGATGTTGGAAAGGCTCGACGACCTCGAAGAAAAAGAGAAACGACTGCAAAGAATGGAAACTACCAACGCAGGCTGGCCAGAGAATATAACAAGAAAGTGAAATTTAGGAATTTTGTAGAAGGGCGTATGTGTTGAGGACCATTCCCCAATACCCTCGAGAAAAAAAGTGGGAAAATTAGCACCAACTTGGGGGAGGACCCTACATGATACACGACATCGCAGGAAATGGCTCTTACTATCTGCGTAATATGAAAGGGGAAATCCTCATGCATCCGTGGAACGCCAAATACCTCAAGCCATACTACCCATAATCAATCACTGCGATGCGCATTTGAAGAAGAAAATGGACTTGCTAATCCACATGTTTCTATCTCTGACAAAGGAGTAACGCGCCTTAATTTTTCAATCAATACCAAGTTTTCATTTTCAAATATCATATCCCGTTCATTACCCACGCACATTTCAATTTATTCAAAACCCACAACCTATATAAAGTACATACCATATGAACCACATGTATATACTACTTGCACAATGTACATTGAAAACCATGTCGCATCTTAATAAAATATCGACGCAATTGTTACCCCGTGGATGTAGGCCTTAAGGCCGAACCACGTAAATCGTTGTACAATTACTATTATTAGGAGTGGACATTATCCTTAGTAAGAGGGATATCCTGCACAAAGCATGGATCATACTCACTACAGTATACCGGGCAATATCCCGTGCAAAACACACACATGCAATATATCGGAGCATACACATGCAATCTCTCAGAACTCCTCTGTAAGTGTCTATAAGTGTACGACCAGGAGGCGACTTCTTACAGAATGAGATATCCGTGCAATATTACAAACCGCGAACTTAATGGAGTACATCCTTAAACGTCGGTCAGACCCCCACCGTCCGGTGATCCTCTGGCCAAGGAATTAGCCGGACGGGGTGCAAGGTCACAAGGCGATTAGGGGATACCAACCACGGAGTTGCACGAACAATACACTTTACCAAACTCAAATTCAAACTCCACGGGTTACAAACACTACAAGAATTTTCCATTATATCTAAAGATGGTAGACATAAACTCAACAAAATTCAAAGTCGATTTAAACACCAAAGTTTGATCTAATACATGCGAGTTGATTACAAGCCAGTGAAAAAGATAACAAAACGCCAAAAAGGATAAGCAACCGAGATCAATCCCTAGCATACTAACTACGGTCTGCGAGTAGGAGTGTTATCCATGTGTTTATCCTTCAGCGATGAAGGAACACTACCACCAGGAGGGCCAGGAAGAACTTGATGGGAGTGCGGGTACGGGATTGAAGTATAATTCTTGGTTAACCCATGGTTTTCTTAAGATCCAGCTCAATCTCACCAAGAATCTTATTAATCTCTTCGGCCAGTTGTTTGCGGGCCATTAGACCTATGGCTCGCTCCTCATCTCGGCTGATTTAAGGAAGTACAAAGCTGATCTATCCTCTGATTAGCTTGCTTCAACGTTTTCGTCCTGAGACGAGGCCAGACCGCGATGGTAGCTAACTTGACCCTCCAGTTGAACTACCTTAGCCTGAGCTTCTGCAAACTTTCCATCTGCGGCTTTAAGTCGTACTTGGAGCTGCGAACAATAAAAAGAAGACAGTGAGTTATGATAGATACAATTCAAAGCACACTCGATGGCGAAGACGTATACCTTCACAATGATCAACCTGGGAATCCCTCAACCTTTGACATAATCATATTCATTTGATAACTTATCATAATCTACCTCGCAGCAGATTATGAGCATACGACTTGCGCTGAGTCATTTGAAGCATCGAGCCCGAATGACGATGTCGATTAACCTCATCATTCTTCAATTCCAATCCCTTGTTGAGACGATACATAGTCACCTCTAAGTCTCTCTCACGTTCCTTTGACGAGCCACATCGGCTCGAGACGCGGACAGAGCACTGCGAGAGCACTACATTACGCCCTAGCATCGTCTCTCTCTTTGGCCAAACGCTGCATATAAGTCCGCACATCCGGGGATGCGAAGACCGCGCTTGCCGCAGCTCGCCTTCTAACATTAAGTCTAATTTCTAAGGAGGAAATGCGCCGCGGGCTTGCTCAAGATTGTCCGCGTCCATAAAAGAGCCCGTTGAACAAATGGCGGTCATGGTTATTTCGATTTTGCAAATCTACCAAGCAATACTTTTCTTACGCCATTCTTCGACCATCGCGTTATGAACATCCGCGCGGGCATTCCACTTAGCCGACTCACTCTTAAGTTTTTCAACTAACTCAGCAATACGACCCTTTTGACGAGTCCTCTCACTCCGAAGCCACAAAATTTCAGGGATTCCACCCACTGAAGACAGTACAGCGGGAGGAGGGAAGAAAGAGAAAACTCAGAATAAATAAGGAGCGGGAAACTACCAAAGAAGAGGAAGCGCAGACCTGAAATGGATGAGGAATTTTTCTCGTAACGACTAACTTGTCCTTAACCAGAGCCAACTCGGAACGTGCTGAGCCTCTTCCGTACCCTGCTGCTCCTTACGCTTGAGCAGACCCTTTAGTTCGGTTATTTCTTCATCCTTAGCGGAGACCGAAGCCTCGACACTCGAAAGCGTCTCTTCACAATGTCGAAGCTTCCCCTCCAGCTTGAGAGATTTAGCCTTGAAGAGCCGGTAAAGTTGGTGATTACAATACTCACTTCTCATCATCTATCAGCAAAACGAGGGAAATTAGCTCACATTATATTCGAACGAAATCAGGGATCAAAAGAACAGGACAAACCTCCAATAAACGTTGCTGGGGGTAATTGTACTGATACCCATCAGCAATAGCCATCATATCAGCAACGGTAGGGGGAGGATCCACCACAAGATCAAGCCCGCTAGTTACGAGATTTTACCCCATCCTCGATCTACACAGCCTCCTCGGGGTTAACTCCATGTACCTACGAGTAAAAGCATCCGAACTTTTTTCCCCTTCAATCACGGGAGCAGGATGAGGAACAGCTAGCAAGTTTTTCTTTCGCAGCCATGCCAAAACAGCATCATCGCCATCCACAGCTAAGGATCGCGAGAAATCATCTAATGGAGAATCCGAGGCATTCACCATGAGCAACACCAACAATTACCTTGCACCAAGGCACCACCACCAGCGGAGGTACCAGACAAAATCCTCGGAGGGCACTACCAAAACCTTGAGATCAGGACACACGGATGGGCACCAACCTGACTATCCTCGAGAACACTCCAATCATCACCACCCGAAGCAGAGTGAAGTCAAACAAGCCCCATAACCGTGGACATGTCAAATGACTGTTCCCCAGATAAAACCTTACCAAAGGAGAACTCATAACAAGCACCCCCATCCTTGTCACCACTACTAAGAACAAGTCCCTTACCTTTATCTATTACGTTCACCGGACTTAGTAACCTCCGGCATGATTTCCACCACCACCAATAGACAAGTTGCCACCACCAATACCACCGATGTCGAATCACCTATACCACCACTACCACCACGGTGGCAGTGGGGTCACCTTGACCACCACCGCGTGGTGGTCACCTTGACCACCACCACCGGTGGCCGAATCACCTTGACCACCACCAATGGCGGGTCATCTTGACCACCACCCGTAGCCGAATCACCTAAACCACCTTGATGCTGGATCACCTTGACCACCATTGCCGGTCGAATCACCACGGCCACCACCGGTGGCGGGATCATCACCTCCACCGTCCCAACCGCCCGATCACCATCACCTTCTTGAGCAGGTGGAGAAGTCTCAATCCGCTCTTCCCTATCGGAAGAGTCTTCATCGCCGCACACGGGACTATTTACATCCTCGAAATGAGAGGAACCCTCGATCAGGAGAATTCGATGATTGCTTGGGATTAATCTTCTTACCTCTACACACCTACAACACGTAATGATAAAAGAATCATTGCCATCACCTTTCCTTGACATAATAAACATTATTTAAGAAAACGTAGGGCATACATACGAAGAAAACAAATGACGCACCTTAACAACATCGGTATTCCGCGGAGGAAGATTAGCATCGGGGACATCTTCATCTTACGCATCATCAACATCACGGCTATAAACAAAATCCATACAAGCAAAACTCATCCGCCGAGAAGCAGGTAATGAGCGTAACAGCGGGAGAAGCCGCGAGGAAGACCCCATCCTTGATGGTGCCAACCACGGGGACCAGGGACCCAACCATAGGCCCACGGGCCAACAATTTCAAACGATGTGAGACCACTCATAGTCGTGATCACGCTTGATTCTCTCCTCGGCGGGAATAGGAAGACCTTCGGCACTGGAATCCTCGCCATCTTGGAGTCAACGACCTCGCTCAAAGGCGAACTTCCCCCTTTAATTGAAGTAATGTTTCGTAGACTCACAGGACCACGGCTTACGAGTTTTCCTGTTAACATAATCTCCAAAGGATTTGTTGAAATTCTCAGGAGTATACCACCCTTTCTCTTTTTCTAATCTAGGGGCATAGCAAGTCATCATCGTTTTTCCCTTACTACGAAGATAGCATTCACGAAGATGGCGAAGGTAGTTTCCCGTCAACTTGTTGCACCCGCGATTATGACTTTTCTTGGCGAGATCGCGGCTAGACAGACCCGGTAATAAAATCATCACCGACTTTATACAAGGGTAGCATCAAACCGACCCAAGGCACCCGGTGGTCAACAAATGAAAGGCATCGTACTTGTAGTTGCTAACCATCTCATAAGTTATGTCTTTATCAGCGGCATAAAAACGAACCTGAAAATGCTGAAGACCATGCTTCACCTTGAAGGCCTCGAGATCAATGTGTCGGAAGGTAAACTTCTTATTACCCAGAGATAAAGGACGGAAAGTAACGGCAGAGTCTTCCTCGAAACCTTCTTCCGTAGCATCCTCCACAGAACCCGCTTTGACCTTCCTCTTAGGAGGAACTAAGTCTCCAGAAGACTCTATCTCCGTAGCCTTTCTTTTGAAGTAAGAGTTTTAGTCGACTTACTTGAACCGGGCATGGATGGGTTAGTCCGCGTTGGAGGCTGAGTGAGGGGCCGCACATCCAAAGGTTCATTGCGAGGATTCGGAAACTTCTTAGGAGACCCACCTCTAGAACGAGTCGCGGCATATCTAGACCTGCGGAGGATCACCCCTTCTAAGTGAAGATCTTTGACCAGGAGGATGAGGATGTTCGTCCATCCCAAGATTACCCTGAGTAGGTGGGGGCGAAGCTCCACCCCTTACATTAGGATCACTCCGGGGAGATCGATGAGGACTTGACGGAGGAGTCTGATAAGGGACCCGCGGATGATCGGACATGTCTGCGGGCACAAACACGAATAGGAACTCAAATCAGAGACAGAGAAGATCAAAAATCGAGAAAATCTCAAGAACAGCAGTGCAAAAGGAGAAAACCCTAAATTTCATCTAACAGTTGCCTAAACTCTCAGATCATTATCCGAACTCAAAGAAGAAATAAAATCTAAGCATGACCAATGGAGCACCCAACTCGGTGGCGTCGACTCTCAAAACCCGAGGCACATTTAAATTTAAAAACTCATCATCAAATCACCACGGAGAAGATCGAAACTCGACAAGCTTAAGCAAGGTGATTAAACGGAATAAAAGGTCATACCTCGAATCACGAAGAATCAATCAACGAAGCAACGAAGAAGAAGCAACAAGTAACAACCATAAAGAAGCAGTTGTGTGATACGACAACCATGGTAGCAGCAGCAGTAGAAGAAGCGATGGTGTCAGAGGAAGTTAAGAAGATGAAGACAAGAACAAAGAATAAAACAGAGAATGTGAATTAAAGTCACACTCTCTCGCTCTTCTCCTCTTTATATAGAACCGGAAGGAACCGTCCACTACCCAAAGGGCGTTATGGCGGACGTGGGAAACGTGCACAATAAATGCGAGTAGCACCTTTTTAGGAGAAGTTATGAGGGAGATAAAAACGTACCACACGGTTCTTCTTCCAAGAAAAGCCAAACGCCCGCCGCAAGAAGAGGGGCAAATTGTAAGTACACTTATTTATCTCCATTGCCACGTGCGCTAACGGGGTCCACGTGGATGACATCACTCACAGGGTGACACATAGGGGCATCCGTGGCACTCAGACAACGTGCCATCTGTCAAAACCAACGGTCAGAAATGAAGGGGCACCCAAGATAGATAAGTCCCGCGTAGTACCCAAGGATGGTCTTAACCCATCACGAGGTAAGACGTGATCAACGGTCAGAGGTAGTCCAACTGACATGGACATGACAAGAGGACTGACACCATCCGGCGTGGACTGGGACGCTCCAACCACCCGCATTTAATGTAGCTCGGAGAATACGTGTCGGACGACCGCCGATGGAAACAAAGGGTTGGTCGAGCGTGATGAATCGGGATATAGTCGAAGCCGCGGGGTGACATAGAAGTCCGCGGACCACTCCCGCGGGATAATATTCAAGCCCGCGTACAATGCACAGAACACAAGAAGATAAGATCTCAACAACTCATTGTCAGTAGGACCCACCAAATTTAGCTATAAATATGTACACCTCCTCCACTGAAAGGGAGATCGAAAAAGAAAGAGAGGAGAGAGGATAGGGAGAAGTAAGTGAGTTTTAGCTCATGTATTCGATGATCACAAGACCTTGTGATCATCTTTGTAACCATTTATCTTATAGTGAATCTCCTCAGACCCGTGGACGTAGGCCTTAGTGCTGAACCACGTATATCGTTGTCTCTTTTATCTTTTGCACCGATAGCTTCATTTACATACTCATATCTCAGATCTAACTGGATCCCCGGGGGATGATAATGAGATCATGACAAACTAGAGGGGTTTGGAATCTATGAATTATCATCTACCTATGCGTGTTCTATATTTCTCACACCTCAGTGCACGTATTCAACTCTTATAAAGATTGTTTGTGTTCATGTGGAATCGCAACCCGATTCATGTGTTCACAGCTCGCAAACACTTTAAAGAGCCTTTCTCAAGCTTTAGAGAGATGGTAATCATATTACAGAGTGCCAAGAAACGAAATTGGTTTTGAACTGATTAATTTTATAGGTTTTGGACCGATTCATTCAGGAACCTGCTACTGTTGAGAAATGGAATGATTTTTAAAAGTAATTATTCTAAACTCGGCGCAAGGTGGAAAGTCGTTAACTGGTTCTGATTTACTCGTCCTCGTGGAGATTGTACTTGTAAAGTAGCATTAGGAATGAAACCAAAATTTCTGAAATGTAATGCAGTTTCAAATGTAGACTATTTCTTAAAGAGGGAGCACCTAAACCTTATCTCCAAAATAATAATAAATTTGAGTGAGCAAACATGAACTACCTTGATACTGAATACGATATTTGATAATAAGAGTAGGTTACAAACTGGAGTTCAGTTAAAGTAAATTAAATCTGTGAATACGCTAGTTGATATGCGTTCAAAATTTTCCGGTGTAGTCCATCCCTTGTTTATGGTGGGCAAGCAACACGAGCTGGAACTTGTCTCGTTGCATAAATCTTCAATATACGGCGGCATACTGGGCAAGTACCAACTTTGTTGAACCAAGGTATCAGACATTTAGCGTGAAATGCATGGTCGCACATTATTATGACGATAATATCATCACTACCCACTACAAGTTCATTCAAACAAACCGCGCAAGTTTGCCCATGCCAATAAGTGTCAAAGTCATTATATGCCAAACTCCCATGTGCGGCACTGAATAGAAAAGCTCCTTTTGGCAGAAGGGTTGCCCCATATGGGTTTTCTTCCCTAACACAACTCTTACCACAAGCTTTTAATGAATGCACGGCTTCACAATCATCACCCAGATCATACACACATACAGTAGTAATATGTGTAACAATGACTACAAACTTAGGCTTAGTCTCAATTAGGTTTGCCGCATTTTTATTGCAAAACGATGATACTCTACGCTTAAAAAAATTCAAAAACCTGGATTTAGTTTGTTCGTTTGTGCCAATGAACATAGATAAAAGAGATTTTGCATCACAACAATGGCGGAAGACATCCTTTGCAACAAGATCATCAAAGTCGATCTGAAACCATCTCCATGATAATAAATACTCATAAATTGGTGGTCCGACTTGAGTCGGAGAAACGTGAAGGTGGTTGAGAAGTAAACCACTCCTTGTGCGATAAACCCGTTTCTCTCTTACTTGAACCTCCATAAAAACTTTAGTACCGATATTAGGATTTGCCGCTCTTTTATCACGCACAAGTCGAATAGGATCCTTGTCATCCATAGATTCCATACAAGGATACATTCCAGCGAATGACATCTTAATCTGAAATACTTGTTACCACCACAAATTCAATTAATTTTTTTTTTTTTTTTTTTTTGAAGCAAAATAATGGAAAAGAGAGGGAACAAACTAAATACGTGATGAATCAAGATTGAACAAGAAAAGAATACGACCAACTTATTTATAACTTAACACAAGGATTCAATTTAGAATTATTGTTACAATAGGAAACCACTTAGACCGGATTTAATACAGAACTACTGTTTCAATATTAGGAAACCACTTATAAATCTGATTCCGGAAACTGCTATGCTGATTCCAGTAGCCCCAAGAGAAACTGATTCCTATAAGTGATTAGTTTCTTCCTGAATCTATAAAATAAAATAAAAATCCTTTTGATATAGAGGTGATGGAATCCGGATATGGACTCACCTGTATAATAAGTGAGGAGGCAGGAGGAGATCTGAAATTGCAGAGTAGACGGATAGTTCGATTGAGTTTTTACCTACGGGCAGGAAAAAGTTTGGCTTAAATCGGCAGATCTAGAATTTACTTATATTTTCCTGTATACAGTTCTTCGGTGAAGGATTCGCTTTAATGGCCCCAGCTGTTCACAGGGCCGTCAGTTTATCGGCAGGGGCTATCTCACCCAGGCCCAAATTAAAAGAGATTCCCCTGAAATCCGTAAATAGCTGGGATCAATAATAATCCCAATGGTAGAATGGTTCTCAAAATCTTAAAAAAAAATTGACGGAAAGGTGACGCTGACTTTTTGTGTGAGTTTAGAATTATCACAAGTGGTCGCCACATCATATTATCATGGCTGAAAATGTAAAAAGCAACCACCACCAAACAGTCCAAACCACCTCACACCATCACTGTTTGCAGTTCTCAGAGATTTTTTTCATCTTAGATGATAATCATTACCGAAATCACCAAAAAAACAAAAACAAAAAACCCTTTGATTACTTAATGGTTGTTATGACCCTGTTAATTTCTGTCTCCATAAAGACATCCTAGATCTTAGATATCTCAAAAACAGAAAAACCCAGAAATCATATTGTGTACACGAGGAATAAGATGGTTTTAATGGGTTTTTATGGAGATCATATATAGTCATAGAAATGGAATTTTTTTTATACAATCAATTGTACAATGATTTGGGCTCCAAGTTGAGCAGGATGGTTAAGTCTTTTTTTCGTTGATTTGCAGTGGTTCTCCAGTTACTGTATACACGACACTTTATATAGGACGCGTGGTTATTTTTGCTCTTTTTTGTTTTTCGTTGCACTTTTAATGTTTTTCTTTTTTTCTTTTTTGCACCTTTTGGAGATATCCATATCACATTTCCCCTAGGTTTATATTTCAGCATTTAAGAGTGAGTTAGGGTGTTTGGAATGGACAACTCTTGTGTTGTGTTCTACTCCTGGAATTTGCAGGTCAAAATCCGTATGTCCCTTTTTTCCTCTTCAACAGTAAGTACGTTTCCATATCTCGGCTAAATTGGGGCCTATAAGGCTTAAGTCTGGATCTAGTGCTCTTGTGCATTGTCCCTAGATTGGCTTGCAAAAAGTATTAGACCAAATCAAAAAATAATTGTGCAAAAAAAAAAGTTAAGATATGCTAGTTGATAATTCTCTCTCCTAGCATGGTGCTTTCTCTTCAACGGAGGAGATTAGATTGCACGTCTTGAATGATTTGGTCCAACAACACCTGGATTTCCAAACATGCCACATAGTAAAACAAACATTTTTGAATTGGATACTATTATATTCATTTGAGCATCATTATCAAACGAGTTTCATATTGAATGTCCTTACCCTTAAGACCCGGAGCAACTAGCATCAATAACATCCAAAACGTTAGAGAAAATGGGACACTCTACCAAAAGATTTATGGGCGATTCTCCTCCCGATTTCAAAAACGCCCGGACATATCCATATCACATCGGAGGTTTATATTCAACATTTAAGAGTGAGTTAGTGTTTGGAATACCACAGGACTCTTGTGTTGTGTTTCTCCATGCGGGGTCAAAATGGATGGCCTTTTTCCTCTTCAATAGATATCTTGCCCATAGGACTAAGCCTAAGGATTTATTTGGGCCTATCACTACGTGGCAAAAAAGAGACGTTTTGAAGTAAAATGAAAAGCCCCTTAACCAACTATTTTTAATGGCTAATTTACCCCTGATTAATTAGTGTTAATTTGGGTGATTAGTGGTAAAATATCGTGTTAGATGTGAAATTAACCGGTGTTAATGAATCATCTGAACTTGAAAATTTTGAAAATTTGATTTTTTTTGAAGAACACCAACTCAAAATCGGTATATGTTGCCATTGGTATCAACCGATTGTAACCTCAAAAACATACAGAGATTTTCTGAAACTTGCTTCTACCCAGAATCGGTTTATATGGACATGAAAATCAACTGATTATCCAGAATCGGTTTATATGGGCATGAACATAAACCGATTTTGGGTAAATTTTTCTTTCTTATCTGTGAATTATGTATTTTTAAACATCAAATAAAATTAAAATTCCGAGTTAAGAATGAGTATGACCTCATACTCAGTTTCAAATCAAATCGTTTTCAAAGTATAAAGTTATACTCGTTTTCAATTCGAGTATAAAGTTATACTCATTTTCAAATTGGGTAAAAACATATAGAACTATTTTCATTTTCATTTTTAATCGAAATCAAAATCGAATATGATTTCATACTCATTTTATGATCGAGTATTAACTAAAAAAATTTTTGTTTAACTAGAATTGGTTTACATGATACATATATAAAAACCGATTCATAACATTGCATAACAGGAATCGGGTTTATATATGTATCGTGTAAACCGATTCTAAAAAAAAAAAAAAAAAAATTATCTAAGGAAAACAATTATCTCTTCCATACTAGAATCGGGCTATGTGGGCATTAACGTAGACCGATTCTGGTTCAATTTCCTCCGACCATAATGCCATCTAGGACAACCGGTCTTTGTGGGCATAAACAACAACCGTTTCTAAATGAAATCGGTTTACAAGTGCATTGACGTAGACCGATTGTTACAAACTCAAAAAACTTTGATTTAAAAAAATTGGATTGTTTGAGTGATTACATGTTATTGAAACCTACTCTAGGGGATTGGGTTAACATAAAAGTACCTGATTCAAGCTAATACGAAAAATTACCTATTTTAGTGAATTTGGTGATTATCAATAATATTTTCGTTTGATTTTGATGGAAATGGAAATGGAAGTGATTTTGATTTGATTTGATTTGATTTGTTTTTATTTTGTTTTTATTTTGTTTTTATTTTATGTTATCAGGATTTAATGAGGATAAATTGGTAGTATTAAAATTTCATAGAGGGTAAGATGGTAGTTTCATCAAACTTAGACACCCCTTATCATTCTCTATGGGGTGGATAAAAAAATCCATATGCCCCAATTAATCAGATTCCATTTAGGTTTATATTTTGGTGAGATTAATCTTGGATTGGGGGTATATCCAGATTAATCGGGGTATACTCCAATTAAGCCAGGTTTTGAAAACCCTAGTCAAATTAGTTAGTTTTTTTTTTTTTTTTTTTTTGCCTGTTTTGTTAATAGCTCATTTGAACACCAGAAGTAGAAGTTAAATTTCGTCATAAAAAATTGATTTTTTTATTTCTAAAAGTCATTTGCTTCACAAAAAGCTGAATTTTTATATCTATTAAAGTCGTCGAGACTTGAGGCAGATTAATAAAATGAAATCTGATTCCGACGTGTCGAAGAAGTGGAGTCCAATTTTGTGCACACTCTTTTGACAGTCTTAAACCCACATTTATCTTATAAATAAATTTTTGATTTTTTATATCTTATTTAAATCAAGAGTGTTATTACAAGAAACTAGTTAGAAGCCCAACAAGCTAAGCTCCAACAACGCGCTAGTTGAATAGGTTGTTGTGCTAGCCTACCAGCGAGCCTCATGAGAAACCAACCAAGGGAGCCGAAGAAATAGGGGATGATTATGTCGCAAGGGTGGCAAACTAACTCTACCTTCCATGTCAAATTCTGCAATATTGCGCCATCGGGGACTCGAATCTGGGACATCCTGGAGCGCATGAAACCTTTGACGAACGGGGATGACCAGTTGAACTAGCTACCCGCTTTATTTTGTTTTAATTTTTTTTTAATTTTGAGCTAGATAACTCATAACTCAGCAATATCTGATTTCCTGACGAATACTCAACATATCAGAACAAGTCCATCATCGAGCAATCTCATCGGATGAGCGTCAATCCAAATTATCAGAACATCATTATTTCCTCAACTGGTAAAATTATATATCACGATTCATCAAGACGCATCATTATTGTCCCAGCAGATATATTATCTTCGATCCTTGAGTCTCAGAGCATACCACATTCGTTCATTATGCTCGACTCATCAAGGCTAAGACTCATGTCTAGTCAAGTCAACAATTGAGCAATTAAATACACGTCTACCTTGCAGACTCCACTTTCGTGAGACATCAATCATGTCACATGGGGGGATATTCACTAGGGTTTTGGTATGGCAGCCTACGACACGTGTGTACACCCACGATGAGAAATGTGAGTAAGTCGTGCAAGAAGTTGAAGGAGTTAGCAAAGTAGTGGATGGACAATCAATCAATTCTCCACGCACATGGAACTGGTTTTAAAACATGATTTCCCACTTTCCCACTCTTTCACTCTAGCAATCATCACACTTACTGGGGATCAATGTGTCTACTATTCTTGCAATATAAATAAGTTTCTGAATCCACGATTGAACAACAAGAATTCTCATCTGAACAAGAAATCTCAATGGAGCAGAATTCAATCAGTTTATTTGAACTCAATAGTTCACAAAAAAATTGCAGAAGACTCCAACACATCCACAATCCTTTGTTCATCATTGATCTCACACACACTTCTCAGCTTCCCTCTTACATATCGACCCTCATCCCTCTTTGTGATCGAATTGACTCTGGAACGACCATTGTCTTGGTTTAAGACGAAGTCTTAAAGATTGATCTCTCGAAATCAAAGCACTCCCGTGCAGTGCATCTGTTTGCAAAAGGTTTAAGAAATTTGCTCGTTCGGGGAATCGTTCGTCTCTCTACTTTTTCTCAAAACCAGTGAATCATTTTTACCCATCAACAAAGACATAACCGAGTTTCGGCGTTCACAGAAATTTTTCGGTATGCATACTGGTATGGATACCATTTAAACATAATCGAGTACTGGAGTCCACAAAATTTTTATGGTATGCGTACTGGTATGGATACCATTTAAACATAGCCACGTTCTGGAGTCCACAGTATTTTTTCGGTACGTGTACCTGTATGGATACCAAACCGGTTCCGTAACCAATTTTTTTTTCAAGTACGCGTACTGGTTTGCGTACCGATTCGGATTCACGAGTTCACATATTTTTAACGTTGTGCATACTAATATGCGTACAAAAAATCTGTTTGTCGACATATAGCTACTCCATTAGTGTACCGAGTACATATATTACGGATTTAAACTTATAGCAGTCCCAGTTTGTAAGACTGGTATGTACAGTCTTATATCCGAATCTACAATAGTTCTATATTTTTCTTTAAATCAATTCGAAACATTCCCGAATAACATCGATGACACATATCACTGTTGTAGACTATTTTCGAATGATAATTATTGAATCATGATTTTGATTGCAAACAATAAATTTTACTTAACCAAAATTCATCAAGTGCGAAAAAATATTCATTAAGCTTAGTCATATTTCGAGAGCTAATTACAAGAGATCCTTGACTCGAAATTCTTGATATGCTTGCAATAATCTAATTAGTTATGCAACATCGTCTCATATATAGAAAGATGAATATAACATGTGATACAGGTGGTCCAGTCTTCACTTACCTTTTGTTGAAGTAGTTCTCCAAAAGCTTCGGTTGATCTTCGCCATCAAACGGTAGAACACAATGAAGACTGTCGTGATGTTCATTTCTCAACTACATCTTCTATCCTAATCTAGGACTTAACTAATTGTAGACTATAAATAAAGATATAATATTAACAACTAAATTTGACAACAAGCTTGAGATAAAAACACTTGTGAGTTCGACCGATCAATGCTCTAAAACTATTGTACAAGACATTCTATGTATAACAAATTCTAGAACAATGACAAAATAATAACTTGAACATCACGTCATAGATATTGTCCCAATACCCTCGCACAAGCGCAACGGGACATCTTGAACCGTCAACTTGATTCTTATTGAAGTAAATAGATCTTTAGAAAGAGGGTTTGTGAATATATTTTCCACTTGATCTTTTGAAGAGATGATTCGAACATTCAAATGTTTTGAAACAACCTGATCACGAACAAAATGATTGAAAATGCGGAGGTATACCAACCACACCCAACAATTCGTTTGGAAACCTGAGAGGACTTACTCTAATACACTTTCTAGAGAATCAACTAGACAGTCAGACTCAATCTAGAATAAAGTATATCAAAGGGTTTAATATCTCTAACTCTTAATTCAATATGCAATTAGCAAATAGAAACTGCGAGCCTGATTGAATATAAGAGGAGTAACTTGAACAGTACCAAAGACCAATGTTCAAGTGTCAATCAATGTAAATCAACAACCAAAGGTTGGATATTCTAATTGATTGATCTTAACGCACAACCTGTGATATTTCAATTATATAACAAAATATAATGCGGAAAATAAATAACACAAATACTTTAATTTTGTTAACGAGGAAACCGCAAATGCGAGAAAAACCCGTGGACCTAGTCCATTAAACACCACACCGTATTAAGCCGCTAAGGATACTAGCCTACTACCAATTAACTTCGAATTTGGACTGTAGTTGAACCCTAATCAATCTCACACTTTGATTCAAGGTACAGTTGCGCTCCTTACGTCTCTGATCCCAGCAGGATACTACGCACTTGATTCCCTTAGTTGATCTCACCCACAACTAAGAGTTGCTACGACCCAAAGTCGAAGACTTGATAGACAAATTTGTCTCACACAAAAAAGTCTATAGGATTGAATAAATTTGTCTCCCACAGAAATACCCAAGAGTTTTTGTTCCGTCTTTTGATAAATCAAGGTGAACATGAACCAATTGATAAACCGGACTTATATTCCCGAAGAACATCCTAGTATTATCAATCACCTCACAATAAACTTAATCGACTAGTGAAACAAGTTATTGTGGAATCACAAACGATGAGACGAAGTTTGTTTGTGATTACTTTTCTATCTTGCCTATCGGAGATATAAAATCTTGAGCCAATTATTTCAATTGCACTCCACACGATAGAAACAACAAGATCAGATCACGCAACTACAAAGATAATAGTTGGGCCTGGCTTCACAATCCCAATGAATTCTTCAACTCGTTAACTTATAGGGTCTCAATAAGAAACCTAAGGTTAAAGGAGAATCGACTCTATTTATGCAACTAGTAACAAACAGGAGGTGTGGGGATTAGTTTTCCCAGTTGCTAGAGTTCTCCTTTATATAGTTTTCAAATCAGGGTTTGCAATCCAAGTTACCTTGGTAACAAAGCATTCAATATTCACCGTTAGATGAAAACCTGGATTCAACCAAGCTAATATCTTTAAACCGTTAGATCGAACTTAGCTTGTTATAAACAAATGAAATATACCCTCATTTAGGTTTATGTAACCGTACCTAAACGTGTATACCAGGTTAGTTCACAAATAGTTAACCGAGGTTAGCCATATGATTACTCTCATATCAACCTTATTCATCTTAACCATAACTAGTTCAAATGACTCAAATGAAACTAATTAAAGAGTTGTTCAATTGTTTATAAAACACAATTGAAACCAAATCGGTTTGATTCACTTGATTTAAATCATGAAGTCCATTAAGCCATGGTTTGACAAAGTTGCATTAAGTCCATGTCCATGGGTATGCATTTGACAAAGTCTCCTTCACCAGTATGTGTACATGTATGCATACTTATCTTGTCTCCTTCACCAATTTCGTATACACACATATGCATACTCTTGGCTCTCGGTTTATGGATTTATACACTAATGTGCGAATACACTATATATGCTTATATCCAAAGATGGTTACATCTTCAACTCTTTATTTCAATCATTGAAACATTCTTCTATAATGACAATAGCCTTTTTCACACACTATTAGCATCAAAGCAATTTTCAAGATATTGAAATAATCATTATCGAAACATTCCAAGCCTACATCAAATGATTGTATCATACAAACCATGTAAGATGTTACTCGGAAATTTTCTCATGATATAAGATGAACTTGGTGACTTAAAGCTTACCAACACATATTTTTCGAAATATGTACGCGAGATATACTCAGCTCGAAATCTCAAATGTGTATAGAGAAAACTATATCGTAACACTACTTATGTCTCAATATAGGTGTTTGTGGGTGAAAATGGTTTCTGCTGATTTCGGTAATTTCAGGTGTGTGGTTGAGAAACAAATTTAAACCCTAAACAATGTACTGCAAGGGAGTACTTTAGATTCGAGAGATCAATCTGTACAAGTCCGGCCTAAACCAAGAAATGGTCGTTCCCACTTGCTTTGGTCACAAAGTAGAGGAGAATGGGTTGGTTTTGGGGAGGGAAGCAAGGAAAGTGATGAGACCAGAATAGTTGATTACGGAAGAGTAGTTTTGTTACGACTTGTATCAGAAAGTGGGAAGATAACATATGAAAAGCTAGCAAACGTTTTCTGAGTGGTGTATCCTCCCGACCGAACTTGTTGTTCGATGGAAATAGGTAAGACCTATTTATACAAGTCGAAGTAAAAAGTACTCTGGTCTCATTAAGGAATGGGAAAATGGGTGAGTAAATAGGAGGAGGTGGTAACTAGGGCTGCACATCGGTCGGTCGGTGCGGTTTTTAGCCGGAACCGACCACAGAACCGACCACTAGTCGGTTTCTACTTTCTAAACTGAAATTGAGCCGATTTTTTGACGGTTCGGTTTGAAACTGATCCCAGTTAAATCGGTCGGTTACGGTTTTCAGATCGGTTTTTATCCCTAAAATCTTAAACTTCAAACCCATCAATTTTCTTCACTGAATCACAACATCATCTTAATTCAACTTTAATTTCAACATTGAATCATCAACAACATCTTAGTTCAACTTTAACTTCAATATTGAATCATGACAAAAGATCAATTACATCATTACATCAATATGATTCCCTAATTGCTTTCTTGCTTTGGAAACAAAGCACAGAAACTCATCTCAATAAATCATAACAATTGATCTTCAAAATAAGTAAGCAAAGTGAAATTAAAGAAACATAAAGTATAGATTTATCAATAAATTAGAAAACAAAATAAAAAATTTAGTCAAATTTTTAAGAACCCTAAAATATTAAAAGATTAAGAACCCCAAAATAAATCTGTTGATATTTTTCCTCAAATAGAAAGGTGGTGGTGCTGGTGTTGGTGGTGTTTGGTGGTGTAGAAGGTGGTCGTGATGGTGTTCGGTGGTGGTGATGCTGGTGACGCCATTATAGTGGTATAGGTTGTAAAGCAGGAAGAAGAAAAAAGATTGAAGAAGGAGAAAAAGATTGGTAGTGATCGTGATGGTAAGTAAGAAGAAGAAGGAAGATTAGTGGTGACTGTAGTTACATGCTAAGTAAGAAGAAGAAGAAAAAAGGGGACATAAGCGACTCGGGGAGTGAAAGGAAGAAGAAGAGAAGAAGAAAAAGAAAGATAGGAGGTGAACGAAAGTATTAGGGTTTAAATTATATGATAAGTAATGGAGGGTTAGGATCAAAAGGAGTTATAAAATTCAATGGTTATAGATGGACGGTTCAATCGGTTATGCTCGGTCCATTTTATAACTCAAACCGTGAACTGAGCCGACAGATCAACGGTTATCACTTTGGAAACTGACACCGACCGTTGGATGATCGGTTCGGCTCGGTTTCGGTCCGATTCGGCGATTCGGCTCGGTTTCTGTGCAGCCCTAGTGGTAACGTTAACGCATGGAATTGATGTTCCATAAAACCATTAACGCATGGAATTGATGTTCCATAAAACCGTTAACGCATGGAATTGATGTTCCATAAAAAGAACGTTTCACCATTAACTCCCATGTATTTACTAACCGCCTCATCCGTATGACACTTCCTTATGGCGACGGGCGTAGTGTACGCCATGCACTTGTAAACCGCCAAACCGGTCCAAAGAGGATCCCCCGATTTGTGATATGTGTTGATGTCTCAAATGTTTTTGTGGAAAACATGTAGCATGTTGTTATTGCCTGAAAGTCGTGCTTGGGAGACTTGCTAGCTTGGTGACCTCCGACGGTCGAGATTTTGCATCTTAAGATGAGAGGTAGTCGTTGATCATTGCACGGTTTCGTTTTGGTGGCCGTATAGGGAAGGCCAGCATGATGGCACGTCAAAGTTGGCAGGCCATGGGCATGGCATGCCTTGGCGTAGTTTGGCGTGGCCAAACTAGACTTTGGGTCAAAGGTTATCATGCGTTATCTGGTAACCTTGGACAGCTAGTATTTGCTCACGGAAATTGAAGGGCGACCGTTGATTGTCGCACGCCTTCGTTTAGTAGCCGCATAGGGAAGGCTAGCATGTGGTGGCACGGATAGGTTGGCATCTATGCCTTGGTGCGGTTGGCGTGGCCAAACTAGGGTTTTGGGTCAAAGGTTACAATGCGTTGTCTGGTAACCTTGGACGGCTAGGATTTTGCTCCTGAGATTGAAGGGGGACTGTTGATTGTCGCACGCCTTCGTTTTAGTAGCCGCATAGAGAACGCATAAGCATGGTGGCGCGGCTAGGTTGGCATGCCGCCGGGCATGGCATGCCTTGGCGAGGTTTGGGCGTGGCCAAACTTAGGATTTCGGGCCAAAGGTTACTATGCGTTGTCTGGTAACCTTGGATGGATAGGATTTGATCCTGGGATTGAAGGGGGACCGTTGATTGCCGCACGCCTTTGTTTTAGTAGCCGCATAGGGAAGGCCAGCATGGTGGCGCGACTAGGTTGGCATGCCGTGGGCATGGTGCGGCTAGCATGGCTAGGGCCAAGGTAAGGTGGGTTTGGCTTGGCGAGGTGGGGTCAATGGTTTGGCATGCCGTTTGGCACATGGTGCGGCTAGCATGGCTAGGACCAAGGCAAGGTGCGTTTGGCTTGCAGAGGTGGGGCCAATGGTTTGGCATGCCGTTTGGCACATGGTGCGGCTAGCATGGCTAGGGCCAAGGCAATGTGCGTTTGGCTTGAGGTGGGGCCAATGGTTTGGCATGCCGTTTGGCACATGGTGCGGTTAGCATGGCCTAGGGCCAAAGGCAAGGTGCGTTTGGCTTGGCGAGGTGGAGCCAATGGTTTGGCATGCCGTTTGGCACCTAGTGCGGCTAGTATGGCTAGGGCCAAGGAAAGGTGTGTTTGGCTTGGCGAGGTGGGTCCAATGGTTTGGCATGTCGTTTGGCACATGATGCGGCTAGTATGGCTAGGGCCAAGGCAAGGTGCGTTTGGCTTGGCGAGGTGGGGCCAATGGTTTGGCATGCCGTTTGGCATATGGTGCGGCTAGCATGGCTAGGGCCAAGGCAAGGTGCGGTTTGGCTTGGCATGGTGGGGGCCAAAGGGTTTGGCGTGACCAAGCTAGGGTTTTTGGGTTAAAGGTTACCATGCGTTGTCTGGTAACCTTGGACGGCTAAGATTTGCGTCTTAAATGGAGGATGGACGTAGAGTGTTGCAGGCCTTTGTTTTGGCAACCATCGTTGTGCATGGCGTGTTGGAACGACAAGCATGGTTGGCATGCTTTAGCGAGAAGATGTGGTCGGCATGGTTTGCCATCGGCACAGTGGTACGGCCAGCATGGTGGGCATGCCTTGGCGCGGTAGGTGTGGCTGGCACGGTTTGCCATTGGCACGGGGGTGAGGCTAGCATTGTTGGCATGCCTTGGCGTTGTAGGTGTGGCTGGCGTGGTTTGCCATTGGCACGGTGGTGCGGCTAGCATGGTTGGCATGCCTTGGCGCGGTGGGTGTGGCTGGCGTGGTTTTCCATTGGGACGGTGGTGCGACTAGCATGGTTGGCATGCCTTGGCGCGGTAGGTGTGTACGCACGGTTTGTCATTGGCACGGGGGTGTGGCTAGCGTGGTTGGCATGCCTTGGCGCGGTAGGTGTGGGCGGCATGAGCTTTCCATTGCTAACGGCGGTGTGAGAATTGGGTTTTGGCTTGTCGAAACCCTAATTAGCATTAAAAAAAAAGGTGACTCGTAATTTTCTGCAGACAAATTAAAAGGGTTCAATGAATGTGCTTGGTTTGGACATTATTACTTAAGTTACGTGACGTCCTTTGTCCACTAGGGTTTTACGACTTTACCCCTAAGTTAAAAACCACCATCAACATTAAGTCCTCGTTGCAGCTCGGAAGGTGCCTTGTTCCGAGGTAAATATGATGTGACAGAGATGAGGGCCAGAATTAAAACGTGGGACATGCGAGATGGCAGAAAGTCAAACTAACCTTATTCGAGTGGTAAGGAGAGTTCGTGATCCGTGTTTGGCGGCCTTGCATAGCTTTTTATTTGTTGTGCACCGTGAAATGGTGAGGTGAGAAGCGTCGGCTTAGTTCGGATAATCATCATCTTGGGTAAGGTTAGGGAATATCATGACGCCCTTGGAGAGTTGGTGTCGGCTTGACAAGTCATGGCATGGACGGCTCGGCATGATGGGGGCCGCGGCGATGGAGTGGGCGACTTGGCATGGTGCGGCCATGGCAAGGTGCGGTTTGGCGAGACGAGGCGTGCACGGATGGTTCGACGTGGTGGGCCAAGGCAAGGCGCGGTTTGGCAAGGCGAGGTGTGCACGGACGGTTTGGTGATTTGTCTTCACGGGCCCAGTTGCCTATTTTCCTTACTTGGCTCAAATAGGAATTTTCTTTTCTCTTCAAAACCCGAGAGCGTTATGCCCACAAAGGGGCGTTACTCCTTTTTCTCGGGTTACGTTCACAGAAGAGCTTAGAATCTCTCCGCGCAGAAAAGCAAAACACGAGCGAGTGTGTCTTAAACACGTTCTTCCACGTTCTTTCACCAAATCCTAATTATTTCGCATAGCCAGACATGAGGCTTTCCCTTATATTGGCTGGTAGAAAGAGGTTTAATTAGGATCGGATGTCACGCCTTAATTCACGGCTAGTAGGAAATCTTTCCTTTTTTATTTTTGGGACTCGCACGTCTGCTTGAACATAAGAGATGATCCCGAATTCTCCCATTAAATACTGGTTCGTCCGAAAATCGTGCTCGTTCTCTTCACTGTATCATCTCGTGTTTTTCTCTAGGTTTTCCATTTTATCTTCTTCTTTACATTATGTTGTTGGTATAGATAGTGAAAACTTGATCATTTTCTCTGTTTTTTGTAGTGTATAATGGGATCTTCTAGGCGACCATACCTCTAATTCTTCGGAGAAAAACCTTGGACTCCCAGAAAACCAGTTTTCTTCTCATGAGGATGCATTAGGTAGAATCGAATCTGTTCCACGAAAGTGGCGGAATTATCCAGACCCTTCCTTCTATCTATCTTGATGAAGTGCGGGCGTGTGTTCGGACTTTCTTGGGCTCGGTGAACATGGAGGAGGAACGGGAAGGTGATGAAGAGCCATGGTGCGTTGAGAGGCTTCAGTGCAGCAAAACTTCTTCTCGGTCAGTCTAGGCGGATATGACGGACTGCCTTCGAGTTGAAACATGACTAAAACCGGGTCTGTAGAACCTTTAGAGGAAGGCCAACGAACTTCTTCGCTCGGACGGCGTCATAATTCTCGATTCCGATGCGGATGAATCAGAAATCCTCTCGAAAGGTCGCCGAGAAACCTTTGAGGAAAACGCTACGTTTGATGGGACAAGCGTGATCCTTCGGAGTTGATGCCTAAAATGTTGTCGGCGACATTAGGGGGTCGTGGTGGCATATCTTTGGACCCGATTGTTGAAGCGCATCCGGGAAAGAGATGGGCGATGTTGCCTGCAGAGGTTTCTTCAAGATGGGATGTTGAGGTTACACTTTGCCGATGCGATCGAATGGAATCTTTGCTGCCCGAGAGATTGTTGGGAAAGTGCTTAAAATATCCTCGACCGAGGCGACTCGTGTTCCATCTTTCGATGACTAGCTTCTCCCTTTTATCATTTTTGTTTGTTGCGTAGTCGTCCTGATGTTTTTGTAGACTCGTCTTTACCTTCTTTGTATTCGTGGCGAAGTTAGGGTTTCGCCAATTAAGGTTCCGCTTGTGTTTTTTTTTGAATAATTGAATAAGGTATTTCTGACATGGTTTTGGCTTTTTGGTTGTGATTATGATGGTTAATAGCTTCTCAATGATTTTGGGTTAGTTTGAATTTAAATAAATAAATCTAAAAAACATGAAGATGAAAATCGTTGGACATAGCTATGTGTATTCACAATAATGGCTATTCCAAACCCTAGTTATTCTTCTAGAAACATAACAAAGAAGATTTACTAGACATAATTAAAGCTCTTTGAGAACCTCATACCTTTCAATGAATCCATCATAGAAGGTATCATTGATTTCCTTTACTCTCTTGACCGGACACACCATGTTCGTGAGTTAGAACACAAACTTTTGGATCAACAACGCAAGCAAGTTGTCTAGCTTTGACATAGTCCATGATGATATTTTTCTGATTCCGTATCAGAATATTTTGGTTAGCAAGGATTTTGGCCTGACCATCTAAGAGTTGGTTTATTTGCAGTTGAAGGTTTGCAAACTCGACATTTGAATCATTCTGAAAACGAGTTAAATCCTTGACAGAATCATCAATCCAGGAGTTGTGGTCCTTCCTTGCAAGCATCTTCTTTAGAACCATCTTTTGAATCGACTCACGTCCTTGAGTGTCTTCCACCATATCAAGATGCACAATCTCTTGAAATTTTTCAGAGTTCTCTATATAATTTTCGTTAGGGATGGATTAATACAATATAATATGTATATGTATTAAGAGAAGATACTTCTCATTAAGAAAACCCTATGAACTCACATGAGTAGGACACAGACGTTCACGGACCGTTTACAAGAGAAAGATGAAAAAATAAATCCAATAAAAACACAATGTTTGTCAATGTAGCTCAATAATCTTTAAATTAGATCCTGAGTTATGACAGTTGCGTATCTCAGATTGGCTGACAAAAGTGAAACAACACAAAACTATACAACTATTCTTGAGAATCCCATAATCATCATCCTTGTATCCTCAAGATAGATTCAAGGATGGGGTTACCTAGAATTAGGTAAAGGAGCAAGTAGTGAACTCACTACGAAACATGGGAGAAGGGTTGTACAAGTTTTTTGAGCATTTTACCTTTGTGTTACCTCCCTTCAATCAATTATAACATATTCCAGAAGAATTTGTCATAAACCTTTTCAGTAGTCCATCCAACGGATTTTAGAGGCGAGTCTAGACTTACGGACTTGTTCTTATAAACACATGGTAAGTGTTCATTAGTGGCATAAGAGTGTACACGTAATGAGGAACATGTAACCTGTGATGATTTCTAGGCACGAGATCATTTTTATAAGATTTATGGTTTTTTGTAGGTAAGAAACTCACTGTAGACGTCGTCACACGGTTTACTCCATTGACAGTAGAAAGAAGCAAATTATGAAGATTAGAAATTTGTTTCCTTACGATAAAACAATGAAGAGCATATTGATTCTTTTCCCCTGTGAAGAACAACATCGTGGAATTGAGACATGATTGCCTTGATCCAAAACCTTCATCATTTACATGCACATTTTGTAAGTGATTCTCAGTAGGTACTTCCTTGTAGGAATTTTTCTTCATACTAGGTAAAACCTTGTGAGTATCAGGAGAGGGTGTAGAAGATGACTTAATCATCAAACAGAAGTTTTCCTTTTCAAGGCGTTACTGCTTGTTCTCGGAGCAGGATTGCGCAGATGCAACAAGTTTCTCTTTTTCAACACGATAGTTGTTTATTTCTGATGAATGAGCCTTGATTAAACGTTTTTCTCTAATTGAGTCTTCTCTAACAGTATCTTCAACAGAACTAATCTTTTCACATTGTAGAGTAGTCTCTTGAACCAGTTTTTTCGACATTGTCAGAGAGAGATTCAATATAGCAATAGATTCCACGTTCTCTTTCAAGGGATTTCTCAAGTTCATCAATAAGCAGATCATTTTTTTCTTCAAGAGTCATAATTTCAGAAACTTGAACATCAATGATATCAACAGATTTTTTTATTGATCTGGTGAGTTCCATTTCGGATTCTGACACAATCTCACAAATCTTGTTTTTCCCTCGGGATTCGGAAGAATCTAATAAGGAGTTATCTCTTGAGGCAAATCCAAGATTTTTGGCGTAATCCAAATCTTTGGAAGACATATAATATGTGTTATCTTAAGAGATACTTCTTAGGTCCTCAGAACACAGATTGATACAAACACAGACTTATAAGGTCTCTAATGTGTTTGCCTGCTCTGATACCAATTTAAAATGCGGGGGTTCACCAACCACACTCAACAATTCGTTTGCAATCGGAGAGGACTTACTCCAATACACTTTCTAGGAATCAACTAGACGGTGGACTCAATCTAGAATAAAGTATATCAAAGAGTTTAATATCTCTAACTCTTAATTCAATCCGCAATCGGCAAATAGAAATCTGCGAGCACGATTTGAATATAAGAGAGTGACTTGAACGGTACCAAAGGCCAATGTTCAAGTGTTAATCAATGTAAATCAACAACCCAAGGTTGGATATTCTAATTGATTGAACTTAACGCACAACAACCAGATATTTCAATTATATAACAAAAATATAATGCGGAAAATAAATAACATAGACACCAGAATTTTGTTAACGAGGAAACCGCAAATGGATAAAAACCAGGACCTAGTCCAGATTGAACACCACACTGTATTAAGCCGCTACAGACACTAGCCTACTACCAATTAACTTCGGACTGGACTGTAGTTGAACCCTAATCAATCTCATACTGATTCAAGGTACAGTTGCGCTCCTTACATCTCTGATCCCAATAGGATACTACACCCTTGATTCCCTTAGTTGATCTCACCCACAACTAAGAGTTGATACGACCCAAAGTCGAAGACTTGATAGACAAACCAGACTTATATTCCCGAAGAACATCCTAGTATTATCAATCACCTCACAATAAACTTAATCGACTAGCGAAATAAGTTATTGTGGAATCACAAACGATGAGACGAAGTTTGTTTGTGATTACTTTTCTATCTTGCCTATCGGAGATATAAAATTTTGAGCCAATTATTTCAATTGCACTCAACACGATAGAAAAAGCAAGATCCAGATCATGCAACTACAAAGACAATATTTGAGTCAGCTTCACAATCCCAATGAAGTCTTCAAGTCGTTAACCTATGGGGTCTCGAAGAAACCTAAGGTTAAAGGAGAACCGACTCTAGTTATGCAATTAGTAACACAAAGGAGGTGTGTGGGATTAATTTTCCCAATTCTTAGAGTTCTCCTTTATATAGTTTTCAAATCGGGGTTTGCAATCCAAGTTACCTTGGTAACAAAGAATTCAATATTCGTCATTAGATGAAAAAGCTGATTCAACCAAGCTAATATCTTTCAACCGTTAGATCGAACTTAGCTTGTTACACACAAATGAAATGTACCCTCATTTTAGGTTTATGTAACCGTACCTAAACGTGTACACGGTTGGTTCACAAATAGTTAACCGAGGTTAGCCATATGATTACTTTCATATCAACCTTATTCATCTTAACCATAACTAGTTCAAATGATTCAAATGAAACTAGTTAAAGAGTTTTTCAAACTCATTTTCCAAAGAAGTACGAATAGATGCCAACTTTGTTGTACTTGAACTAGTAAGAATAATATCATCGACATAAACTAGTAAGAGAACAATCCCAGTGTCATGATGTCGAAGAAATAGAGATATATCACATTTATAAGTAACAAATCCATTTTGAAATAAGAAAGTATTGATTCTATGGTAGTAAACACGTGGGGCTTGTTTTAAGCCGTAGAGAGATCGATGTAGTTTACATACATATGTGGGAAAATTATGATCAGTATATCCTGGGGGCTATTTCATATAAACTTCCTCTTCAAGACTGCCATGCACAAAAGTATTTTGAACATCAAATTGATTAATAGACTAATTATGAGAAAGTGCCAATGTAAGAATAACACGTATAGTACAAGGTTTGACAACCAGAATATATGTTTCGCCATAATCAACATCTTCATGTTGATTGTATCCTTTGGCTACTAAACGAGCTTTATAACGCTCAATGGTGCCATCAGCTTTACGTTTAATATAAAAAACCCACTTACATCTGATGAGATTCATAGAAGGATGATAAGGTACCAAAGTCCACGTACATTGTATTCAATATCCGATGCCCTTACTCCATTTTAGATCTTCCTGAGCTTGTGAATAACAAGTTGGTACAAAGTGAGGATCAACTACAAGCGCATACTAAGAATTTGGTTTGTAAATACCATCCTTAGCTCTAGTGATCATAAGATGACCGGTAGAAACATACGTGGTAGATAAATATATTGCTACTTATACATATGAACTAGTATCAGAAGAAACATTAACATCTTGAGTAGAAGAAGTTGGTGAATGTTGATGGGAGAAAACGATATGCTTATTTTTTAGGAAAGTGAAGAGACGACCGTGCGGGCGGGGAATCCTCGATCGACCAAATTGTTTAAACCTTTTTCAAACAGATGCATTGCACATGAGTGATTTGAGTTCGAGAGATCAATCTGCAGGACTCCGGCCTAAACCAAGACAATGGTCGTTCCAGAGTCAATTCGATCACAAATAGGGATGAGGGTCGATCTGTAGGAGGGAAGTTGAGAAGTGTGTGTGAGATCAATGTTGATCGAATGATTTTGGATGTGTTGGAGACTTCTGCAAGTTTTTTGTGAACTGTAGAGTTCGAATAAGTTCCGATTGATTGAATTCTGCTCCGTTGAGATTTCGTGTTCAGATGAGAATTCTTGTTGATCAATCGTGGATTCAGAAACTTATTTATATTGCAAGAATAGTGGAAACATTGATCCCCAGTATATGTGACAGTTGCTGGAGTGAAAGAGTGGGAAAGTGAGGAATGTTGATTGTCCCCCATTACTTTGCTAACTCCTTCAACTGCTTGCACGACTTACTTACATTTCTCATCATGGGTGTACACACGTTCCGTAGGACGCCAGACCAAAACCATAGTTAATATCCCCCATGTGACGTGATTGATGTCTCACAAACGTAGAGTCTGCAAGGCATACGTGTAGTTACTCCTCTTCGCCATCTTCTCTATCTCCGGTTAGAGAACTAACTTCCCTTCACCAACTTCTCAACCGTCCAAATTTCCTTCTCTATATTTAACAAACTTATCATGAAACGAAATATCCGTAATTCGGTTATACCCATTTCTAATCAAACCCCATACCCATTTCTAATCAAACCCCACACATAAATTAGGCATAATCCCTATAAAATACTACACATGAAATCATTCTTCTACTATTACAGATCCAACCACCATTGATATCAAGCCTCTCAGAATATAATCCAGGGTACCAACCTTCTCCTAATTGATTTGTTGAATCAATTTCACCAAATTCAGATTCATCTCACCCATTTTCAAACCAAACAAACATCAATTCTTCACTATCATTCAACCATAAGATAATTCATACATTAAAACCCTAAAATCACAAGAGCATCTCCACTTCCTTGTTGTGAAATCAGAATCAATTGTAAAAACCCCCAAATTCATCTCTCATTGATGAAAACCCTAATTTCAGTCCATTGCTAAAAATCCCCAAAATTGATATCAACAAATGCCACCAGATCTCAATCAACCTGCGTCAGCGACTCGGCCATGAACATCAACAATATATTTTCAAAACTGATTCAAATAAAACCCTTACGAACACTTCAATTTCACTTAGAACTCAAATATGAGGCAAACCCATCTTCAATTCTTCTTATTCTCTGTAATTGTATACTTATTCTTCCGTATCATCAATCTCTACTGCTAACATAACGAAGCTCTTGTAGTTGTTGTAGTATCGATTAACAACAACTTCAGTTTCGACACTGATTTCTTGTTCGCAACAAAACCTTAACCAATTTCATCATCAGAACCTCATCGAATCAATTTCATCAGTAGCAGCTTCATCTCAAACTAATTCTCATCTCAACAACTTTTATATTCAATATTTTTTGCACAGATCGACCCCTCTACAGACTTCAGTTCATCTGAATCTTCTATTTCTCGATCTAATTTCATCAAACCCTTCTGCATTTTCGTCGCTCATCATCTCTCGATTTCAGCACCAGGATATGAAGATGGTTCATGGGTTTATGCAGTTATGATTTTTGTGGAGGCATAAGAAGATGAAGTAGAAAATAGATTAGGTTTTTAGAGACTGTTTGGTAACGTGAAAGGGTATAACAGTATCTTAGACTAATAATTAAATTTTATTCAGATTTTTAATAATAACGGAAGTCAAAATTAAAATGAGTCAACGCAAGTCAACGTCTTTCCAAGTACCAAACACCAAGCTGTACAAATGTTAGACCAAACTCAAAATTTGGACAAAACTTGAGTACCAAAAACAAAAACAAAGAAACTACTACAGAAGCTACAAAGAAAATAGCAATATTCAGCTTGCGAGCTTGGTATAGCCTTCTCCCGGATGTACACCGGAGGTAAGTTTCTTAACAATATAACAGCATGACGTCTAGGACTGCTTGTAATTGCTTAGCCTGAATGGTTTGATATTAGGTTTAACAATTATGCTTTATATCTTGTTAACAAATACGAGTTGGCCTCTCGTTATTTGACTATATTTTTATTGCCATAGTCCTATAGACACCCATTTCGGGATTGATAAACGTCATAGCTCTCTGCCATTGTCACAACAGCTTCATTTTTATTTTTCTTGTTAGTTTTTGTTAGTGTATTTTTATACTGTGTGTTGTGTTTAGCCCTAGTAGCTTATATATAATTTTTGCGTGCATCATTCTGTTTAGAACTTGTTAGTAGCATTTAGAATAGATTTGGTTTATTTTTTGTTTCGAAAAAAAAAATGTCAGGATTTTGGACTAGCATTAGGGATGAGAAATCATCGCATAGACACATTAGAGAACTCGCACATGAGCATGCTTCGCAATTTGAGTTTCCATTAGACCATGGTGTTGATAATTATAGGGATTATTATGGACCTTTTCTAGGTCCTGAGCTACAATATATAGACCCTAATTGTTATCCACACAAGTATCAGCCACCACTAGGGGATGATGAACAATTATGTACTCCCCTGATCCCTTGTATGCAATCTATGATGGAAAATATCAAACTCATTGAACAAAATAATGCTAGATTGGAATTGCAAGCATTGTATGATCATCCATATAGCAACACCTCTGAATTCCCCTTCTGTAGTGAACCTCATGCACAACCATGTCACCCGAATATCCATATGAAATGAGGATACCCACTAGTGAAGACTCTCCTTCCATATAACAACTCAATATGATTCTTAAAATGAACCTGATTCATTTACAAAGTGAAGAAATGAAGGATTTTCATAATGAGATGTTTGTTATTCCTAATGAGGTAAATTATGAAAATAGTGTCTATATTCCTACTCAAGCTACTGATATTGAACATGAACCTAATCTAGAGGCAAACGAGTGGACTAGAGACACTGTGATCGTAAATATGGAAATGCATTTCTGTTATGATGATAATGATGAGGATGATGTTATGTTAGATGAACATGTTTATGCTGAAAATATTATGGAACCTTTGGGTTCAGAGACATTAGGCTTCTTTGCCTCAACCTTCATGAATGATGTTTGTTCTAGTATTCCATATACATGTGATGTTGATATTGATCTGGAGCATGTGAAATTATTATGTGAAGCTGAGCATGACTTAGGAAAGGTTGAATTATTTGTTGACACTAATGATCTAATAACTGAGAATCACTTTGATGTGTCTAATTCCCCTCCTAGGTCACATTATGATGTTTCACCTGATTTTTCGATGCATGAGATTAAAGTTTTGAATGATGCTAATGATACTGAATTGGGGCTTGCTGGTTTGTTCTTTGAATGTGAGCATGATGGACTTGTAGATGACTTGGGAGATGTTAATGTAACTGGTAATAATGGTATGCTTTATCTCATCCACATGAGCAACTTAGACGTGCCTACTTCCCTGCCTAAGTCACAAACTGAGACTCTTCCACCCAACCTAGATTTGGTTTGTAACAAACTGTAAAACCAACTCCTCTAAGAATACCTAATCTAGGATTGGAACTGTGTGCCTCCCAAGTCCTCTTGGACTATTTTGCATCAAAGTATAACACCTTTAAGGAGCCACAGTTGGAATGCACTTTTGTTTCTCTGCCCGTTCCTAATGCAGTTCATTTTGAACTAGACCTTGTGCATGATGAACCTACAAAACTGCAAGATTTTGCACCCAAAAGTATATCCGTTGAAAAATCCAGGTTTGGGGATAGTTCATTTTGTTTTGCAGTCTCACTTGCATTTATTGTCCTATTATAATTGTATGAGACTGTTAAAATCTCGCATTCTGTCTTTTGGGTTGATCCTCAACTCTTTCGATTTTTAATGTATATTGAATTCTCCCATATATAATCCAGTAGGTAATTATATTTCCTAGCTTTTTCTTGTATATATTGCGCTAATCCAATATGATCTTAGCTGAAAATGTTGGATTCTAGCCTTGAATAATGAAGCTCTAACCTTGCTTTCGCCGACATACCGGTAATTTCTGCCCTTTTCTCTAATCAACATGGTTCTCATGATATGCTACTATTTAAATTCTTATCATATTTTGAAACATTGAGGACACTGTTAGATTTAGGTTTGGGGGAGTATTTTGCATATAGAGTTTTTAGTCTTTTGCACTTCTTTAAAAAAAATCAAAATTTGCATAAAACCTCCAACTTTTAGAGATTTTAGAGTCACTAGCATGCTTCTAGTTATGTTTACATAGAGAGTCTAACCGAAATAACTGAACTTGGAAGTACTATAGAATACAATCGGGTTTCTTGGTTGTCTGAGTGTTAAAGTTGGATTTAACCATGCCGGTGGGCAAATTAGGTGCTTCAAAAATATTTGGTAGTAGAGTCGTGATCACCCTTAGTGGAGACTACCTATTTTTACATCAAGCGAGGCACCAACCTTCAATTTTTGTGACTATCTAAAAAGTACTTTTAGAGTGTATGTCACCGTACGTAAATTCCGGGTAGGAATGGTGAGCTACCCAAACTTCGCACCACTTTCAAAGACTATTTTTGATCTCTTGAGTGCTAATTCCGTCAATCATGAGGATGACGTCTAAAGATGAAAACTCCTTCTTGTAGTTTGATTTGCGCTAGCACCATTCTCTCTCTCGACAACATCAACAGATCCATAGAAATACATCATCATCAACCAACATCGCGACATCAGAAGATTTGAAGAAAGATGAGATAGTCCAAGGTTTACATGCAACAATTCAAGAAAAAGTAAAAAGTTCCAATTCAAAGTGAAGATACAGTACAAAAATCAGAAGTCTATACACATTTGAAGAGGTATTTTACAAGAGCAAAGGAAAGAAAATAATATGAGAATTAGTGAAGTTCATAAAATCAAGACAATACAAGTTGTGAAGAGTTGAGTGATAAAGTCCTTCATCCATGGCTTTAGTAGTTTTATTTTGTTATTTTCAGTTTGTCAGCTCGTGTTTTAATTAAAAAAAAATTAAAAAAAAATGATTACAGTTTGTTTTTAGTTTTGTTTAATAACCATCATGGTAAAGAAGAAATTTAAGAGGAAAATTCAAGCAACAAGGAAATTGTCAAGGTTCTAAGAAGTTCAGAAGTTCATCATCAACAGTTGAAGACCGAAGATTGAAGATGTTTCTATGGATGCTATGAGAGTGGTGTTGATTGCCGATCAGATGTGAAGGTAAGTGAGTACTCCCATCCTTGCTAATGGTTGATTTCCTTTCTTAGAGATCATCAGAAAAGATTCTTTTTGTCCACAACTTTGTGGAGTCTCCAGAAATTATTTCCAAGGTTTTCCTTCCCACCATTCAACGTGTGCAGGATTTCTCTCTTCATTCCTGTCTGCACACATGAGAGACTAAAAAAGCGGTCTTTTTGAGTGCAATTATCATAAACCCTATTGGTTATTTCTCGGCTTGTGATAACTCTCGAACCCGAATTCTTTCATATGGTATGGTTATTTCTCGCTCAACTCTTAAGGATAAGAATGGGTTCTTTAGTAGTTCGACTTCTTATTACTAGCATGCGAAACTCTATGTCCTCATAGCTCCTTGGATGCTTGGGACTCCATTACATTCTCGAAGTTGGAGAAGGTTTGTGGGTACACCCTGCAGTAAACCCTCACGAGACTAAAATTTCGTCCAACTAGGGACACCTAGGGGTTTAAAGGCTTAGTGTATTCGATAAACTAGCGACAGTGGTATAGTTAGGATTTCTTAATTTCTGTTTCACTTGAGGACAAGTAAAATTCAGGTTTGGGGGTATTTGATGAGTGCCAAATATTGCATATTTCTACACCTTTTTATTGGCATTTAACTCATCTTTTGCGCTTTAAAATCATATATTATCCCAAATTCTGTATTTTCATTGTTTTCAAGAATAAATATTTGTACTAATTAATTTTGTGTTTTTAGGTACTAAATAAAGCTTGGATGAATGGAGAAGCCAAAAGAGCAGAGAACTAGAGACAATGGAAGAGAGACAACAAAGACTCGCGCTCGAAGGCAATGAAGAATGTCGTTTTCACCTCCTCCGCAAGTAAAGAATCCTGTTTGCAAGACCCAAAACTAGGCGTGGGCTTGAAATATTAGCTTTAAAGAGCATTGGGCCTGAGGAAGTAAAAGAACCCTAACCCATATCCAAACCCGGTACATCAACGTGTGATGCAACTTCTCAACACCCTAGCTTCCTATCTCCTCCCCTTGTGCGAGCAGAAACCAAACGCACCTTCAGTGCATTTTCTTCTTCCCTACAGACTCTGCAAGACCTTCACTTCTATCTCTCCATCAATCACTTCTATCTCTCCATCAATCACTTCCATCTCCGACAACTCACCCACTCTACAGCCACCCTATGCAACTAGGCTCTCAATTTTTATCTCTCTCTATCTTATCTTTTCTCTTGTCAAGAACAGTAACCCTAGAAGCTAAGATTGAGAGAGATAGATTTAGGGTTATCTTCAAATAGCTAAAGCAAACATCAAATCAAGAGTTGTAGAGAAGAAGCAGAGGGGATAAGAAATTCAGGCACTTATGGTGAGTGGGTAGAGATTTATTATTGAATTGAAACCCAAATAGGGATTTTTGTGTATAAATAGGGTTGAGATTGGGATGTAAAAATCATGCCCGCATTAGCCGGTGCACCAAGCAGTAGTTCATGTTTGATTTTATTATCTCCATGATGTTCTAATTTCATAGTTAGGGTTTAGATGAAACCATTAATCCATTGCTTAGTTAATTCAAGTATTGATATTGTTCTTGTTGTGCTGTAATGTTTTGGATAAATTTAATCTCAGTACGTCAACATTTTGCTCTCACAGTGTATGCCATGTATCCATTGTAGTTAGAATACCACTGTGTTGATTATGCTGCAACTCATTCTTAAACAGATTGTTATTGATCCTTAGATTAGTTGTGCTTTAACTAGACAGTTAATGCTTTGGAAAGATACCTTAATTGTGATTCGAATATCTATATCAGGATTGTTTACTCATCTAAGTGATTGATCTGTGGTTAGTTATTTTATGAGAGGGCAGCTAACACTAGGATTAGATAATTATCTTAGTGATACTAAACCTTCCTCCTGAAACCACCCTTTGATGTGCAGCTGACTAGAATCTTCACTGCCATTTAGATAGTCGACAGAGCCTAGAAGTTCACCGTTGTCTATACAAGGGACAAGAAAATTATTGAGACTGAATTTAATTAGTGTAGGTTAAGAGGTGGATTCGACATCCCTAGCACCCTTTTTATCTGCTTGTAGATTATTCTTTGCATTTTGTTTTACTATTTCAGTCACTACCATCATCTGGCCGTTTCGGCAAACAACCCCCCTTTAGTTACTCTTGTTTCGAATCATTATTAGTAAAAACGTAGCTTCAACTTACACCCACCTTGTCTCTGTGGATCGACATGTGCTTGCCCTGTGTTGCATATCGACACTGTGGACTTGCAGTTAGACATAGTCATAGGCTTCTTTCAAGTCCTATCAGCGACTGATATAAATACGACCAGTAGGAATATTAAGACACTTATATCCTTCATGTGATAGACTATACCCTATGAAACGCAGGTGGGGATAGCATAAACACCCAAAAAAAATGCAATAAACTGTAACACGATTCAATAAGTAACATGATTTAAAGAATGCATCATACCAGTAATACTAAGGAACAGAAGCCATGGATAATAGAGTAAGACCAGTTCTACAAATATGCATGGCGATGTCGTCGTTCAACTAAACTATTCTGTTCAGATGTATATGGACATGAAAATCTATAAAAAATACCATGATGTTGAAGGTAATTAGTGAGCTTACGATATTCAGCAGCATTATCTGATTGAAATATTTTGATTTTTGTGTTAAAAAGATTTTCCACGTGTTTTTGAAGCACAAGAAAGATAGAAAAAAAGATCTAATTTTGTGAGACATATGGAACATCCAAGAAAACAACTATGTACATCAATCAATGAAAATAATGCAGTATTGATAAACTTCATTTGAATAAACATGAGAGGGACCCCAGACATCATAAAAAACCAAGTCTAAAGAATTCAAACATTTAATTGTACTAGAACGAAAATACAATTTGTGACTTCTATTCTCATGACAGGAGGAGCAAAAACTTATAGTATTACTAGAAACATGAAGAGAAAACTTAGAATAATATGATGCACAATATGAATCATGGGATGGCCTAATCTAGAGTGCCAATTATGTAGACTAGTACGTTCACAAACACAAGCTTCTAAAGAGATTGATGAAGCATCAAGTTCATAGATACCACCTTCCCTATGACCGCGTAAAAGAACCTTCCCCGTACATTGATCCTTCACAAGATAAAAAATCATGATGAAATTCAAATAATACATTGATATCGGTTGCGAGTCGAGATACGGATAAAAAATTGTAAGAAATTTGAAGAGTATAAATTGTGTTATGAAGATGTAAATTACGATCAGGATTTCCTAGAATAGATGAACTAACATGAGAAATTGGAATAGAACTACCATTTCCCAATCTGACTAGTTCGAGACCGCTATATTCTGAGTGAAGATGTAGCAGCGAGAGGTCATTAGTGATATAATCACTTGCTCCACTATCAGAAACCCAAGGAGCAGGAGAAGCTGGTCTTGGTGCTTAATCAATGTGGGCACGAGGAGCAGAAGAAGACTGAGCAGGTGAAGATGTTTAAAGCGTGAAGATCACATTGTAGATGATGAATATGAGCATCAGATTTGGAAGCAAATAAGGATTCAAGAGAAGACCAAACTGCATGTGAGGTGGTGAGTTGATGAACTTTTCTTAGAACTGTATGAGTTAGAGAAGAGAAAATCTAACCGAGAAGGATTCTATCTTGTTTCATCCAAGGAGCATATTCATGATTATGAGTTGTTGTATCTACAAAAGTAGAAGAAGGACAGGGTTTCTCACCATTAACATCGCCATCAAGATCATAACCTTGAAGATAGGGTAAGAATTGAGCACGCCAAAGAGAGTAATTTCTTTCATCAAGCTTGACAGTGATAATGTGATGAGGTTCAGAAAAAACAGATGAAGCCATCATAAACTGGGACGAATTGATAAAGGTTGTAAGTGAAGAATCTGAAGTAGATGCGGAAGACATGGAGAATCGAACGAGGATGATACCAAATCAAGTTTAGGTATATTGAGATAGAGAAGAGTTTAGAAAAGTAGAGCTCTTAATTTTCATGTGTATCGTTCATACAATGGAGAGACACACACACACACACACACACATATATATATATATATATATATATATATATATATACACACACACACACACATATATATATATATATATATATACAGACTCTTAACCTAGAATCCTAAAACAAGTAAAGATTTGCGACACAAGTATTGGATAACTTAAGATTTCTTAGGGTACAAGATATTCTATGTATAACAAATTCTAAAACAATGACAAAATAATTACTTGAACATCACGTCATAGATATTGTCATAATACCATCACCACTTCCTGTTTTTTAAACAGTAGAACTTTCAATCCAACTCCCTCTACTCTCGACCTTCATCACCAAGCTCAGTCCGTAGTTCCCACATCATGTAAATCCAATATCATCACCGATATCAAATACCAATTGCAGCAATCTCAGTCCACAGCTCCATCATCCATGCCACTCGAATCCAACCAAACCCCTCTGCATATTAGTCAACCCACCATTATCAATCAAGATTAATATTACAAATACCATCTGTGCTGGGAAAAATAGTTTCTGGTATTTTTTTATTTATTTTTTATTGTGAGTCGAAGAAGATGTTGGTGCCCTGAGTAAATAAACCAAGTGTCTTTAGTACTTTTCAAATATATATATAGCAGCCCCGAACAGAAACATGGGTGCCTTTATCAACTTTCAGTCACACAATACTGACAAGCTTAACTTCTCGTTTCGCCAATAACTTCTTCATACGATGTCGGATTGAGATCATTTTTCGCCATTGCCATATTTTCATCATGTTCAACATGATATAAAAGATATATCATGCTTGAGCGACTTCCACTTGGTCTTATCCCTTCTCATTTTGTACACTTCACTTTTGTAGTTACTTCTACTTTTTTTCGGATGATTCACCTAATAAAAGATATAAACTCGAAAATAATCATAATACAAGATAATATGCAAGAATTATATGTTAAACTAGTATGGAGTTGACACTCTAAACATGTAAATTAAGCAATGATCAAATCAAGAGACCAAAACCTCTACACTTGAAACACCGAGCCATATCCTCATCATCACTATCGCTAGAATCCATGTTTTTAGGAGAAACACGATTACGTAGCTTGTCTAATAATGAAGGGGGTTCTCGGGAGAACCGTTTATTTCTATTACTAATAAGATCTCTAAAACTCATAGGCAAGGGTCCATATGCTTCTAGAATTTAAGACTCTAAATTAGCGAAAAATCAGAGACGCTGGTTAATGACCTTACTGATCACGGACGCTATCTCTTAAAATGCTCGTTACTCCTAGAAATGAATTCCTTGTTAGATCAGAATAACATTAGTGGAAACTTCAAGTGGGACTCTTGGGAGCACATATAGCTTCAACCTTGATACCTTCTTTTAGCGAGGAACTGAAGTGACTCGACCAGCGGGAGAAGAACTAAGATCTACAGGAAGGAGCCCTAAAACGGATTATCGAACTTGGGTTAGCACCCGACTCGATACATATAAAAAATGAATAGATAAAAATATTAGGTATCACAGGGTGGAAGACAATAACATCATCTGACGGACCTAAGCCTAAGCGAAGCAAAACCAAAGCATTTTCTGCTTTGGAAATTAGATGTAGCAGTGATGAGTAGTGGTGATGTTTGGGTCGAACAATTTAAACAATTTTGTCATTTATTCCTTTTCTTCTAGGGTGTTATGCATAAGACAACTTTAATAATTGTTTGTTGGTATCATAAAACACCAAGGTGACCATATTTGGTGTACAAAAATTCCACCCATAGGTTGAGACTCATAAAATCTCCATATTTTCCAAAAATGATACAAAAACCCCCAAATACTTTAAAATATGATATTTTTTATGAATACCCCAGCCTACCCTTTCATTATTCTTATTTGTGAGAGATTTACAGTCTCTCTCGCACCATCAACACCAGAAGCGCTTCGTCCTCATCAAGCACCAGTACGAAGAAAATCAAAATCGCGACTATTTTCTCATATTCATTGAGAATTTCCTTGCTCATATAATTTCAGTCTCGAAATAAAACCTCTCCACAAATGCAAATATATCAACTCTATCACCCTCACGATGAGCGGCTCTAACTGCGTTATGTAATCCCGACATGTGCACAATTTGTTGAACCTCCACACATTTCTCGTCCAGCGGCTCCATGATTGCTAGTTTTACCACCAAATTATTCAGTTTTAATTCCTTGCTTCTTCATCCTGAAATTGGAGTCAAAAGATTGGATTTTGTTGATTTACTACTAATAGGTTAGGTAATGGGTAATGTCACAAATTAACATTAACTCACATGAAAAGAGAACAATTCAAAAGGATAGAGTGACAGTGCATTGGTTACGACTGTTTGAGTGAGGAAGTGGGGGGAATGAAAACGATTTGGTCTCTTCAGAATCTGGCACTTGCAAATTGAAAGGACAAAAATACATGCCAGTAAATCCGATGTCCCTTTTCGAGTACAAGGATAAATTCGTTTATTCTATAAGAAATCATGGTCGAAGCCCAATCGCGGTCAACGCCCTAAATTTATCAAGATAATTTCTTTTAAACAATCTAAATTTATTCTTGTTGTCTCTTCGAACTTTGTTGTCCAGTTAAAGCATAGGGATCTTATAAAATATCAAAATAACTGGGCGAACTTGGCATTGGAATAATATTTTAAAAATAAACGAGTTTCATGTTCGATAATGTTCTTCACTAAATGGAGAAACTACCTGCAACTATCCACGACAGCGATTAACCAAATTACGAAGAAATTTTTTTACAAAATTACAGAAATCAAAACAAAAAAATTAAAAACACGATGGAAAATCACTTGGGGTCTCGTAGTAGAGTCATTTATTCCTTTTTCTTTTATCTACTCGCCAAATAAGGTGTTTTTTCCAACCTTTTTCGTACCGGCTAAAAAACAGGAACGAAGTAATATTTCTATTATACATCCGGATTGTTTCTTTCATGGTTAATTTTAATAAGAAAAATAAGGATGATCCGGATTATTTCGGTCAACAAAATTATTTGAAGCGAAGATAAGTTTAAAAAAATGGATTTTTCCTGCAATAGAAAGGTTCAAGTTGTTGACGATTGTGCAATGAAATTCACTATCTCAGTATAAAGGGTAAAACCGGTATTAAACGTTCCACCATAACACATCGTAGCCATATTATTGACTTGCATTACAGTAGAACTTCGATAAATTAATCTTCGATAAATCAATTACTTCGTTAAAATAATAAAATTCTACGGTCCCAACTAGGCTTATACAGGCTAAATTTTAACTCGATAAATTAATAACTTCGCTAAAATAATAATTTTCTCCGGTCCCAAAGCTATTAATTTAGCGAAGTTTTACTGTAGTTGGTTTTGAGCACAAACTACTTTTTCAAGTCTAGGAATTACTAGTTAATCCTATATATCCAGAACTGGTTATTGTGTAGTCCACCACCAAAATAAAATTATCCGCTGGTCCAAAAACATGTTTTTGGACCAGAATCTTTACTCAATAATCCAGCACACGTGCGCAACTTATCATGTACTTCTTATCATTTCCCAGAATACCCTTACGTATATCATTATTATTCTAAGTAACCAAGCATTTCATTTTCTTCGAGTTTAATTCGACATCAAAGCTCGCTATCCATGGAGATGAGGTTTCTGAGAATCATAAAATAACACTCGATGATGGACCATTCTTGCTGTTTGAAAAGCTAAGTCTTATTATAATTCTTCTAATTTTGATTTTAAACATGTTTTAGTTGTTGTTTAAAAGGGAAAAATATTTTTTAGGGTTTTCAGAGATCATCTTTTGATTCTTCTTTGGTAGGTGATAGAAGCTTGTTTTTCCTGATTTGATCAATTTAGATTATATTAGGTACGAGCTTCATGTTTAATTTTCGGAAACAAAATTATGGTGATTAGCTTTAACGTTTTTGATTTATTGGATTGCACTTGTTTATATGTGTTCAAAATCCATTTGATATTTGCTCAAAAAAAAATGAATTCATGTTTGTATTTCTTGATTTTTCACAATACATATTTGCTGTAGTGCTTTTGCATTACATATGTTTATGTACTGATTTTGCATTTGCATACTTATCCTATATGTTAACAGTTCAGACGGTGGGAATGGGTGATAGTGGTGGCGAAGGATAAAATGTTAAGTAAAGAAGTTGCACGAAAGGAAGGCAATGCTAGAGAAGGTGTCAACACAAGAAAAGGTGGTGTTGTTAGCCCCCGAACATCAATTTAAAGGAAAAAACTAGAGATATGACCACATACTTATGGTAAGAATTTTAGAGATACAAGGGGTTGGGTCTTGGTAGTAGTACATTAATGAACACTATCTACATAATTCTAACCTTATCTATTGGCTTAATCTATGGATGTGCTTTATGTACCAACGTTAGTTTTATTTGTTTCATTTCTAAGACCAAATTGTAGTACCAAAAGGAACTTACGAGATATGAATATGATCACATTTCATTAGACGAATGTAGACATTTTTGTGCCTAATGCGTATGTGCACCTTAAAGTCTTTGGCGAAAAAAAATAATTTGTTGTTTTCTTTTGCCTTCTATATTGTGCATGAGTTTAGACTTTTCATTTTGTATTTGTGTCCATAAGTTGATAGAAGATGTTACAGGGCATATACAGGTGGGGGTATCGACTGCACTTGTGACTTGTTAGGTTTATAGGTTATTAACTTTTATTTTTCATGAGCCGAAAAGTTTCTCGATGTTTTTTTGCATTGGGATTTCACTTAGTACATATCAATATGTACTAGGCTTTCACTCCTTACATATTAATGAAAAAAAAAACATCATTGCAACCTTAACTAATTTTGATTGCATCTTTGGCAGTTGATAGTTCCGCTGCAGGGTTGGATGAAATATAACAAGCTTGGAGAGTCTCGAAAAAGATCAAATTCAAAGAAGAAATAACATCTGCAGCTATGTCAGCTCGAGATGTAACGAATGAGACTTGCGGGTATCAAGGAGAGAGAGACTTTGAGAAATTGTCTCTGATACTCGGTACATATCGATATTTATTGGGTTTTCACTCGGTACATATCGATATTTACTGGGTTTTCTTGGCAGTAAATATCGATATTAGTATGTACTAAAGTTGTTTGAGTTATGTTTCTTAGCAGAATTTTTTTTTAATCTAAAATGGCTCCAAGCTTAACTCAGTTTATCAATTCAAAGGAATATATAAAGATGGTGCAAACTGTAAAATCACAATCTTTTGTTAATGTCTTTTTATTTGTTCTAGCTACTGAAATGCTTTGATGATCTTTATTTTTGTATGCGATAATCACTTATTGAGAAGTCTGAAATAGTAGCAATATACTAGGTAGTGATACTTCAAATGGACTTGAAAAAAATGAGCAATGCCCTGGCAATATGATTTGAACTGGTGTTTGGAAAAAAATATGGTGTTGTTGGATTTATTAAAACGATTTTAAATGCCGAATGCAGTTATTATTTCAAGAAAACAAAAAACTATATGACATAAACTTGTTGAAAGACATAACAAAAAATTCTGGGAGCCAGAAAAGTTGAGGAATTGTCTCTGATACTTGGTACATTTTGATTTGTATCGGGTTTTCAGTTAGTAGTCAATATCTACCAAAGAAAACCCAGTAACGATATGTACTGAAGTTGCTTGAGTTATGGTACTGGAAGAATTTTCTTTAATCTAAAATGCCGATACCAAATGCAGTATCTATATCAAGAAAGCAGAATACCATATTAGGGAAACTTGTTGAATGACATAACAAAATAAAATAAAATTAGGAACCAGAAAGGCTCTAACTTGGTCGTTCTAAAGACAAAGCACAAAAACAAGAATTTCACTGAGGCCCGAGATCCCAAAATAAATTACTTATATATACTTCTTTAAGAAATGGTTATAGCAACAAAAAGGTAGGTTTACACTCCCATGTCTTTTCACTGATATACTGCATTATTTAGACGTCGGCGTGGTAATGATTTCTCCTTCCAACACCACCGAAAGATCTTGCGCCACGACCTGCCATTAGTAACTCATCTGTATTTCCACACCTGCAAATAAAAAAACATAAACCTCCTAGTAAAAAAATGCACATTTGAAAACAGTTTAGCTCGTACCCTTGCTTAAGTGCATGAGCTGTGATAAAAACATTTTTCTTGTACCATACCATAGTATTCGATGGCTTTGCGGAACAATACTTGATGAGGGGCCATTGCTCTTTCCTGCAATGAATTTCGTATTCCATTAAGTTGTCAATTCCCAAAGCCTAGCAAACAAGTCAAGATAAAAAGAAACAAACTCACCATCCGCATCATATAGTGTTAATAGGTCTTGGAAGATAAATTAACATTTTACTCAAGACATCTTTTATGCCCATGTACTATAACCTATCCAACAACACATATTTGATATGTACTATAGTGTTCAGTTTTTATATGTACTTTGTCATAACATACTATTTTCATACATTTTATTGATATATACCAAATAGAAGTGTGATCTAAGAATCCAACAATACATATCAATATGTATTGATGCACATTCAAGCATCAAAAAGTTTTACATAGTACATGTTAATATCCAATCGTACACATTGACATGTACTGATGCTTATTCAAGCATAAATTAGAATTTTAGAGATAAACTTTGCAAAGGCAAAAGAAATCACAGGAGAAGGCTAGTAGTATCGGATACATGTCTGCATTGTAGGGATGTGTACATATGGATACCATTAGTATATATTGATATGTATTATTAATAAAATCGACTTCTAACTTACGACAAGTACATACCACCAATACATATTGAAATGTACATATATGTACTAACTTCTGATAGTATATATCCATCATTACATATAGATATGTACTCATTTCTAATAGTACATATCCATCCGTACATATAGAAAATCTCATTAAAGCGGAATCAGATATTTGGATAAAGTGCCAATTTCCTAATGGCCTTGTGTTTAGGTAGTTAATAATTGATGGTTTACTCCTTTTGTTGTTGAACCATATTTGGTGGCATATATTAAGTCAGTTTCTATTTTCTAGGTGTTACTAGCTAAAGTGCTAGTCTCAGTAAGCTTATGAATTTGCCGAAAGTTCTTTCCCCATTGTTTTTGCGGTGCAAATTGAAAGGACATATCAATACGTACTACTTCAATTTCACCATTCTTTTGACATTACCTACATTTTGAACATCAAAGTATAACTAATAAAGTACATATCAACATGAACATCGGGTATGATAAAGATGATAGCGGCAGGCAATACATATCGATATGTAATATTGAATATAACCATCAATACATATATCTTAGGAAGTACTTTCAACAGTACATATTGATATGTAAAATCGAATCATACACAAGACACAATTCATATCAATATGTATTAAAGGATATTAATATGTACTTGTTTGATTTAATGGTTCTACTAAAAATCAAAAAATTATACAAAGTACACATGTTGGATTGCATTACCTTGTTTTAGCAGAAACACCAGGTTTCTTTGATTTCTCCTTATTAACAGATTCGTTGTTCTTCCTTGATTTGGTTTCACAAGTAGATTTCTTCTTCTGCTTCTTTGACACTGGTTGAGAATCAGGAGTACTTATTTCTCTCAATTTGTTCTTTTTTAACCATTTACTTCGAGAATTTCAGATCTACAATACTTCTTTGAATTTCAGTAGGAAATCAGTTCAGTTTTGATTTCTTTTGTGATACGGTGCTTGTAGATCAAACAATTATTGATAACTTGATATCAATTATATTGATTTTCAATTTGTAGTTTTGATCGATTTGCAGGTTTCGCAGTATGTGGCTTTGTTCTTCGGTTCCCTAGAAATTTTCTCAATTTAGATTTTGTTTTTCGATCTGGTTTGGTGGATTTTGTTTTCTCTGAAAAACTAAAGAAGAAGAAGATAAGATTGAAAAAGTGCAGAGCAATGAGAATGAAAACAAGAAGAAAACTGAACTGACGCGTGGTTTTCGCTCTCGCGCTTTTCCACTGTGACTCTGACACGCGTGTTGTTAGGGTTAGCTTAGTAATTTTAGCTTTTTAAAATGTTTTTTGGACGAGCTATTAAATGTATTCTTCCGCTGGACTACAGAGTAACCCGGGTCGGGTTTTATGGACTAAACAAGAAATTTCTCTTTTCAAGTAGCACGAACCATCAGCTGCCAGTGCATCTCCACTTCTAACAACAGGCCCAAGCCCGGGCCATAACCTAGTGGCAACTTCTGCGCTTTCCTGGCAGTTTCAACTTCTCTGTGGCTGATTTGGATCGATGCGATCCTATCAATAAATCCGCTTTCACCTGAATCAGATCGAATGCAAATTGGAGTTCCCATCTGAGCTGCTCGTAGCAACAAGCTAATCATATACCTATAGCCAGAAGTTGCTGATTGTATTCTCTCTCGTCCATAAAAAGACAAGACCTATAGCCGGCATAAAGAAGTATACCCACTACAATTGGGTCTTTATTAAACAAACAATATGGCATAATCTTGAGACGACATGGAAAGACAGCTTCCCCAGTATTTGCACTGCTAAGGGTGCTGCTGAAACGCCCAAGTTCAACATGGCGTTGATCTTACTACCGGTCTGTCGCAACACTATCACTTGGCTCAGAAACAAGACCAAGTTGGGTGTCGTCTCTCCCTTTGAATGGTAAATATCGAATTACTGCTTCAATATTAGAAACAAAAACGCGTCTACGAATTCCCAATTATTCTACCTTAATACACAATCTGGCACAACGTTGTCCATATATTCTGGAACTGATCAAACAGATGATATATTACGTCAGCAGTGAAATTTTACACCATTATCCGTCACAATTTCACGAGCCTCAGGCGTCAATTTGACATCAAATGCCAGAATGGTGGTGTATTCGGGTTAAGATTTTTTGTAAACAAGGCTCTTTACATTGTAAATGGATATGGAGTAATGTTGAGGACAAAGAGGCCCTCTGGAGACAGATAATTCTGGAAATATTTGGTGGTAATCATTCTTCCTTTTCTCCTAATATCTCTAAAATGTCAATTGGTCTTAGTCTCTAGTCTATTCTAAAATCCAGACCATTTGTGAAAATCAGTTTCTGGTGTGGTAAATGGGTGGGGCAGGTAATCTGGTTCTTGGAATTTCAACTAAAAAGGAGTCCCAATGAAACAAGAAATCGGTCATACTGCTGATATGCTTCAGGTTCTAGGTGATTTTTCGATTTTTGTTGTTTTGCAGCACTAGATGCCAATGGTTTGCTAGTTATCTCCCATACGCAAGTCTGGAATCATAAAGTCCGATCGAGCAAAACAAAAAAAAACATAAATTCCCTCTGAAAGTCTTTTTTTAGTTTGAACTTTATATATCATGGTGGTACTACTACTCTTAATTTGCTTTAAATAGCTGGGAGGGTGCCGTCTAATGTTTGTCTCATGTGTGGTTTTGAACCAGAAACCCAAGAGCACTTGTTGCTTTAAACCAGCAAACTTAGAATGCATTTTTGTGGGTTACACAGAATGCAACACACAACATTAAGGTTTGAAACTTTTAAATCAAAGTACTAAACAAAATTTGGACACGAAAAAGATCAATATCTTGATAATAGCAGCCTAGCAGGTCGAGCCCCACTATTACTCAAATTACTTCTCGCAAGTAAAGTATGTGTTTGATACAAGAAAGTAATATCATTTCTTTTGTCAAAATTATGTTCTCCCCCGATTCAGTTGTGGTTTCATCAATATTACAAAAGTACCAACTGAAAAACCAAGTCTACCCCGATGTTAAAATCAGTCCTACTTTCAACAATTTTACTTCAAAGAAAAACATCAATCCTCCATCAAAATACAAAGACCCCGAGAAGCATTGCCTGTTTCAGAAACAAACTTACTTGGTTAGCGATACAACATAAAACATATCTACTAGTTTATTTATTAATGTATTTTGAACAAAAATCCGTAACTGTAATTACCTGCAATACCCGCAACTCTGCGTTCTTCCTCTCCACATACGTCCTCAACAACTGATCTGGCATTGGCACCACCCTCTCTGCCTGGCATTCACAATAGTATTTATTTTAACAATATATGTAAACAGCAACACAACAACAGGACCACAACAACATCAATCAGAAAATCTGCAACCATAATTACCTGCATCTTGCACTCCACCGCAGCCATCACATACACAAGCTTTAGCCACCAGCTTTGTAGCTGGACAAAATTTGACAGTGGCTGGTCCCTTTGTACCTGGCATACACAATAGTATTTATTTTAAAAACATGTAAACAGCAACACAACAACATCAAATAATTATCTTAACATGAGAAAATCTGCAACCGTAATTACCTGCATCTTGCGCTCCACCCACCGCACAGACCTCATATGCACCAGCTTTAAAAACCTCCTCCTTTCTAGCTGGCATACACAGCAGGCCGTTCATTAGCCCATCGAAAAATTGATGTCTTCAGTAAGTAACTTAACAACTATCTAGGACTCTCAACTAAACCCAGAACAGGACCTAATCATAATATGCACCACTAGCAAAACAACATTAACCAGGGTAGAGAAAAAATTCTAACAACTACTACAACTCACAAGTAAATGTACAAGAAACACTTTTCCTGGATCATAGGAAATTCATTACTGAAACACTTTTAGTAGAAACAAAATCAAATAAAAGTAAAGAAAATCAATAGGGTTGAAACAAGCAGTGATGTCTGTTCCCATAACCCTTGATCAGGTTTGCAAACCAGTACAAAAAGTAACTCACCATTAAAAGCAAGCACATTAATTCTATCGACCTTGTACAGCAAAAGCAGAACCTCTCCCCCCTAGAAACACTAATTATTTTATTTTAACTCAAGTGATAGACCTTAAAGACAGCACCTCCGCAGAACAACATACCTAGCCTGAGTAGATACGTGTGAAAAGTTGAGAACCTAATAATCTGACAACACCTAAACCTTAACATGTTCAACCGACAAATTTGGGTAATTGTCACACAAAATTAACGGGCTTACCATTTTTTTTTGAAGATGTCGTTGTGAAGGCCAAGGAAGCACGATGGGAATTCTTGCTTCCCGAAAGAAAATTTTGGATTCACAAACCTAGAATCCGGTTGCTGAAAACAAACAAAAATCATATAGTCAATGACTAAAGGGAAAGACAGAAAATAATAATTAAAACATATATAAAAAATCATTATGGAAACATGCAAAGTTATAGGAACATACAAATGTATCATGAAATGACGAAGACTCGTCATTATATTCATGCAATGCCTTCTCATAGTAAACGAAGTCTTTGTTATACTCCATCTGAGAACCAAAAACAAATATGCATATCAGTAATTATTGTGAAGTATATTACATGTACAGATTTAAGAACCACTTCAACTTTCATGGTTTTGAAGAAAAAAAAAATCAATTCATCAGTTTAAATGTTCCAGCAAGAGAAGATGGTTATGTATACATGGCTCAAAGACTCCATGTCGTTCAGAACATGATATGGGCAAATTAGGGTACTGGAAACTCAAATATGTAACAATGTCTCTTGCTGGCGCATCAAATCAATCAACAGTCTTACCTTCTTGTTCAAGTTGATCAAGTTTGTTATGGTGGTGATCCGTAGTGTATCTCTTTTATGTGGACTATTTTTATTTTATATGAATGTTAAGGAATAGATAGTAGGTGCTAGCTATACACTTCTTACCTTATTTCTTTTCCAATAAAGAAAGTGGACTATAGTTTGAGCCTTTCAAAATAAGACTCTTGAAAAGGGACTGATGTAGTATGATCTATGTTTTTCTATGCGACATAAAACGAACAATTGTTGAAAACCTAACAACAATAAGAGGATCAAGACACATCAGACCTAGATAAAGGACACTTCAGAATTCAAGCACATAACATTTCACATATCAGAAATCAAACATAGGTTACACATTAGAAGATGCTGTGCAATATTATATGGTGAAATATAAAGGACACCTAAGAAATGAAATATGATGGAAATACACTTTACAACAAGATTTGTTTACAGAAATCACACGACAATTGAAATAATAACAGATCTAAGTTCTAACACAAAATTGAATTCAAGAGACCAAACCCTAAGATAATCAACAAAATCATATGACACAAAGTTAACAAAACCCCTTAGAGACTTACAGATCTGAAGTAGATCTGAAGTAGATTGTAACAATAATGGAAATTAATCACGAAAGTTACACATTACTTACTAGAATTATAGCACACAGCAAGTTTTCTTCTGAATGAGAGGCGGAGGCAGAGAAGAGAAGGAGATCGATTTTTAGGTTTTCTCTCTACTTTCTCTCTCTTATTTCATTTATATAACATATACGTTTGTTATTGTAAATCAGAGCTGGACGATAAAATCATATGACACTAGGAATCCGTGGATCGAACGGTTTACTCTGAACCACGTGTTGAAATCATAAGGAAAATTAATTTGTTTATGGAGGAAGATAAAAAGAATTTACCAACCGTATTTCTTTTGACTTTAGGTCACTAAAAATTTACCAACCGTATTTCTTTTGACTTTAGGTCAAAAAATTTACCAACCGTATTCCTTCAAGGGGAATAAGGCAAGGGGATCCTCTCTCCCCATATTTATTCATCCTTGCAATGGAAGCTTTCTCAAGGCAGTTATATCATCTTGAATTGAGAAACCAATTAACAGGAATGAAGATTTCTAAGTCTGCTCCAAAAGTAAATCATCTATTGTTTGCATATGACTGCTTGTTGTTCTGCAAAGCCAATCAGGTGCAAACTAACACTTTACTTCAAGTGATAGATGATTTTAGTAAGTGCTCTGGCCAATTAATAAACTTCCATAAATCTGTTGTCTACTTTAGTAATAATACTAGTCCTTATACTAGTCAGATTATCAGTGGTCTTTTGCAGGTCAGACAACTAGATATTGCTAAGGAAAAGTATCTTGGTTTACCATTTTTCATTGGTAGAAACAAGAAGATCCCTTTCTATTGTCTTACTAAAAAAATGGAAGCTAGACTTACCAAATGGTCTGGTATTAACATATTTGAAGCAGGGAGATCTGTCATGATTAGAAATGTCACAAACTCAATTCCAAGACATCACATGATCACTTCAAGATTCGAGGAAGACAACTATAACTAAGATGAATTCAATTCAAAGAAAATTCACGGAGAAACAAGAAGACAAACAAAGGAAAGCATTTCATATCTTGGAGGAAAGTCAATAAAGCTAAAGAAGAGGGGGGTCTCAGAGACTTAGAAGTTTTTAATAGAGCACTCTTAGCAAAGTCTGCCTGTAAGTTATGCTCTGAAGACACTTCTATGTGTGCAAGGTCTCTAAAAGCAAAGTACTTTCCAGATGGGCAAGTATTTAACACTCAAGAACATGCCAAAGCTACTTGGTCTTGGAGAAGCATAAGTTCTGAGCTTCCATTTATCAAGAAGTACAGTTCTTGGTCTGTGGGTGATGGCAGGAAGATATTAATCTGGAACTACAAATGGATTGAGGGTCTTTATGATCCTCCTACTCCTAAATCAAATGCAACAAATATTGAAGATTACAAATATGTTTATCAACTTTTCAATAGTGAGACAGTCCTTTGGGATAACAATATTTTATCTTCCTTATTTGATTCTCCCACAGTAAGTATGATACAAAGACTCTCTATTCATCACATGCTAGAAGACAGGTTGATTTGGTCTCTAGAAAAGAATGGTTGTTTTTCGTCAAATCAAGTTACAAGAAAATGATGGAAGAAAAAAGTGGTAATGACTCAGTAGGTACAAGGATGAAAGCCATTTTCAAGAAGCTCTGGAAACTCCCTCTTCTTCCAAGAATAAATCAGTTTATGTGGAAGTGTGTCATTGATATTCTCCTACCAGGGATAAACTCCTAAGCTTTATTCAAGTAGAGAATTCTGATTGCCCCTTCTGTCATCAAGCTATGGAAACTCTAGCTCATTGCATACTAGAATGTCAAACTACAAGAATAGTCTGGTTTGCTGTGTTGGGGTTACATACAAATAATTCTGGAGATCTGACGAATTGGTTGTGCTTATGGTTTGATAAACTTATCACGCATCAGCTTCAGGAGGAAGTTCTTTGTAAAATCGCCATAATGACTGGTGTATCTGGAACTCTAGGTGTGATAAAGTCTTGACACCAGGAATGTCACTCCTGATTCCATTATCTTCATGTGCAGAAAAGAGATTGCTGAATATGAAGCAAAACCGAAGCATGTTACTAAATCTACTTTGCCTCAACCTAGAACCAACTTACATTGGTCACCTCCCCCAATTGGCACATTTAAAATTGATTGTGATGGCTCATTTCAACAGTTTAATAATTCAGGTGGAGTTTGTCTAATCATCCGTGATTTTGCAGGTACCTGCAAGGGGTCCAAATGCGTCTACCTAAGTTATCTTTGGAATGCAGAACAAGCTGAAGCTAAAGGGCTATGGGAAGCAGTGCAATGGGCTAAGGAAAAGGATCTGGAGAAGGTGGTGTTTGAACTGGACTCCAAGCTTGTTGTTGAAGCGATAAACAAGAATGTCTTGATATTGTTGGAGATTACGTAATCTAATTCTAGATATTAAGGAGTTGTTTAAAAATTTTAATTGGGTTGGCAATGTTGTTATGTGCCTAAAGAGAAAAATAAAGTAGCGAGATAAACTATCTAAGCTTGCTAGAGTAGAAAGATTAGCGGTGTTTGGTTATTAGAACCTCCAAATGAGATTGCTGCCATAATGCGCAAGAAGCAAACTATGTAACCAATGATAATTAAGCAATGATATCTTTCAGTTTCAAAAAAAAAAAAAAAGGGAGGAGTAAAAAATTGTCTTTCCCCGTGAAAAAAAAAAACACCAAATTTTGCCATTATGTTCTCAACAAATACAGAAATTCTAAAAACAACTTTGTCAGGATGGAAGTTGTTTGTAAAGTGAGAGCCACGGGAACCATGTAGGACTTCATGAAACAACCAATCGTATTGCATATAAACAACCTGCCACATGAAATTAAAGGAATAAGTAAGACGTTGGATAAGGTAACAAACAATCAAATAATTGAAATACAGTCACTGCTTAAGGTAATTTGGAATCTGAAAACCACTTACCTTAAATAGTCAAAAATTTCAAAAGTTAAAGGTTTTAAGGCTAGTTTGGTATTGCTGTGAATTTTAGAAAAGCGCTTTTCATTTGTCTTATTTCTTGTGTCATTCTTTGTCTTTGTCTTTGTGAAAATAAATCACGCATGACGTTTGGTAAACTATAATTTAAAAACTTTGTGCAATTAACAATTTGTAAATTTGGTTTGGTAAACTAGTATTTAAAAGTGCTGGTGATGTAGTTAATGACGAAAATAGACATATTTCAAAAATTAGTTTTAATACAATTTTATTATAATAAATTATATTTCTAATTTTAACATATTTAATAAAATATAAGTAATATTTTTTTAATTGTTTTTATTATTTAATTAAAAAATTTATGATTATGGTTTGATATGAAAATATTATTATTTTGAAAAAAAAAATCAAAAAAAATATTTATTAAATTTATTTTTTTTTTTCATTTTTTATTTTAATATTTTTTATTTTATATAATAATTTTAATTATTATTGTATTTATTATTTTTAAATGAAAAATGAAAAAATAGAGAAATTAAATTAAATTATAATTATAATGTCAAATGTACAATATTTGAGGGTAAAACTTGTCTTTATAATAAATTAACAAGGTTAAAATAGAGAATCAGTTAAATCGAATTATGTGGGTCCACAACTTCTGCTTTTCCTGTTTTTAAAAGCTAGTCTTGAGTAGCTTTTAAAAGCGGGCCCTAAAATGAAAGTGCTTCTCTCAAAAGCACTTTGAATTTTTTACCAAACACAATTTTTGGTAAAAGTTTGTTACAAGTTTGTTACAAAGTGCTTTTGGTTGAAAAAAAACAATCCCAAACAGGGGTTTAATAAGCTGGTGACCGATGTAGATTTCCTTACTTGCGAATTTCAAATGAGTGCCAACTATTGGATGATGATGCTTGAGGTTGGTTTTCTTATCTCGGATGCATTTACCACGGTTATGGTGTATTACAATAAGAAGGGAAGCAAGGGTTTTGTGCCAAACCATGTCAAACCATCACTAAGATAAAAACAAAACAAAAAATCATCGTTATGGGTTTGGTCAATAGAGAACATTATAACAGGCTGCATATAGAACCGAATGCATCAAATGTCTCTGTATCGTCATATTATTTTGCTGAAGATCTTAACAGACTATGGAAAGGAATGTCTAATCATATATAAGATAAGAATTACAATATATGAAGAAATGAAGAGAATGACAAAATCTCAAGTTATCTTAGTCTTTAGAAACCCTTAGTCTTTAAATAGAGATACTCGAACAACTGGAAAACTCAATACCTGACATATCATAGTGTTCGTGGAGATAAGAAAGCTCAGTAATGGTTGCATTGCATGTAAAAATATAAATCATTATTAAGGTCGAAAGAGCTTAATTTTCTCGTATGATAGTGAAAAAGCGGGGATCTAACAACCACACCCAATATTTCGTTTAGGCAATCTGTATGGACTAACTCCGATATAATTCCAAGAAAATCAACTAGACAAACAAACTCAATCAAGGAAAAACATCCAAGAGTTATATCTTTGTTTCTCAATGTAATCAGCAAATCAAACGGATAGAATCCGTGAGCCTGATTATTATGAGAAATAACTTGAACGGTACCAAACACCAATGTTCAAATGTCAATCAATTTCAATCAACAACCAAAGGTTGGATTTACCAATTAATTGAACTACACACAACCTGTGATATTTCAAATTATATTAAAAAATATACTGCGGAAAAGAAATGACATGCAGGACATTTAAATTTTGTTAACGAGGAAACCGCCAATTTGGAAAAACTCCGGGACCTAGTCCAGATTTGAACACCACACTGTATTGAGCCGCCACAGACACTATCCTACTACAAGTTAACTTCGGACTGGAATGTAGTTGAGCCCTAACCAAGTCTCACACCTATTAAGGTACAGTCGTGTTCCTTACGCCTCTGAATCCCAAGGCGGGACTCTACGCACTTGATTCCCTTAGCTGATCTCACCCACAACTAAGAGTTGATACGACCCAAAGCCTAAGACTTGATAAACAAATTTGTCTCCCCTAGAAATATCTATTCTGATAGATAAATCTGTCTCCACGAAATTGTTAGAGCATTGCTCGGTTGAACCCACCAAGCGTTGGTATGTCAAGTTTGGTTGTCATATTTTAGTGAATCAAAACTCATATTTTAGCAAAGGGACTAAAGTGCTTAGTTGATTTTTGGTTTGCTAAACTTAATTGGAAAAATTATTTCGGACAATTGTTTCCTTGATAACATATCAAAATAAAACTACTTGTAGTTTCGGTTTCGATATTGGTTATCAGAACATGATGTGTGGAACCCTCGTGCCTAACTCTACGGGTTTGCAAGTTTATTTTGAGGTTTATAAGATTCTTTTTCGTATTTGTCCTTTATTTTTCGTTTCTTTGTCATTTTTGTCACAAAAAAGGGGGAGAAATATATGGAGTAAACAGGTTATATTGGCATTGATTTTATATTGATTGGTATCGCTAAGGAAAAGAACAGTGGTGCTTGAACGTTTTATCTAACGAAAGAGTGAAAGCACGGACTAAGGGGGAGTAACATATCATATGAATTGGTATAACAAAGACGTGCGGATTGAATATCTACCTATCTTCCTTAGGGGGAATAATATCTTTATTATTATAATGTCAACAGCGACATTTTCAAGGATTGAATGTAAGCAGTTTATTGTGCTGTTGAATTCGGGAATCAAGCGTATGTGTAATGAATTGTTTATCCATATGATGTAAGAGTTTTGTCACTAAAATTGACAAAGGTGGAGATTGTTAAAGCATTGCTCGGTTGAACCCACCAAGCGTTGGTATGTCAAGTTTGGTTGTCATATTTTAGTGAATCAAAACTCATGTTAAGAGTCGCTTGATTATGTACTAGAGTCAACCAGTATAGGTTAGCTTGAAAGTATTAGGATATGAGACATTACAACTATTGTGAAGTCTTGAAGATGTGAAGAAGCAGGGAGCTACAACGACAACAATCATCCTTCCACGTGAGATTAATGCAATTTGACTTGAACTGTTTCATTCCCTAACGTATCTTTTAAGTCGTGCATATTGAAAACATAACTGCGAAGCATATTTGAACTCTAGATAGACATAGTATTAAGGAATACAATACGAGGTTTATTGCTTAACCATTAAACTTTGTAGATAAGACATCGACATAATCATTTGAATGATATTGTGATTATGTATGGGTATGAAGTGAAGATTTTATCCTAGGGAACAATGTTTACATGTGTTCTAAGAAAGTAAGTTCATAAACTTGTTTGTGAACCGAAAAGGAAATTGCCAGGTGTTATTGGTTTTGTTATTCATTGGATATCTTATGAACAACCAATATGTGTGATTGAGTATAACCACTCACAACTTGTTTGTGTTATTGGTGGAACTATTCACAAAGGCTCGACTTATGTATTGGTATAACTTTTATTAGTAAAACCGATATTAAGTAATCAACTGAGATGGTATGATCGGGTTTGTGATTTGTCTGACCAAATATGGGAAAGGGGAAGATCTAGTAAGAGGTGCGAGTACATCACAAAGGGAACCGATCCTTGTATGGGGTGCAACAAGGTTTATAGCGAGAAGGGGAACCGATCCTATGGACATATGCAACACGTTTTTAGGCAAGGGGAACCGATCCTATGGACATGTGCAACACATATAAGTTAGATATCATATATATGTGGGGAACCGATCCTAGTACCTAGTCAACCGAATTTTGGAAAGCTAGAGTTCCTATGCACAATACTCACATGGAGGTAGAACCGAAACTTGTTTTAGTAGAACCGTTAAACCAATGATTGTGATTGAATGTTGGTTTGATCAATCACATAGTTCTTGAAAGTCAGATGAACCAATTCTAAACTTTTTTGGAAGTGTGGAAAATCGGTTTCAAGGTTGTAAGTGTGAAAAAGAACTTACAAAGTAAGGATGTCGGCATACTTTGAACACGTGCTGTGAATGTTTATTTCTTCAATTGTTCAAAGATATTCCTTAACGGATAAGGGAAGAGAATCCCAGGATCGAAACATAAGTAAGTTAAGAATCTTTTAATTAAGGTTATTAATTTCATTTTGTAGGGAAATTCCAGAATTAGTAATGTGCATTTACTAATTAGATTTTCCGAGAGATTTCGATCATTATTTTTGGACAGAGCATTTCCAGGAATTATGGAAACCGAATTTGTGCTTTAATGAATATCTTGAGAATATTTTCGGTTTTGGAAATTCCTTGGTGTCCAAACTTCCTTGTCTATAAATACTTGAAGTTTGCCTTTCTAGCAAACTAATCCTTCAAAACAACAAACTTCCTCTTTTGTTGTTGTTACTGGTGTAGCCGCCTATTCGGAGAGGAGAGTAACCTAATTAGGCGAAATCTCTTACGGTCGCTCAGTTTAAAGTCTTCTTTGGGATTGAGAAGCTCTAGCATGTACCGTTGGTGGGAAACTAGATAATTGTGGTTTATCTTTTGTTTTCGATTGATTTGATTGACTAACGGTGGTTGAAATCTGATTCCACCTAGTTTGTTTATTCTTGATGATCTTCTCTTCTGATATAAGATTCACTCAAACTAGTTCAGAGTTTCGACAGGGATCTTTAGACTGTTGTGAGTTCTAAAGACGATCTTGTGATAATCTATTGTTACTGAGCACTGCATTGCATGCGTGATTGATCACAAGAGATTCAAGTGATTGTGTGCGAGTTTTTATTGAAGATTTAAGAAGATTTGAAGACAAAGAAGATATTGAAGATCGACTTGGGTTTTATAATCTTTGGTGTGCACAATACTTGTTTCGGTAAAAGAAGATCCAATTAATAATCGGTTTATCCTTGTGGTAGATTGGATTGATTAATTGAGTGGATCCGCATCAACACAATTCTTTGGATTAAGAGTGTTGTTGGCTTAATCTTAAACGATTACTTCGGTAATTGAACATAAGATAGATCTAAGGACCTGACGAAGGAGTTTATATTAAGATAAACAGAAGAGCCTTTGTCAGACTCATATCATTTGGTTGAATAGAGTTGATACCAAAAGCAGATTTGTTGTTCCTTTTTGTTTGGAATACTGAACCAAAGGAATTGTTCCAAGTACATGACTTATTTATAAGTTGGAGGCGTGGGAATACAGGACGGAACTAGGTGAACTATAGGTTTAGTTGCTTGGTCTCAACTATACGAGAAGTTAGGTGTAATTTTGTGTAGCGGCTTAATCCACGAGAGTATTCAATTATGGACAAGGTCCCGGGGTTTTTCCGCATTTGCGGTTTCCTCGTTAACAAAATATTGTTGTGTCATTTACTTTATATTTCAGCATTATAATTGTTTTATTATAATTAAAGTAAATCGCACAAACGTTAATTCCTATTTACTTGATAAGCAATCCTATTGTATTTGGTTAAGTCCGAACCTTTGTATAAAGTAAACTGATGAGTGCCAAATAGTGCATATTTATACACCTTTTTATTGGCATTTTACTCATCTTTTGCGCTTAGAAATCGAGATATTATCCCAGTTACGTATTTTCTTTGTTTTCAAGAATAAATATTTGTATTAATTAATTTTGTGTTTTTAGGTACTAAATAAAGTCCAGAGAAGGCTGAGGAGCCGAAAGAGCGAAGAATTGAGTCGAGCATCTATGGGCAGAAAGCCAAAGCAAAGCGCGCGCGCAGCGATTGCAACCCAACAAGTAGCAACTCATTTACAAGACATGGGATTGAGCTAGACCCGACCCGCGACCGGATCCGAGCCCGTCCATCCCCGACCGTTCAGATCTTCCCCGGGCCGCATCAACGGTCGCTTGCCTCCATTCCATCAAAAATCATTGCTCTCGCTCCAACACCAAAACTTCTTATATCTGGAGAAGTGAGATTGTTGTCTCCCAAGATCCAACGCTCGCTCCGCTGTTCCTTGACCCTCGCTATTCATGCCTCACAACAAAACACCCATACCCCTACACCTATCGACTACACCCCATTCCTCTCTTCTTCTTCTCTTTCTTCTCTTCACCTCTCCACCCGACGGTTGCGAGAGAAGAACCATCTTCTCCCTCTCGCCCGACCATGCCCGGTCGCCGCTTTGCCAAAACCACCACCTCCATACACTTACAACAACAACCATCCCTTCTGTGACCACCTTCACCTATTCTCTAAGTCTAGATATCTCTCTTTTAGTTTCTCTCAACCCTAGAAGCTAATTTAGAGATAACTAGAATTAGGGTTTCTCTAACAACAACCCTTGACATGGAGCTACGAGGCGATTAGACAAGAGGAGAAGCGAATCAGAGTATGGGTGAGAGTTTATTTTAATTTTAATTTCGAATTTTGAGAGAATTAGGGTTTTGGGAGAATGATGTTGCATGTATAAATAGAATGAAGGGTTTGTGAAAAAACTCATGCCTGGGCTAGCCAGTGCGTCAATTTAGGTTTAATTTGTAGTTTAATTATCTATTTTGATGTCTTAACTTAGTTTGCTAGGGTTTCATTGAAACCCTAATTCCATGTATGATTTCAATTGTGTTTGAATTATTCTTGAGAGCTTAATTTATAAGATAATCTTCAATTCAAGTACACGAGGCTTTTCTCTCACAATGGATGCCTTGTATCCATTGTAGTTAGTTATAACTTGCTTTGAGTGTGTCTATGACTCAACCCTTAGACCCAAATCTTTGATTCCCTTGACTAGTTGTACTTAATTAGACAACTAGTGCTCTGGAGTTAGCACTTTAGCTGTTCTTTGAAGCATTACGGGGGAGATAGGTGGTGGAATTGACACCGCCCTTATCGGTCACAAGACAAGAAGAACTCAATCTAGTTGAGCATACGATAGGAGTTAGTGGTGGGAATTGATAACCCTAGCATCATTTTATCTCACTTGTTTTATACCTTAGTTTAGAGTCACTTCACTACAATTCAGTAGTATCTAAGACAAATTATAAGTGTGTTACCTTCACTAGAAAGTCGAAGAGAGCAAGCCTTAGAATCATACGGCACCACAAGTCTCGTGGTTCGACCAGTATTTGCCACGTCTCCGATAGACGTCGTGCACTTGCGGTTATCCTTGTAGGTCATAATATAAACATCCTCTCCAGGCCTACCAAGTTTTTGGCGCTGCCGGGGGACTTGCGTGTGGCTGTGGATCCATTCTTTGTCTTCTTTGAGTTTTTCATCTATCCCTGTATATATTCACCTTGATTTGCTCTTTTAGCCTGCATTGTAGTGTAACTTAGCTTAAGCATGGCATTTCAAAGATCATCTTGCATCGCACCTGTTAATCGCATCTTAGTTACTCTATCTTAACTCCATCCGCATCTCATAACCCATACCTTTTAGCTTTTACAAACCATAACATCTTGCATCTTAGTGTCACTAGTAACTTTTGTTCCCAGCCCGACCCAATTAACCATGATAGCCATCACTTTTCCCTGTGTTAAGTGTTAAGTGTTAATATTCATTTTCCTTGCTATAACCTGCACATTTATGAGGACTGAAATTCCCATTTGAGCTCACAGGTGCATGCTACAAAAGCTAAAGGAAGGAAAGACAAAGAGCAGAACTTGAGTTCACAAAGCCCTGAGCAAACTGCAATTCAGGTGAGTGGCTCCGCCATGTCCGTATGCTTTGAATTGTATGAATGTATGCATGAATCTGTGATCACAATGAGTTGTGTATCATAATCGACTTGTGCAACCCTCCAGCCCCCGGCAATTTGTGAGGGCCGTGTTGCAACTTGTTTAACCAAGTTCGCGGCATTCCCCTTTTAAAATCAATTGGATTGGTTGAGGTCAACTGATCCAGTTGACTCTGTGAACAATTGAACATATACCTTCTGAGCTAGTGTTATGTTTGTGTGCTGAGCCAAGCCATAACAAGCATATTGTAATGCCCTGTGTTATCTGCTGAAACATTGTGTGTGCCCTGTGCAATTACTCATTTGGCACACCCTGAGTTGTATGCTCTATGCTTAGTTCCATTGAGTGTTCTGTGTGTTAATCTGTGCTGTAGCCCTTAGCTAAATTTCATTGCCCTGTGCCCCAACTCCAGCCCCTGAAGCTGTGAGCTTGAGCAGCAACCCAGATAACCCAGACATTTGCAAACCTGTGTGGATTTCCTATCATTTGATCAATTGCCAAGCTAGTCACCTTGAGTTGCATACCCTGAGCATTACCCTGTCAGCCCTGTTGCATTTGTGGATTGGTTTTAGCATTGTGTGTAATCTTATAACATTTGAATGAGTGTTGAACATCATGAGTAAGCATAATCATCTGCACATAATCTTGCATCTGCCAAATTGTGCTCTCCACTTAATCCTATCATGTGCATAAGCTAAGCTGCAACTTAGTCTCTTTAGCTTGATGTCAATCGAACCGATTAACCTAACAGCCCTGCACACCCTATGTATGCATGCATAACCCTGTGACTTGGGCTATCCTACGAGATGTGCAAGCTGTACCTTGGCTAATCGGTGCAACATTTGGAATCCATTTGCACAAACCAAAACGGCTTTTTGATGCAATTGAGCGTAGCCTCCTGTCTTGACGAAACAATTGGTTGTTTGAGTGCTATTCTTGCTTGATGTGTTGTGGGTGTTTCTGTTTGAAGTATAAATTAATTGCCCGTCTTTGTCTTTGTTTGAAGTCTAAATTAATGACAGCCCTGTGACATTTGAATACACATTATTGCATTCTGTTGTAACTTGTCTTTGTGTAGTTTCGGCAATAGGAGCACTTCGTGTGCTTAGTTCTTTGAGAAAGTCTGTCATTCTTGTGAGCTTGCGCTACCATGTCTTTGAGCCGCACTTAGAGTCTTTATGTTTATTTTGAGAATCTGCATGTTTGCCAGATTTCCTAGTGTTTTATTTATTCTGCACACAGCCAGTGCATGAACTTGCCAAGCTCGCACAACTGAACTCAGCACCACATAATCTGGGTTGTGCAACCAACTAGGCTTGGATATCAACCTGTGCATAAGCCGCTTTCTGTGAACCTTACTTGAGTGTGCTCTTCTTGCTCCATCTCGATTTTGTGCAAAACCAACCAAAGACATTACTTGTCTTTGTCTTTGTGACTAACTTTGAGCACAAACCAACCCGGGGCTCTGCGCAAATAGAGCCATCTGCACCCCTTGTGTTGTATAGCAACAAAAAGCACACTTCTGTGCTTAGTTCTGTGAAATGGTGTGAGTTTGTGCCAACTTCTGCTGCTGCCAAATTGGGCTGCCAACTTGCCAATCTCTGCACACACTGGGCTTGCACATACCTGGGCTATAAGCCTGCCAACCCGAGCTGCCAGATGCTGGGCTAACAAAACCCACACTGTTGGGCTGTGCACAAAACTTTCAGCCCACACCCACCTGGGCTCTACACACAGACAAAGCCCACATCATCTGGGCTGAAATACACCTATTCAGTTGGGCTTTACAACTGCAAAAAGCAACCTTTTGGGCTTACACTTAGAATCAGGTGCCATTTTCTTTTGTGGGTTGTATCTCACTGGGCTTGCATATAAACTGGGCTGTGCATTTGCACTTAGACTAAACAACCTGGGCTTAAACCAAACAGAGCCCACAGTTCCACTGGGCTGTACATTCCCAACAAAACCAAACAAAAACCCACAAAAACCAAATCAATCCCAACAAAACCAAAACCCATTGAAACCAAAGCCCATTTTCATGTTATATTTGTATGAATGTTGATGTTTCTGCACACCGTCTTTTGGGTTGATCCTCAACTCTTTAGATTGTTGGTGTATGGTAAATTTTCATTGTATATAATCCAGTAGGACTTGTTAAATTTTCTTTTCTTGAATCGGTTGAGTCTTCTTATGCATATATTGTGCTAATCCGATATGATCTCCACTTGAGAATGTTGGATTTTAGCCTTGATTAATGAAGCTCAACCTTGCTCCCACCGACATCCTAGGTAATCTCTTCCCTTTTCTCTTTTCAGCATAGTTCTCATGGTATGTGACTGTTTAAATTTTTTCTATCTGTCGACACATTGAGGACAATGTTTGATTTAGGTTTGGGGGTGCATTTGCATATTTTTGCATATAGAGTTTTTAGTCTTTTTAATCTTTTATTTTCAAAAAAATAAATAAATAAAAAAAATAAATAAATCAATCAAAAACTCTTTTTGTAAAAACCTCCAACTTTTAGAGATTTTAGAGTCACTAGCATGCTTCTAGCTATGTTTACATAGAGAATCGTAGAAATAACGAGAAGTTAAAGTAGGAGAACACAATCGGGTTCCTTAGTTGATTAGAGCGTTAAAGTTGGATTTAACCATGCCGGAGGGCTTAATTAGGTGCTGTTTAGATATTCGGTAGTAGAATTGTGATCACCCATAGTGGAGACTACCCATTTTACATCAAGTGAGGCACCAACCTTCAATTTTTTGCAACTTTCTAGAAAAGTTTGTTAGAGTGTGTGTCACCGTACATCAATTCCGGGTAGGAATGGTGAGCTACCCAACTTCGCACGATTTCAAAGACTACTTTTGATCTCTTGAGTGCTAGTTTTGTCAATCATGAGGGTGACGTCTAAAGATGAAAACTCCTTCTAAATATCGATTTGCAGTTAGCATCACTCTCTCTCTCAATCAGCCAAGACCCATAGAAACACATCATCGTCAACAAACGGAGCATCATCAGAATATTGAAAGAAAAATTGATATAGTCCAAGGTTTACGTGCAACAAAGAAAAAGAAAAGAAAATAGGATGAGAATTAATAAAATTTATAAAATCAAGACAATACAAGTTGTGGAAAAATTGAGTGATAAAGTCCTTTGTCCATGGAGTTATTTGTTTCATTATTTGTATTTTTATTTCCACTTTTTTGTAAAAAAAAAAAAAAAAAAAAAAAAAAAAAAAAAAAATTGTAGTTTATTTTTGCTACCACCATGGTAAAGAGAGTTCAAGAAGAAAAATCCAAACAACAAGGAAATTGAGTAGAAAAGTTAAAAATTGTCAAGTTTTGTGAAGTTTAGAAGTTCGTCATCAACATTTGAAGACCGAAGACCGAAGAGTGAAGACGTTTCTATGGTTCCTATGAGAGATTGATGTTAATTGCCGATCGGGTGAGAAGTGAGTGAGTACTCCCACCCCTTGCTAATGGTTGATTTCCTTTCTTAGAGATCATGGAAAAAAATACTTTTTGTCCACACTTTTGTGGAGTCTCAGTTTTTATTTCGGAAGGTTAGCCTTCTTACCTACAACGTGTGCGGATTTCTCTCTTTATTCCCGCTGCACACATGAGACTAAAAAGCGATCTTTTTGAGTGCAATTATCATAAAACCCTAATGGTGAGGCGAAGTCGAGGCTTATGATCACAATCGAACCCGAATTCTTTCATATGGTATGGTTACTTCTCGCTCGGCACTTAAGGATGAGAATGCGTTCTTTGGTAGTTCCAACTTCGTTACTAGCATGCGAAACTCTATGTCCTCATAGCTCCTTGGATGCTTGAGACTCTTTTACACTCTGAAGTTGGAGAAGGTTTTGTGGGTACACCTCTGGTAAACCCTCACGAGACTACAACTCGTCCACTAGGGACACCTAGGGGTTTAAAGGCTTAGTGCATACGCTAAATGCATTCGAGAGACCTACGACGGTGGTATAGTTAGGATTTCTTCATTTGTTTCACTTGAGGACAAGTAAAATTCGAGTTTGGGGTATTTGATGAGTGCCAAATAGTGCATATTTATACACCTTTTTATTGGCATTTTACTCATCTTTTTGCGCTTAGAAATCGATATTATCCCGGATTACGTATTTTCTTTGTTTTCAAGAATAAATATTTGTATTAATTAATTTTGTGTTTTTAGGTACTAAATAAAGTCGGAGAAACCGAGGAGCCGAAAGAGCGAAGAATGGAGTCGAGCATCTATGGAGCAGAAAGCCAAAGCAGCATAGCCGCAAATGGTTGCAACCCAACAAGTAGCAACTCATTTACAAGACATGGGCTTGAGCTAGACCCGACTCCGCGACCCGGATCCGAGGCCGTCCATCCCCGGACCGTTCGAGATCTTCCCCGATCGCATCCAACGGTCGTTGCCTCCATTCCATCAAAAATCATCAAGCTCCTTTCAACACCAAAACTTCTTATATCTCGAGCCGTGAGATTGTTGTCTCCCAAGATCCACGCGCGCTCCCGCCTGTTCTTGACCTCGCTATTCATGCCTCACAACAAAACACCCATACCCCTACACCTATCGACTACACCCCATTCCTCTCTTCTTCTTCTCTTTCTTCTCTTCACCTCTCCACCCGACGATGGGCAGAGAAGAACCATCTTCTCCTCTCTTGCCCCGACCATACCATGGGCCGCCGCCAAAACCACCACCTCCATACACCGACAACAACAACCATCCCTTCCGCATGCCCACCTTCACCTATTCTCTAAGTCTAGATATCTCTCTTTTAGTTTCTCTCAACCCTAGAAGATAATTTAGAGATAACTATAATTAGGGTTTCTCGACAACAACCCCGGCATGGAGCTGCGAGGCGATTAGACAAGAGGAGAAGCGAATCGAGTATGGGTGAGAGTTTATTTTAATTTTAATTTCGAATTTTGAGAGAATTAGGGTTTTGGGAGAATGTTGTTGCATGTATAAATAGAATGAAGGTTTTGTGAAAAAACTCATGCCTGGGCTAGCCAGTGCGTCAATTTAGGTTTAATTTGTAGTTTAATTGTCTATTTTGATGTCTTAACTTAGTTTGCTAGGGTTTCATTGAAACCCCTAATTCCATGTATGATTTCAACTGTGTTTGAATTATTCTTGAGAGCTTAATTTATAAGATAATCTTCAATTCAAGTACGAGGCTTTTCTCTCACAATGGATGCCTTGTATCCATTGTAGTTAGGTTATAACGCTTTGAGTGTCTTTGTGACTCAACCCTTAGACCCAAATGTTGATTCCCTTGACTAGTTGTACTTAATTAGACAACTAGTGCCCTGGTTAGCACTTTATTTTGTTCTTTGAAGCATTACGGGGAGAGATAGGTGGTGGAATTGACACCGCCCCTTATCGGTCACAAGACAAGAAGAACTCAATCTAGTTGAGCATACAATAGGAGTTAGTGGTGGGAATTGATAACCCCAGCATCATTTTATCTCAACATTTTATACCTTAGTTTAGAGTCACTTCACTACAATTCAAGCGTATCGGCTTAAGACAAATTATAAGTGTGTTACCTTCCTTTAGAAAGTCGGTAAAGCAAGCCTTAGAATCATACGGCACCACAAGTCTCGTGGTTCGACCCGTATTTGCCACGTCTCCAGAGACGCGTGCACTTGCGGTTATCACTTTGTAGGTCATAATATAAACATCCTCTCGGGCCTACCATAAACATACTTCGTTGTTGTATTGTCTCGATCTCGCATCCATAGACAATCACACAAAGTGTGAACCGATTCGTTGTATTGTCTCGACTCAGTCCATAGACAATAATCACTTTCGGAGAAAGGACTTATAGGTAGGAAAAGTTTAGCTTGAGGTATATTTGGGTACCCTCGCCTTTTTAATTGGTATCAGAGAAGGCAAACCCAAAAAGATCTAACAATCTGTGTTTGGTGCGATCCAAGCTATAAGAATTGAATCTAATGTCCGATTCAGTTAACGTTATGCAAGAGTATGAATACTCAAATGTTAAAGATGTTACCACTTCGTTGACTCATGATCCAGGAGTTACGAAAACATCTATGTCTATCTCCGATGAAAGAGAAGATGTTGATAAAGAGTTGGTAAAACTCCTAAAGCCTATACAATCTCTGTCTTCTAAAGTGTTCATTTTAAAGACAGAGTCATATCTTCTTAAACAGGAGATCAGAGAAAAAGACATTCAACTGAATTGTCTAGCCAAAGAGAAAATGGATCTCGCTGTTAAACTAGAAGCTCTTGGTAAATCTCTTACAAATAAAGATACACGTCCTATGATTCTGACTAATGATGTTGTTGTGATTTCTTCTGATGAGGAAACTAAAAGTCCTTGCTCGACTTTTACAGATTGTGATAAAACCGGTTTAATCACATCTGAAACAGATCAAGATGATGGCAGTTTTCCCAACTACATCAAGTTAGAAGAGGATGAGAAACGAGCTTCTAGATCTACTGATGATCAAAAGAAATCATGTCCAAAGGAAACTTTGAACCGATTCCGTGGTGATTGTAAGGAATACAATTTTCAGTTACTTGACAGGAAACTTATACTTCTTCAACATACAATGGTAAAAATTTTGAAGGAAGTTTCTTGTCTTAAAAAACTGAATGAACATTCCTTAGTGGAAAGGCAGTTATCGACATCCCGATAAGATCAACTCAAAGGAGTCGGAGGAAAGAGTTTATATAAACACAAAAAAGGTTCCTCCGCACCCATATCGAAACGATTTTTGGTTTTGATGAGGAACGACTCCGAGGAAGGAAGAGAAGAGCGAATCTCATTAAAAGAAAACAATCGTGAATTTCCGATAGTTGTTTCGAGATGATCACACTAATGTGAATAATAAGGAAGTCCTTAGAATGAGAAAATCTTATGAAAATTTCATTGAAAGAATTAAGAGATTTAGGTATCTCAGGAATTCTCACATTAGTACATTTTCTCCACATGATCATATCTCTAAAGTTAGAAAAGATCGTCGTCATAGGAGAAAATATTTTGGGCAGAAATTCCCTAAAAGAAACATGAACTATGTTTCTGATATTCACTGTAAGCTGGAAAGAGCTTACTCCGATACAACTTAGTTGTATCATATGTTGTGCATTCTCATCCTTTCGTACTCATAATCTTGGATGGGAAAGGCACAATAAAACAAAAGCACATGTATTTTGTGTAGTTGTTTATCAAAAAAAAATTTGTGACAGTATATGGGTTGCTGCAAATCCATGGTAGTCTAAAATTGTTCATGTTTAACATGATTTTCCAAAAATAGTTGTTATTTGGAATTTTCGGATTGTTAACAATCCTTCCAACTTGAGAAATTCGGATTAAGGAAGCGAAATATATTCTTTTGTAATTTCGGATTTTCAGAAGAGGTATTTTGGTCTGAAAGTTGTCTCTTTTAAAAGGAGAAACTTTCTCTTGTCTCGTATTCGGAAACCCTGAGGGAATCCTTTTATATTCATTCATAACTTAGAGCATGCCTCCAATAACTCTGATGTCTCAAAGGATAATAAGGAGGAAGCTCAAAGGTTAAGGATTGTCAAGGAATCAATACAGAGAGGATGAAAAGGGGCATATCAAACATCATGTCTGACTATGATTTTGATAGTTCAGTTGGATCACAAGATGAGTCATGTCTGTTAGCTTACAACAAACAAGATCCAACCAAAAGCCAATGGATTCGTTCTATAGTATGTCTCAATATATCCAAGGTTTTGATGAACTAGAAACCAATCTTGCTATGACTATTCGACATCAAGATTGGGTAAAAGAGAAGTATGAAGGAACAAAAGGAATTCTTCTTTGAGCACAAAGTTCTAATTGAAGAACTTGAAAAATAAGAAGTGGTTGCGGACAAGTCTCTTGAGACATGCTTTAAGAGTTTGAACATTGAAGAGACCTCAGTGAACAACAAGAGACCACTAGAGATTAAGTTAGCTGTTGTAATACTTAATCTAAAATAATGGACATCAATTTTTGATTTCTTTCATTGATTGTATTGGTCTATTATGAATAAAACTATTATGAATAAAATTATTTGATTGGTAATTTTTCTTGTGATAGTTTTCGGTTTACATATCATGTGCTTGAATTCTTTTATCTTATTGCTATGTATGTTTATGGGATGTTTGATTTCGGTTTTACTACCTTAATATTCGATCTCATATATTGTGAACCCTTATTGTTTGGGTGACTTTTTGGTTTAGAAGGATTAAGTTCTAGCCCATGTTGGTAGGCTTTATCAAAGAATCATGAGGGGTTCTGGTAGAAACAATATGTGAAAAAGTCACAATATGTTGAATCGGTTTTGGTTTAGCATAAAAGCATATGTGTTTCAGCGGTTTTCAACTTTTGCTTGCAATTGTTAAAACCGTTTTCAACCTTTCTCCTGGTAAAGGTTGAAGGTTGTTGTTATTCTTTTGTTTTGGCATAAGGATGACAACGTGATGATATTCGGTATCAATTCTCCCTGGACGAAGATGCAAACATATTGGAGAAGTGGATGCGAAATTTGAGGTAACAATCTTGTTAGTTAATTGTTTTCCTGTTTAAGAAAAGCCTGAGTTTATATGATATATATTTATTGTTTTTGCTTAACAAAATTTCGGTACAATTGATGTTTATTCCATGATGTGTGTGTGTTAGTGTGATTCAATTGGTTCCGGTTAAGAAAAACTATTGTTATCTTGCTTTATTGTGTGGTATCAATTGTTTAGGCTTACAAAATTTCGGTACAATTGATGTTGTGTGTGATTCAATTGGTTTCCGGTTAAGAAAAACTATTGTTATCTTGCTTTTGTATGGTATCAATTGTTTAGGCTTACAAAATTTTGGTGCAATTGCGGTGCTTTTATTTTCTATGTTGTTTCAATTGCTTCCGGTTGAGGTGAATAATTATGCAAGTTGATTTATTTTGGGTTGTATGAATTATCTATGGCTTAACGAAATAAAAGGTGTACGGGATGCGTTGTTTAGTCCAATTCGATTCCGGATAAGAGAAACTAAATTAATTTTGATCTTAGTTAGACTTATCGAAGTGAGGTTTCGTTTTTTCAAGTCTAATCGAATGCCTTAACAAGAAATGCTAGTTAACTAACCTAGTACTTGTCTTGTTTAAAATTGAAAGGTCTAAGTTTATGGATAATTAGAACCTGATGAGAAAAATAGAGTTTTTCTTTATTTTGGTCTTATCGAATTAAGCGATTGTTTTTGAACAATAGCGGTTTAGCAAAGGGACTAAAGTGCTTAGTTGATTTTTGGTTTGCTAAACTAAATTGGAAAAATTGTTTCGGACAATTGTTTTCTTGATAACATATCAAAATAAAACTACTTGTAGTTTCGGTTTCGATATTGGTTATCAGAACATGATGTGTGGAACCCTCGTGCCTAACTCTACAGGTTTGCAAGTTTATTTCGAGGTTTGTAAGATTCTTTTCGTGTTGTCCTTTATTTTTTCGTTTCTTTGTCATTTTTTGTGACAAAAAGGTGGAGAAATATATGGAGTAAACAGGTTATATTGGCATTGATTTTATATTGATTGGTATCGCTAAGGAAAAGAACAGTGGTGCTTGAACGTTTTATCTAACGAAAGAGTGAAAGCACGGACTAAGGGGGAGTAACATGTCATATGAATTGGTATAACAAAGACGTGCGAATTGAATATCTACCTATCTTCCTTGGGGGGGTAATATCTTTGTTATTATAATGTCAACAACGGCATTTTAAAGGATTGAATGTAAGCAGTTTACTGTGCTGTTGAATTCGGAAATCAAGCATATGTGTAATGAATTGTTTATCCATATGATGTAAGAGTTTTGTCACTAAAATTGACAAAGGGGGAGATTTTTAAAGCATTGCTCGGTTGAACCCACCAAGTGTTGGTATGTCAAGTTTGGTTGTCATATTTTAGTGAATCAAAACTCATGTTAAGAGTCGCTTGATTATGTACTAGAGTCAACTTCGTATAGGTTAGCTTGAAAGTATTAGGATATGAGACATTACAACTATTGTGAAGTCTTGAAGATGTGAAGAAGCAAGGAGCTACAACGACAACAATCATCCTTCCACTTGAGGTTAGTGATATCTGACTTGAACTGTTTCATCCCCTAACATATCTTTTAAGTCGTGCATATTGAAAACATAGCTGCAACATATTTGAACTCTAGATAGACATAGTATTAAGGAATACAATACGAGGTTTATTGCTTAACCATTAAACTTTGTAGATAAGACATCGCCATAATCATTTGAATGATATTGTGATTATGTATGGGTATGAGGTGAGGATTTTATCCTAGGGAACAATGTTTACATGTGTTCTAAGGAAGTAAGTTCATAAACTTGTTTGTGAACCGAAAAGGAAATTGTCAGGTGTTATTGGTTTTGTTATTCATTGCATATCTTATGAACAACCAATATGTGTGATTAGTATAACTGCTCACAACTTGTTTGTGTTATTGGTAGAACTATTCACAAAGGCCTGACTTATGTATTGGTATAACTTTTATTAGTAAAACCGATCTTAAGTAATCACCTGAGATGGTATGATTGGGTTTGTGTTTTGTCTGACCAAATATGGGAAAGGGAAACCGATCCTAGTAAGAGGTGCAGTACATCACAAAGGGGAACCGATCCTTGTGTGGGGTGCATCAAGGTTTATAGCAGAAAGGGGAACCGATCCTATGGACATGTGCAACACGTTTTTAGGCAAAGGGGAACCGATACTATGGGCATGTGCAACACATATAAGTTAGATACCATATATATGTGGGGAACCGATCCTCATACCTAGTCAACCGAATTTTGGAAAGATAACGTGACTATGCACACTACTCACATGGTGGTAGATCCGAAACTTGTTTTGGTAGGACCGTTATACCCATGATTGGGATTAAATCTTGGTTTGATCAATCACATAGTTCTTGAAAGTCAGATGAACCAATTCTAAACTTGTTTGGAAGTGTGGCAAATAGATTTCAAGGTTGTAAGTGTGAAAGAGAACTTACAAAGTAAGGATGTCGACATACTTTGAACACGTGATGTGAATGTTTATTTCTTTAATTGTTCAAAGATATTCCTTAACGGCTAAGGGAAGAGAATCCCAGGATCGAAACATAAGTAAGTTAAAAATCTTTTAATTAAGGTTATTAATTTCATTTTGTAGGGAAATTCCAGAATTAGTAATGTGCATTTACTAATTATATTTTCTGAGAGATTTCGATCATTATTTTTGGACATAGCATTTCCAGGAATTATGGAAACCGAATTTGTGCTTTAATGAATATCTTGAGAATATTTTCGGTTTTGGAAATTCCTTAGTGTCCAAACTTCCTTGTCTATAAATACTTGAAGAAACTAATCCTTCATAACAACAGACTTCCTCTTTTGTTGTTGTTACTATTGTATCCGCCTATTCGGAGAGGAGAGTAACCTAATTAGGCAAAATCTCTTACGGCTGCTCAGTTTAAAATCTTCTTTGGGATTGATAAGCTCTAGCGTGTACCATTGGTGGGAAACTAGATAATTGCGGTTTATCTTTTGTTTTCGATTGATTTGATTGACTAACGATGGTTGAAATCGATTGTACCTAGTTTGTTTATTCTTGAGGATCTTCTCTTCTCGATATAAGATTCACTCAAACTAGTTCGGAGTTTTGTGAGGATCTTTAGACCGGGCATTGTGAGTTCTAAAGGCGATATTGTGATAATTCATTGTTACTGCATTACGTGCGTGATTGATCACAAGAGATTCAAGTGATTGTGTGCAGTTTTTATTGAAGATTTAAGAAGATTTGAAGACAAAGAAGATATTGAAGATCGATTAATAATCTTTGGTGTGCACAATACTTGTTTCGTAAAAGAAGATCCAATTAATAATCGGTTTATCCTTGTGGTAGATTGGATTGATTAATTGAGTAGATCTTTAAGCATCAACACAATTCTTTGGATTAAAAGGTGTTGTTGGCTTAATCTTAAACGATTACTTTGGTAATTGAAAATAAGATTGATCTAAGGACCTGACGAAGCAGTTTATGTTAAGATAAACGGAAGAGCCTTTGTCCGACTCATATCACTTGGTTGAATAGAGTTGATACCAAACAGATTTGTTGTTCCTTTACTATTTGGAATACGAACCAAAGGAATTGTTCCAAGTACGTGACTTATTTATATGTTGGAGGCGTGGGAATACAGACGGAACTAGGTGAACTATAGGTTTAGTTGCTTGGTCTCAACTATACGAAGTTAGGTGTAATTTTGTATAGCGTATTAATCTTGAGAGTATTCAATTCTGGACAAGGTCCCGGGGTTTTTCTGCATTTGCGGTTTCCTCGTTAACAAAATCTTGTTGTGTCATTTACTTTATATTTCCGCATTATAATTGTTTTATTATAATTAAAGTAAATCACACAAACGTTAATTCCTATTTACTTGATAAGCAATCCTATTGTATTTGGTTAAGTCCGAACCATTGTATCAAGTAAACATACTTTGTTGTTGTATTGTCTCGATCTCGCATCCATAGACAATCACACGAAGTGTGAACCGATTCGTTGTATTGTCTCGACTCAGTCCACAGACAATCACTTTCGGAGAAAGGACTTATAGGTTGGAAAAGTTTTAGCTTGAGGTATATTTGGGTACCCTCGCCTTTTCAGAAATACCTACGAATTTTTTGTTTCGTCTTTTGATAAATCAAGGTTTACAAGAACCAATTGATAATCTGGTCTTATATTCCCGAAGAACAACCTAGAAATATCAATCACCTCACAATAACTTAACTATATGGTAGTAGAAAAAGTAATTGTGGAATCACAAAGAACGAGAAGAAGAGCTTTGTGATTACTTTTTATATCTTACCTATCAGAGATAAATCTCAGCCAATCTTAGAGAAGATAGTACTCAATACGATAGAACAAGTAAGATCAGAACACGCAACTACAGAAAAAATAGTTGGGTCTGTCTTCAGAATCCCAATGAAGTCTTTAAGTCGTTAACCTATAATGGTTTTAGGAAAAACGTAGGTTAAAGGAGAATCGAATTTAGTACGCAACTAGTATCACACAGGAGGTGTGGGGATTAGGTTTCCAAGTTGTTAGAGTTCTCCCTTATATAGGCTTCAAATCAGGGTTTGATGGCTTTGAAACAAAGCAATCAATATTCACTGTTAGATGAAGTCCTGATTTAAGATTCAAGCTAAGTTTGCTTAAAACCAAAGCAATATCTCTACACTTATATGGTCTTACCTTGTTACACAAAAGTGAAATATACCTTCATTTAGATATGGGTAACCGTACCTAAACATGTATATTGAGTTTGCTCAACAATAGTTAACCGAAGTTAGCCACACAAACACTTTTTTATTAACCTCATTCATCTAACACATCTTGATTAAATGATAATCAAATGAATCTAATTGTGTTACTCATAGAGTTGTTCAATTATTTATATTCTCTTAGAAGTATACAAGACACGATTGAAACAAAATCGGATTGATTCAAGAGAATCAATTCATGAACATTAAGCCACGGTTTGCAGATTGCATTCCTTAATTTATATATGTATTTATTCATGAGTATGAAATCATACATAGCTGATTTCAAAACTTAAACCAACTTAGTTTGCAAACGGGTACGTAAACTTAAGTTCCGGACATTGGTCTTGTGAAGGCCAAAATTCACGGTTAGGGTCTTTCCTTCGTAATTTTGGGTCGGGTTCCTTAACTTACGGAGATACTTGATGGCCAAACAATGTAAATCTATAAAAAGGTATTAGGTCATGTAAAATCACATCATATCAAGAGGTCACGAAATTGTAAGCTTTGGAGAGAAGAAACAACACACAGAGCGAAAGCTAGGGTTTCAGAGCAATTCCTCTTTCGTAACTTTATCTCTTTACTTTTCTTATATGTATATCAGGAACGGTTCTACATCCATGGGTAGCTAAACACCTATTGATTGAGGATGAATTCTAAGTTGTAAAAAAGATTTGAGTTATTATATTAATCTATTTTGAAGTTTTTCATATGATTATCGCTTGTATATACTAAACGAATATTTATGATTGATTGATAGATTGTCTAGGTGGCCAACTGGATTGATTTATTGATTTAATCTATTGCTAGTATTAAGTTAGGAGATAAGTAATCGTCGAATAACTTGTACACAAATAGAGAACACGAGACCTCGCAGAGGGATTATGTGGAGCAATTGTGTGTATAAACAACACTAAAAAGTAAATCTTGATCTAAGAGTCTAACTAGTAGGATCAACCTATAAATTCACAAAAGATGAAGCGTTCGACTAAATTACACATTGAGTGCTCTACTACTGGGTGGTTTAGACGAATAGAATCAGGCAGGCGAGAACTTTCGTATCCGGTGATATAATGAATTTAGGGGATAACACTGATCTAGCTGTTATTCCACGGTTGGTGATAATCTATGATTAACGACGAGTATGAAAATATAATAACTCATTGACGGTTTATTAACAAACAATTTGAAAAACCATAGGACACTTTCATCCAAAGATCCAAAGGAGTAAAGAAAAGGAAGATGCCATTTATTTTATTACAACAAACAGAACTTTAAATCTGGGAGTAATCTTTGACTCTTTGGTGATCATGTCATGGCAAACTTCTACTACTACCTCCAAAGCTGCAATACTACATGGTGTTTGGTGAACCAAGAACGATGCATTTTAATTTTTAGCAACAATAAACAACAATTGGATGCAAGTCTGTACAAACTGACTGACTACATCCAGCTGAACTAGGTCATGATTCATGCCAAATAACCATCAATGGTGGCAACAAAATCTGAATGATATAGTGTGAAAAGAAAGCTAAAGTCTCATTTTAAAGGCTACTAACAAGTGTGATGGTTAAAAAAGAAGGTGATACAAACAACACCAACTGAAGCATTTCAAATCTCTAAAAACTTAAGTCGAATGCAAAACACAATAATCACCATCACTGTCACAAGTTCACAACTACAGAGTTGGACCTAATTTTTTCATAATAAAATCTTTGTTTTCTTGCTAGAGAGGATAAAGTTGTGAGTGCATCTCATGGCTTTCACGGTTTCATACACAGACACTGATAATACTTCAAGATTTCGACGAACAAGCAAGTATGTGTGACTTGAACTTTTCAAGTTCTTCCAGAACCTCCTCCTCTGGCCTGTAAATCAGATCACTCATGCGCCATATCTGTGCCAAACATCAGTCAACCACAATTCGGTCAGAAAATGATATTGTTCTCAGTAGTTTCACCTCAAATTCTGTTTAACACTTGGAAGCATTTGCAATGTAAAGGTTCCGGATTCAGGACTCAAAAGGTTTACCTGCAATGTCCCACCACCACCACTGCTTTCACAATCATCAGAGACACTAACAATTGTCCATGGATCAGATGTATTCCAGTGAAAGTCAACAACTTTATCCCTGCATGAATCAGAAACGTGATCAACTTCCACAAAGATGAAACATGTTTTGTTATTGTAAAACTACTCTATATTAAGAACTATGCCTGCCACAACATATGCAGACAATTCAAGAAAAAAGGCAGTAACTTGAATGCTCAAGTATGGTGTGCCTCAAGTTAACCAATAACACTGACTGACCCAGGTAGTCTAACTTTTCATTTTCAAAATAGAATCAACTCCCCAATACCAATTATTAGATTAAATTTGGTTCCTATATATACACTCATGGTCACAAGAACAATTCAGATTGGATACTAAAAATATGGGAACAGGAGGGGTTCAGGACAAATAATCAAAGAGAATTAATGCAGTACATGCGAAGCACAATCACATAAAAGTTCGGTCTTCATATACCTGTGACCAGCATGCTGGAAGAATAAGCCCGGAGGAGAATTTGGCATTCTCGTTCCAACACGTTCTTTCTTCTTACCAACCTGAAACAGGAGAAGTTAGTGTATGCTTGCTTTGACACTCCAGTTTATTATTTAAACGCAAGCATACCAGAAGAAAACAATCTGAAGCAAGACTGGAAGAGGAAGACTAATGACCAGTTGCAGAACGATACAAATCTAAGTATCCATATGAAGTACTTCAGTCAACTCATAATCTGTTTCTATTACCTATTTGTTACAACATTCCAATAGTAAGATGGAGTGGTTTACACCTTACTGCATCAGATCTTACAAACCATTTCTCTCAAGGTCAAGGATATGACTTGAAACTTACAAATTATAATGGAACATATCTTAAGAAATCGATGGACATGTCCTTGATGTTAGATCAAAGTATGTATGATATTCAAACAGACTAACCCAGTAGCTTAGATGATAATGAGCACTTGAAACTGTAATAACGGATACCCGTACCTTGTCATGATCCCAAACATTCAAAAAGCCATCCTCTGCAGCACTGCCAAATACTGATGCCTTATCTGGACACCACTGGAAAATGAATATAAATATTAGTTAAAAGATAAAGAAACCCTACAGATGTAGTTTATAACATGTGATAGCAAAAGTGCTGTAACAGAGAAAGAAAGAAAGTTACTATGTCGAACCTGAACGCAAAGAACAGCTGCTTTGTGTCCTTCAAATTTGTATACAGGGGCTCCAACACCATCAGCAGTGAGATTTCGGCGGTCAAACATGCGAACAGAATTATCAGCCGACCTGATGCAATAGCACAAAAAATATTATAAGATTCATAATCAACTTTTATTTATGACTAACAGAATATGATATTTAAAGAATGTCACCCAAGCTTCCGTAAAATAGAACATATGACAAAGAACTGGTGGGGTTTTCAGGATTCCCATCCCTGTCTACTACTTCAACAATTGCCTAAGTCACATCATTCAAATATAAGTTCACCATAACACCTTTTTTTGCAAGATGAGGCAGGTGGATCAATACATACCCGGTCAAGATAAGGTTTTCATCATGACGATTCCAATCAACACAGTGCAGATCAGCATTGTGAGCCTTTTCAACCTGTCAACTCAAAAACCAAGAAGAACACCCAGATCATGAGATTGCTAAACAAAACTCTGCCCCTATATCACAAAGATCAAGAACACATGGATTGCTTAACAGTATAAGCAAAAGAATGTACATCAGTGGAAGAAGGGGAAAACAGAAGGAAAAGGTTAAAATGAACCTTGACAGTTGGACTTGTGCCAGTACGAGCATCCCAAAGAATTAGGCAAGAATCATCACCCACACTGCAAAACTCTTGAGTGCTACAGTACATGTGAAAGAAGAAGTGTCAGAGAAAAACACATAAGAAACTGTGATGCAGAGCTAACATGCAAACCAGTAAACAGCATATCCAAGTATAACTGTCAATCACCTTGATGGACAAAACTGCACATCTTCAACAGTGTCATCATGCCCTTGGTAGATCCCACGTGGTCCAATACAAGGGCTCTCAGAAGCTTTTTCACCAGCAGCTTTAGAGGGTGTTTTAGACCCTGGAGATTTTGTGGATCCTTGGTCTACTGCTGCAGCAGATATATGATCCTGAATACTCCACAACACCACTGACTTGTCTTTGCCTGGAATAAATCTAAGATTAGAAGGATCTAAAGGAAAAATGATATCGAATTCCAAGAAAGTAAATCAGGTCCAGGAGACCACGATATGAACTATGAAGCTTTAAAGGACACAGACTTGAAATATCTAACCTCCAGATAATACGAAGGGCTCAGTTGGGCACATATCAAGCGCAAATTCCGCATTATCTTGATGCCCAGTTAGAATCTGCATAAAACCATCAAAGTCACTGACATCTTAGTGATGTTTGTAATCCTTACACAAAATATCTGTCTCGCCTTCTTGAATCTAAAACACAACCAAAGATTAATCATAAAAAAGAAGTCGAGTTTACCAAATCTGGTCGTGATTCTGAAGCCCCGAGGACAGCATGGCGATTAGGTTGAGCATCAACATCCCAGATAAGCACCTGGTCAAAACCCAAACATGTAGCCAAGTTAGTCACTCAAACATGACAGACACAAAAACCGATGCAACTCAAAAGGATGTAACATCCGGACCACTTTGTTAGCTTCGTATCCTAAAAATAATGGCAAACACCTTTATCTCAGAAATGTTAAAGTTTCTTACATCAGGACTGTCGGTATGTGTAGCAACAATCTTCATGTTCTGTGGCAGCTCCCTGATTCTGTTGACCTGAAGAGTGAGCACCACTAAAAACGATAAGCACATAGACTGAGAATGTCTGGTTTCCATTCTATACCGACCATACTGAGCATAGAAACAGAAGTCCATGTACCCTTCAAAATCAAGAATGACTGTTTCAAAAATAGAGAGAACTGTTTCAAACCTCTCCGGGATGAATAATGGTTTTGTACTTCTTGACAAAGGGGGAGCGAGCTTCCTCATTGAACTGATAACACAAGAAAGTAAGGCATTACACAAAGCATAAGAATAATTACACAAATCGAAACACCAAAAAAAGAAGAAAAAAAAGTACATGGTACAGATGTTACTTGTGATATGTGCTCCGCAGCTGCAACTCTTGGTTTAACCACTTCACAATTAGCTATAACTAGAGTATTTGGAACACTACCATCGGTCTGAAAATAGAGACAGGGGAAATTTTTACTAAAACAAATTTCTCAACAAGGTTTATAATCCTCAATCCTGACTAATAGAATAAAAGTACATGATATTAACTGACATATCTAAAGGAACACAGAAGCATACTTCAAAGAATCCGGGAATTGTCGGTACCACATGTTATAAAAAAGTTAAGCATGGATTACGAGATGTGTGTCCCATATATTAAGGTATAGGGGCCCAAGTAGCTGAGGCTACTCACTTGTGCTACATATCCATGTTAAGAACTCAAAAACAAAGATGAAAAGATGCATTTACAACTTACACCTTATTTAACTGAAATCTTGTACATATAAAGTACACAACACATAATAGCTACGTGTAGAAAGAAAAAAAACCTTTTTCGGACAAATCTCCTACTTCAGAAGATAGCAATCACAGTAACCACATGGTCACATATAAATCTCCACTAATGGAAAAGTATCTATATGCCTCCAAAAGTAATTACAGGCAGCATATCCATAGTAGAAAAACATAAAAGCGAAAAAAAAAACAAGACAAATTATAACTTAAGCTCTCTACATATATGCACGAAGATACATATAACTATCAATTAATAGGGGGAACCCCTTTCCCGTCCATTTTACTTTGGAGCATTGCATTTTACTTCTTGTGCATTTACAACTTACACCTTATTTAACTAAAATCGTTTATATATTAAGTGGTAGACAGGAAAAACCCTCTTTCGCACAAATCCCCTACTTCAGAAGATAGCAATTACAGTAACTACATTATCACCTATAAATCTCCACTAACACTTCTTGCTAACTACTTAATCTCTCTAGTCTCTACACATATGTATGAAGATGCATATCACTAGCAATTAGTAGGGGAAACCCCTTCACCGATCATTTAACTTTGGAGCATTGAGTATACAAGAACTACATTAGCAGTCACATATATCCACTACTGCATGACTAAATAACTTCAACGAAACTGAGAAACAGCAAAAACAAAAATTTGAACTTTCAAGAACTTTCAAAAAAATCAACACAAGATGCATTAGCAATTAAACAGATTCAGGAAAGTTCAACCCACACCGCCAACAACAACAACAATGAGCGTATACCTGTTCAGAAAGGTAAAGACGTTGTCGATTCTTGTAAGTAGCTTGCTCTAGCTGAGGACCCCACCTACAAACAACAACAACAACACATTAAGAACTGGAATTTTTAAAACCCCCATCACTTATCTTCTTAAGAAAACAACTGAAAAAGCTCAAATTTCACAGTTCAATTCTCAACCACAACAAATAAACCCTAGAAATTTCCCAAATTCTTGATTCAATCACAACAAAAAAAGGAGTAAAAGGGTGAAAGAAAACCATAAATTTCTCCCTTAAAAAATACTAAAACAAGCAAAGAAATTCACAGTTGAGCAACAACGAAACAAAAAACCCTAGAAATCTCAACATCACCAACAACAACAACAAAAAAGAAATTCACAGTTGGACACTAAAAATGAAGTAAAAGAAGAAACAATCAAACAAACTAAAACCCTAGAAATGGCGAAAACTAGGGTTTAAGTGAGTAAAAAAGGTAAAGAAAAGACCAAAAATAAAATAAAATCAGAAACCCTAGAAATGGAATCTCACTCACCGGCAAGAAAGAGAAGGCCAAACAAGGTTATGATTCGCAAGCCAATCGTAAAGAACAGGTACAAGTGATTTCCATTGTGTGTATCTATCATCTACACTCGCTTGTGCGTTTGTTTTTCCTCTTTCCTTCATTTTTCTTCAAAAATCTCTCTCTCTCTTTTTTTTTTTCTTTCAGGGTTCGTTTTTTATGTTTTTCGATTTCTCTCTCAAGAGAATGAATTTGGGGAGAAAACAAGTGTGTGGGGTTTTGTCTGAGATAGAGAGTAAATGAAGGTCCGATGAGTGTGAGGGTACTCCCAATCACTTTTTCTTTTCCCTCTTCTTTTTCCGTGCAAGGCAATATTGGATCGGACCGGATCGGACTGGATCGGATCGTGGTCCGTACTTTCGGAACTCGTACTGCTACTAATTGGGAATTGATAACTGGGTAGGATAAATGTGGTTCTGGTTCTAGTTCTAGCTAGCACCATGTTTGTTTGCATCTTACTCGCGATCTGGATCTGAGTCAACCCCTGACTCGTCGTGAGTTAGATGTCAGATCGTTTGTTTTTCATCCTGAGTCAAATTTGACTCGATATGGACTCAGACCTAACCCCTGATTCGAACTCGTTTAAGTCAGGTAACAAAATACTTCTGACTCATTGGACCAAACCACCGACTCGTATATTTCTAAGTCAGTTGAGTCAGATCTAACCCACAAAATAAACATATTGAGTAAGATCTGACTCAGTCAGGTTATGCCTGTTAGATGTTCAAACGAGTCAGTTGTAAACAAAGAAGGTGTACGTAATGCCATGGAAGGAAAATCCGAACAGTAGTTGAGCCAACTCATCACGTGAAAGCAAACACAGTGAAAAGAAAGGCAATGGGATTTTGTGAAAAAATGCTTGGGAGATACCATTGTTGAGCATCTCAGCCCAGTTAGGAGATAGTTGGAAAGAGGGGCAGCCGCCCCCATTTGCTCATATATGGATCCACCCTTGGGAATGATTCGATATGGAAATATGAACTTTGATGTTTGGCAGTACTGCTAATTTGTTATGTATTGTAGGAGTTTGAGGGATGCCTAACAAGCCCGGCGAGAATCTGACTAGGGAACTCTAACAAGCATTAAACTCGTTCAGTGTGGGAGACTGGGCTGAAAGATTAGTTAATAGCTAAGACTAATAAAGAATTATCTGAGCTGCAAAATGCAAATGAGAGAAAAAAATATCCAAATAAAAAAGGATAAAGGTGCGCTGAACGGAATCTCAGTCCAAAGTGCAATAGAAGGTTCAAGCTAGTATTCAATTACGCATTCAATTTCTGCAAAAGGGTTTTTCCGAATTCAATTAAACAAGCTTCAAAAGAAAGTTTTTCAGCTTTTCTTCCCTGTCATGGTTATTTTGTGTCTTTTGGACTGCAGAATTAAAGAGCATGAGCTGAGATGGAAGAAAAGACATGGATAGCTAGAATACCATTTTAAATTCTGATTGTATTGCAAAAACTGTGTAAAATACAACGAGTTCGTCTCTACAGATCTGTTCACGATTACAAATAAAAATGTGGAGGTACAACAACCACACACAACAATTCGTTTGGCAATCTGAGAGGACTTATTCCAATATACTTTAAAGAGAATCAATTAGACAGACAAACACAATCTTTAGAAAAGTATATCAAAGAGTTTATATCTCTATCTCTCTATTCAATCTGCAATCAGCAAATAGAAATTTACGAGCCCGATTGAATATAGGATAAGTAACTTGAACGGTACCAAAGACCAATGTTCAAGGATCAATCAATTTTAATCAACAACCAAAGGTTGTATTTCCCAATTAATCGATTCAACGCACAACCTGTGATATTTCAATTATATAACAAAATATAATGTGGAAAAGGAATAACACAGACACCAAAATTTTCAATCAACAACCAAAGGTTGGATTTCCCTCTTGTTTTTCCGTATTAGGCAATATTGGATCAAACCGGATCGGGTCCGTACTTTGGAAACTCAGTTGTTAGATCCGGACCATCTGGATTTTGGTTCTATAAGAGCAGTTCCTATGGAGTGAACAAATCACAATTTTTTTCATTTTGATCCCACAATAACTCCAGTGTTCTGAAAATTAACTCTAAAGAGGGAATATACTTAGTTCTAAAAAAAATATGAAACCCAACAAATTCCTTGGACCAGATGGATTTCCAGTTAGTTTCTTTTTACATAACTGAGAATTGGTGGGATCTCAAGTTACTGACACGGTGCAAAACTTCTTCAAAAATAAATCTTTAAACCCTAAAATAAACAAGACTCATCTTTTTTTGATCCCTAAGATGAAACAACCTAATAAGAATCCTAGTCAATTTAGACTTGTAGGGCTCGGTAATATTGTTTATAAGGTAATAGCAAAAATCTTAGCCAATATAACTAAACCTTTCTTAGAAAAACTAATTTCTTTGTTTAAATCAGTTTTTCTATCCTCTAGACATATCTCTGATAATATAATAGTGGCACATGAAATCATTCATTCTTTTAAAAAGAAAAAAGCTAGAACATGAGGGTTAGGAATAAACATTGATATGTCTAAAGCTTTTGATAGAGTAAACTGGAATTTTTTGCTAATTGCCTTAAAAACTTTTGGCTTTGATATTGAAGTGTGCAAGCTTATACAACAATGTATCTCTACAACCTCAATCTATGTTTTATTAAATGAAACACCTGGTGATTAAGAGGAGCTCAGCTACTTTGGAGGACGTCTGTACATCCTTCTTTGGCAGCTCATAATTGGCAGTTGTTGAGGGGTTCTTATGCGACACTTGATAAGGTTCGTAGTCGTTTTAAAATTCAGGTTGTTAATAAGTGTTGTACGTGTAATGTGGATGAGGAATCTCTGGGTTACTTGATGTGGCATTGTGATTTTGCTAAAAGAGTTTGGAGCTAGATTGAAGGGGTTTTTGGTTCGAAGGATCATCTCAATATTACCAGGGCGTACACAACAACTAAAGGGTGCAATAGAATGGTTAAGGATATTTGGTTACTTGCAATTTTGGTGATTCGTTCTGAAATTTGGATGACGAGGAACATTTTGGTTTATGAGAACAAGAAGATTAGTAGGTGTTTCTTCCAAAAACGGGTTTTTAACCAAGTACATGAATACTCTAGAAGACTAAGAGGTTGTATGTATAATTTTGTTAGTGACTTGAATGTGCTTTCTTTTTTTAAAGTAAGGCTGTTGATGGTGGTTTTGAGCTTAGGGGTAAAATCGTAAAACCCTAGTCAGACAGTGACGTCACAGATTTTGAGTAATAATGTCCAAACCAAGCACATTTATTGAACCCTTTAATTTGTCTGCGAGAAAATTACTAGGGTACCTTTTTTAATGTTGATTAGGGTTTCGACAGGCCAAAACCCTAATTCTCACACCGCATGTGCCAATGGCTAACCATGCCAGCCACACCTACCGCGCCAAAGCATGCCAACCATGCTAGCCGCACCCCTGTGCCAATGGCTAACCGTGCCAGCCACACCTACCACTCCAAAGCATGCCAACCATGCTAGCCGCACCCCTGTGCCAATGGCTAACCATGACATCCACACCTACCGCGCCAAAGCATACCAACCATGCTAGCCGCACCCCTGTGCCAATGGCTAACTATGCCAGCCACCCCTACCGCACCAAAACATGCCAACCATGCTAGTCGCACCCTTGTGCCAATGGCTAACCATGCCAGCCACACCTACCGCGCCAAGGCATGCCAACCATGCTAGCCGCACCCCTGTGCCAATGGCAAACCATGCCAACCACACCTACCGCGCCAAGGCATGCCAACCATGCTAGCCGCAACCCAGTGCCAATGGCAAACCATGCCAGCCACACCTACCGCGCCATGCCAAACACACCTTGCCATGACCCCATGCCAACCTAGCCGCTCCACATTGCTGGACTTCCCTACGCGCTACCAAAATGAAGGCGTGCGATAATCAACGGTCACCCTTCAATCCCAGGAGCAAATCCTAGCTGTTCGAAGTTACCAAACGACATTCGGCCCAAAACCCTAGCTTTGTCACGAACCTAGCCAAGCTAGCCACTCCATGCGCCCATGTCAAACCCTTGGCCCCACATGCCAAGCCAAACCGCACCTTGCCAAGCTAGCCACGCCATGCGCCCATGGCAAACCCTTGGCCCCACATGCCAAGCAAAACCGCACCTAGCCAAGCTAGCCACACCATGCGCCCATGGAAAACCCTCGGCCCCACATGCCAAGCAAACCGCACCTAGCTAAGCTAGACACACCATGCGCCGATGGCAAACCCTTGGCCCCACATGCCAAGCCAAAACCGCACCTAGCCAAGCTAGCCACACCATGCGCCCATGGCAAACCCTTGGCCCCACATGCCAAGCCAAACCGCACCTAGCCAAGCTAGACACACCATGCGCCCATGGCAAACCCTTGGCCCCACATGCCAAGCCAAAACCGCACCTAGCCAAGCTAGCCACACCATGCGCCCATGGCAAACCCTTGGCCCCACATGCCAAGCCAAACCGCACCTAGCCAAGTTAGCCACGCCATGCGCCCATGGAAAACCCTTGGCCCCACATGCCAAGCCAAACTGCACCTAGACAAGCTAGCCACACCATGCGCCCATGGCAAACCCTTGGCCCCACATGCCAAGCCAAACCACACCTAGCCAAGCTAGCCACGCCATGTGCGCCCCACATGCCAAGCCAAACACGCCTTGCCTTGGCCCTAGCCAAGCTAGCCACGCAATGCGCCCATGGCAAACCCTTGGCCCCACATGAGAAAAGCCACACGCCGCATTGGCCCCAGGCAAGCTAGCCACGCCATGCGCCCATAAGAAACCCTTGGCCCCACATGCCAAGCCCAACCGCACCCTAGCCAAGTTAGCCGCGCCATGCGCCCATGGCAAACCTTTGGCCCCACATGCTAAGCCCAATCGCACCTAGACAAGCTATCCCCGTCATGCGCCCATGGCAAACCCTTAGCCCCACATGCCAAGCCAAACACACCTTACCTTGGCCCTAGCCAAGATAGCCGCGCCATGCGCCCATGGCAAACCCTTGGCCCCATCATACCAAGCCAAACCACACCCTGCCTTGGCCCTAGCCAACATAGCCGCGCCACCATACTGGCCTTCCCTACACGGCTACCCAAGCGAAGGCGTGCAACAATCAACGGTTGCCCTTCAATCCCATGAGAAAATCCTAGTCATCCAAGGTTACCAGACAACGCATGGTAACCTTTGGCCCGAAATCCTAAGTTTGGCCACGCCAAACCATGCCAAGCCAAACCACACCCTGCCTTGGCCCTATCCAACATAGCCGCGCCACCATGATGGCCTTCCCTACACGACTACCCAAGCGAAGGCGTGCAACAATCAACGGTTGCCCTTCAATCCCAAGAGCAAATCCTAGCCATCCAAGGTTACCAGACAACGCATGGTAACCTTTGGCCCGAAATCCTAAGTTTGGACACGCCAAACCATGCCATGCCAACGGCATGCCAACATAACCACGCCACCATGCTGGCCTTCCCTATACGGCTACCCAAGCGAAGGCGTGCAACAATCAACGGTTGCCCTTCAATCCCAGGAGCAAATCCTAGCTATCCAAGGTTACCAGACCACACATGGTAACCTTTGACCCAAAACCCTAGTTTGGTCACACCAAACCGCGCCAGGACATGCCACGCCAATAACGTGCCAACCTAGCCGCGCCATCATGCCATGCCAATGGCATGCCAACCTAGCCGCGCCACCATGCCATGCCAACGGCATGCCAACCTAGCCGCGCCACCACGTTGGCCGTCCCTATGCGGCCACCAAAGAACGAAAGCGTGCAACGATCAACAACTACCTTTCCTCTTGAGATGCAAAATCTCCACCGTTGAAGGTCACTAAGCTATCAAGTCTACCAAGTACGACTTTCCATGCAAAAACAACATGCTACATGTTTTCCACAAAAACATTCGAGACATCAACACATATCACAAACTGGGGGATCCTCTTTGGGTATTGGTTTGGCGGTTTACAGCGTGCGACGTACACTACGCCCTTCATAAGGAAGTGTCATAAGGGTGAGGCGGTTAGTAAATACAGGGAGTTAATGGTGAAACGCTCTTGGAACATGAATTTCATGCGTTAACAGTTTTATGGAACATCAATTCCATACGTTAACGGTTTTATGGAACATCAATTCCATGCGTTAACGGTTACCACTTCCTCCCATTTACTTACCCATTATTCCATTTCTTAATGAGACCAGAGTACGTTTCACTTCGACTTGTATAAATAGGTCTTACCTATTTCCACCGAACAACAAGTTCATTCGGGAATACACAACACTCAAAAAATACTTGCTAGCTTACCATTTGTTAGCCTTCCCACTTTTCTGATACAAGTCGTAGTAACACAACTACTCTTCCAGATTCAACTATTCTGGTCTCATCACTTTCCTTGCTTCCCTCCCCAAAACCAACCCATTCTCCTTCACTTTGTGACCGAAGCAAGTCTGGAACGGCCATTTCTTGGTTTAGGCCGGACTTGTACAGATTGATCTCTCGAATCTAAAGTACTCCCTTGCAGTACATTGTTTAGGGTTTAAATTGTTTGTGACGAACCGGAAAATTAAGCCTTTGGCGCGTTGCCCCGCAGGCCGTAACTCCCCCGGTGCGCCATGATGAAGCTACGATCTGGGCCTTAAGGCTAGGCAAATCCATGTCCATTTGCCCTTGCAAGCATGCTCGTGGAGCATGGTGCAGCTAACTTAGCTTCCACACCGTTCCCAACTTACCCTTGTTCTGAGAAGGCCTTATTAAGTAAGCAAAACTTTATTAAAACGGCAAAACCGGCCTTTTGAGGCCCTAAACGATGGAATTTGGCTAAATTCTTGTGACCATGTGGATATAGATCTACATGTCTTGATCTTTGGGCCGTTTCCCATCAAAATGGACTCCTCTTGATCTAAATTACGACATTCGGGTTTTTAGCCTGTGTCGAACGCCTTGATAGAAAGTATGAGCATCCAGTGAATGTAATGCAACTTGCCTCATCAAGTTTGGCCACAATCATCTCTTGCGTCGAGCTACCGAGCGAGATGATATGAGAGGCCGAATGTCGCAATCATCTCACGGTTAGATGATATGAGCGACAAAGTCTCGACCCGGCAATGATGCAACTCATTGCCGCTTCCTCGATACCCTTCCCTACTCGAAGGGATCAAGCACTGCACCGTATTTCATCCACGAAGGGACAAGCAACTTATTCCAACTCGTTTGCTAGGCCGTGGCCAAGCAATAATGGAAATGGCCTAGTCCGTATAGGTCGTTCCGTCAAAATGCATCCAAGTGATGCATGTTTGGTCCGCAATATGGCATAACGATGCCTAAGCATCAAATGCCCTCTTCGCGAGGCTAAGCAACTATAAATGAGACTTAGGCATCATTTATACTCTTCCGGCTAAGCTATGAAACTTGGTGCATAGTCCGCATATGCACCATCAACCAACTACCCCTCCCTATATATGTCTTAATGGAATTTCTATAAGTATGGAAAGGGGACCAAAAATCTTTCATCAACTCCCCGTTTACTATTCATGGCCGTTGCCATGTATTTTCCTGAATAACTGGCCAAGATGGTTTGTACATTGATCCGGCTCACATGCCGATTCCATTGTCCGCCATGTGGGTCGTCCCCGCCAACCCGATGTCCGGCCATGTTGGCCGTCCACTTCCAACCCGATGTCCAGCCATGTTGGCCGCCCACCGCCAACCCGATGTCCGGCCATGTTGGCCGTCCACCGCCAACCTAATGTCCGTCCATGTTGGCGTCCATTGCCAACCTGATGTCCGGCCATGTTGGCCGTCCATCGCAACTTTGTTGTCCGGCCATGTTGGTAGTACATTTTCAAGGTCATCTACCCAACCGACCTAATGCATAATTTGATGCAAGATTGGCTCTTGGCCAATGTAGCTCTAACCAATGCCATATTGGCCTTAGCCAATATGCATATGCGATGTGCCTTACTTGGCACCAAATATGGCCCAGGGCCAAATGCATCTCACCATGCAAAGGAAGCTTTGGATGAAGCTTCATCACAAGAAAATGCGCATCTTTTAGCATGCACCATGCTAAAAACACGGGGTGTTACATTGTTTCTCACCCGTACACCCAAAATTACTGAAATCAACAGAAACCATTTTCACCTACAAATAATTGGCGACCACAGTGGGGGATTGATCTTTCGGTTATAATGTCAATCTTTGACCATCGATCTTATGCTTCGACCCACATATCAAGATGGTAGAAGTAGGCGATCTGCTCAGGATCGATGACTCGGTTACCAGACGACTCGATTATCAGTCATGACACGACAAAGGATGACTAGGGACTTCCCAGAAAATTGAAGCAAACGATCCGCCCGAGAATCAGCAACTCGGTTATCAGGCAACTCACTAACGACTAGGGACTTTCCACAATCACGGCGGTTCTTCCCATAAAACTCAGTTGTGCACCCGGAAGGTTTCCTCTTCATCAGGAGACCTAAAAAACCAAGTAAGTCCTACCTAGACAAGATACGTGGTTCGCTCTTTCAAGTTTTCACGGGAATAAAAGAAAACAATAGCCATGTTCTATTCCACCCCATGTCATCTACCAAACACACGGTTCCATGGTTTTTCCTGGGATGCCGGCAACACTTTCAACCAAGACAACATCATTTCCAAAAAACAATTCATTCCTAAATGATTCATTCCAAAAGAATAATCCAAAACCGTCAAGGTAGCATTTATCTATCAACCCAAAAAATCCAGAAGATCAAAACCATAAACCAGGCGTTTCCATTTGCCTTTCAAAAAAAAAAATCTAAAAAAAATAAAAAAAAAATAAAGAAGTTTAGAAGACATAAATGTCTTCAAGGAAAGTTTTCCAACAGCGGCTTGCTCCTCTTAGCAAAGGCCTCCCTCGTGCTCTGGAGAGCCACCCTTTTCAACTTCAATTTACTCGCACAATCTTTTGAATTCCGCTTCCTGCTTCTTCACCATGTCTACGGAAGGACCTTCGACTGTTTGGGCCAACAACTTTTCAACCTCGGAGAAACCGTCGACGAACCAGGGAGAATTGAACTCGAACTTTATGCGCATGTCAAGGTGGAACCTCCAGCTCGAGATTACGTCCTCAGAAACCATATGACCAGTCACGTTGCACATGTCGTCAATCGAGGACAAGGCTTCCTCCACACGCTTGACCAGCGCGTATCGGCTAGTAATTTTCTTGGTCGTGGAAATATGACCGTATCTTTCCCATATCTTGGTATATAACGCCGCATGTTTAGCTGGCACACTAAATCCCCCAATCAACACGTGATCCGGATAATGAACTAGGTATGGAGGAACAAAGGTGGCACCTGCGACTGCATCAGTAACTGGCAAAGAATTCCTAACAACAATTACGCCAACATTCACGTGAGCAATTTCTGCTGTCTGAGTCACCACAACGCTTCCATCTTGACCGACCTCTGTTTCAAAGCCACCAGACTTGGCTGACACGGCTGGAGATAAAGCCGTGTCTTCACCAGTTTCCATCTCAAGTCCGTCTTCAGAACCGGCTTCGCTCTGTGACATCATGTCTTAGACACTCTTTAAAAAAAAGGGAGAGGAGGAAGGAAGAAAGAAGAAGAGCATGGAGAAGACTTACTGATTCGCTTTCGGACTGCCTAGAGGAAGATTCAGCGCTGCTATCGGAAGAACTGCTCTCGCCATCTCTGAACTCTGAGCTTTCATCCTTCTCGGATTCCCCTTCGCCATGGGTAGGCTCAACATCGCTGCCTTCCGTCTCATGAGGTGCGATTTTCGACTACGTGCAAGTTTAGTGAAGGCGTTCACGCCGCTAAGACCCCGGGGCAAGGCACAAGAACAGAGACACTAAATGAGACAAAGATATACGCAATCCGATGAATCGGGAAGAAAATTATACGTACTCGTATATTGGAAGAGCTAAAAGTCGGGAGAGCCATCGGATCCGATGAAAACCACCAAACACGGCTTTAAGATCTTCTCTCCTTCACTTAGGTACTATCTCGCATTCGGGCTAACGGATTTTCGCTTGGGATCCTCAAAGAATGGATGTTACGCAAAATCGCGGGGAGAAGGCTTGCGCGACGGTTTTCTACCACATCATTCACGAATCCATGGATAACAAGAAACTCATTACGCCAAAATATGTTATATTTGGAGGTTGTTGATGAATTTCGTTCAAAGCGAAAAGGGAGACTTTGACCCGACGCAAGAGCACTAGCATCGAGAACAGTGGACAACGGGATTTTGGAACAACCTGGGCCGACGAAGCAGTGGGACCCCTTGGTCGAAACCCATATCTTGAGCCGCCCTATCGATGTTGTAAGAGATTGCTTTGCAAGATCCTCGAAAGAAAGACGGTACATGGCCGGGGTGTGGAGCTTCGCATGAACACCATCTCTCCAACACTCAGATCCTCTTTATCAGAAGACAAAGACATGTTTGAACATGAGCAAAGGTACTGATCTGAGTTATAGACGCATGCACCGGAGCCCATGGACGAAAATTAACCGCGTATGAGTTGTCAAGAAGTCCGACCAGGTTCGAACCAGTCTTTGGGCCTTTGTTCAACCAGCGCAGTATCCTAGAGCCACCCCAAGACTCGGGAAGTACATCCAACGGTTTCGGGGCATACTTCTCGAAATGCTCCCACAGCCATGCCTGGAGAAAGGCGGCATGAATATACGAATCCACTTTCATGTAGCCGTTTGAGGCGCGCATGTCCTAAACCAGCTGATCCAAGTGTGCATACAGAGAACCAAGAAATAAACCGCCAATAGGGAGAACGACGCCTTTTGCCAATTTTATGGCAAACTTGATAAGTTCCTGTCTTATCTCTTTCTTACCCGAGCCGTCGTCAAGAATATCTCGGATAGCCAAAGAGCCAAGAATGCCGCGACATGAGGTATGCTATTCTTATGGTTCGACTCAACTCGTCGGGAAACCACCGAGACACCCACCGCTCATAGAGGCACTTCGTCTCGTTTTCTTTCGAACGAATCCATTTGACTTCGCAACCAGGGCGGCGCTCATTTCTTCTTCATCTGCAGACAAACTAACGTCAAGGTTTCCAATTACGGGAAGACTTAGCAACACAACCACGCTCTCCAAGGAGATGGTCATTTCACCCCACCTTCATACGGTCGTGTGGGTGTCTGGACACCATCTGGAAACAAAAGCAACCAAGCACGGAATATCTTTCCTAATCTGAAGCACTGCGGAAGCCGCAACAACATCAACGATCTGCGCCCTGTTCAAATTGTTTTTTACATGCTCCTGGTTCATCATGAATCGCATCCATTTCTCGAAGGAACGCAACTGACTCACATGGATTTTGAAGTCGATAGGAGAGGCACGATATTCTTTCCTCTGAAGGCAAAACCTTATTACGCCTCCTGGCCGAAGCGATCGGTCCTCTCCCTCACTTTCCGAACCGGTCGGAAGAATCGACACGTATTTGGGATGGTTTCTCTTAACCGTGGCCGATGTCGTGAAGAACTCATCATCCGCGTTTGGCTTGGAATTACCCACATCCTTCGGTATGGCGTAAATTATTGACATCCTAACGAAAATTCTCTCACGCTGTTTTCACCGCCGAGATAACTACAATGGAACCATACGAGCAGAAATTACTACATAAAGCGCATGGAAGTTATTTTATCAGACACAAGAGAGCCACCACGGACGCAAACTAATGGGTTTCAAAGACATTTTATGCATATGTGTAGAAATGGGGTATGATAAACTCTACACCACCACTGCATGTAGCCGGAAACTCGCACCCAACCAGATAGGCGCGCCCAAAAAAAAAATTGGTCATACACACGGCCCCACCACGCCTAGACGTCCTCTATGATTTGCCTTCCAAGACCGCGCCCGCTTTGCCTCGGTGATGTACGGCCAAACCAAGCCAGCAACTTTCATCTCACCACTCCACGGTCTGCATCCCTAGTACAACTTATGCAGGGCCGCCAACACGGGAAGCAAAAAACTCTCTTCACCCCTCAAAAAGGTTAGTCGGATTTTCCTGACCATCTTTGCAATGATTTACATCTTGATTTCGTCCTTGTCTGTCACCATCATATGCTTACCTCGCAACAAGGCACCTGTTCCGAGCTAAGCAGGGGACTTAATGTTGATGGTGGTTTTTAGCTTAGGGGTAAAATCGTAAAACCATAGTCAGACAGTGACGTCACAGAACTTGAGTAATAATGTCCAAACCAAGAACATTTATTGAACCCTTTAATTTGTCTGCGAGAAAATTACCAGGGTACCTTTTTTTAATGATGATTAGGGTTTCGGCAGGCCAAAACCCTAATTCTCACACCGCATGTGCCAATGGCTAACCATGCCAGCCACACCTACCGCGCCAAAGCATGCCAACCATGCTAGCCGCACCTCTGTGCCAATGGCTAACTGTGCCAGCCACCCCTACCACACCAAAGCATGCCAACCATGCTAGCCGCATCCTCGTGCCAATGGCTAACCATGTCACCACACATACCGCGCCTTAAAAGCATGCCAACCATGCTAGCCGCAGCCCTGTGCCAATGGCTAACCGTGCCATCCACCCCTACCGCGCCAAAGCATGCAAACCATGCTAGCCGCACCCCTATGCAAATGGCTAACCATGCCAGCCACACCTACCGCGCCAAGGCATGCCAACCATGCTAGCCGCACCCCAGTGCCAATGGCAAACCATGCCATCCACACCTACCGTGCCAATGCATGCCAACCACGCTAGCCGCACCCTTGTGCCAATGGCTATCCATGCCAGCCACACCTACCGCGCCAAGGCATGCCAACCACGCTAGCCGCACCCCGGTGCCAATGGCAAACCATGCCAGCCACACCTACCGCGCCATGCCAAACGCACCTTGCCATGACCCCATGCCAACCTAGCTGCGCCACCTTGCTGGCCTTCCCTACGCGGGTACCAAAACGAAGGCGTGCGACAATCAACGGTCGCCCTTCAATCCTAGGAGCAAATCCTTGCCGTCCAAAGTTACCAAATGACCTTCGGCCCAAAACCCTAGCTTTGTCACGAACCTAGCCAAGCTAGCCACTCCATTTGCCCATGGCAAACCCTTGGCCCCACATGTCAATCCAAACCGCACCTAGCCAAGCTAGCCACACCATGCGCCCATGGCAAACCCTTGTCCCCACATGCCAAGCCAAACCGCACCTAGCCAAGCTAGCCACACCATGCGCCCATGGCAAACCCTTGGCCCCATATGCCAACCCAAACCGCACCTAGCCAAGCTAGCCACGCCATGCGCCCGTGGCAAACCCTTGGCCCCACATGCGAAGCAAGACACGCCTTGCCTTGGCCTAGGAAATCTAGCCACGCCATGCGCCCATGGAAAATCCTTGGCCCCACATGCCAAGCCAAACCGCCGCACCTAGCCAAGCTAGCCGCGCCATGCGCCCATGGCAAACCCTTGGCCCGTTATGCCAAGCCAAACCACACCCTGCCTTGGCCCTAACCAACCGCGCCACCATGCTGGCCTTCCCTACACGGCTACCCAAGCGAAGGCGTGCAACAATCAACGGTTGCCCTTCAATCCCATGAGCAAATCCTAACCATCCAAGGTTACCAGACAACGCATGGTAACCTTTGGCCCGAAATCCTAAGTTTGGCCACGCCAAACCATGCCAAGCAAACCATACCCTGCCTTGGCCCTATCCACCATAGCCGCGCTACCATACTGGCCTTCCCTACACGGCTACCGAAGCGAAGGCGTGCAACAATCAATGGTTGCCCTTCAATCCCGAGGAGAAAATCCTAGCCATCCAAGGTTACCAGACAACGCATGGTAACCTTTGGCCCGAAATCCTAAGTTTGGCCACGCCAAACCATGCCATGCCAACGACATGCCAACATAACCACGCCACCATGCTTGCCTTCCCTACAAGGCTACCCAAGCGAAGGCGTGCAACAATCAATGGTTGCCCTTCAATCCCAGGAGCAAATCCTAGCCATCCAAGGTTACCAGACCACACATGGTAACCTTTGACCCAAAACCCTAGTTTGGTCACACCAAACTGCGCCAGGACATGCCACGCCAATAATGTGCCAACCTAGCCGCGCCATCATGCCATGCCAATGGCGTGCCAACCTAGCCGCACCACCATGCCATGCCAACGGCATGCCAACCTAGCCGCGCCACCACGCTGGCCTTCCCTATTCGGCCACCAACGAACAAAAGCGTGCAACGATCAACGGGTACCTTTCCTCTTGAGATGCAAAATCTCGACCGTTGAAGGTCACCAAGCTAGCAAGTCTCCCAAGTACGACTTACCAGGCAAGAACAACATGCTACATGTTTTCCACAAAAACATTTGAGACATCAACACATATCACAAACCGGGGGATCCTCTTTGGGTATTGGTTTGGCGGTTTACGACGTGCGGCACACTACGCCCTTCATAAGGAAGTGTCATAAGGGTGAGGCGGTTAGTAAATACAGGGAGTTAATGGTGAAACGCTCTTGGGACATCAATTCCATGCGTTAACAGTTTTATGGAACATCAATTCCATACGTTAACGGTTTTATGGAACATCAATTCCATGTTTTAACGGTTACCACCTCCTCCCATTTACTTACCCATTATTCCATTCCTTAATGAGACCAGAGTACGTTTCACTTCGACTTGTATAAATAGGTCTTACCTATTTCCACCGAACAACAAGTTCATTCGGGAATACACAACACTCAAGAAAATACTTGCTAGCTTACCATTTGTTAGCCTTCCCACTTTTCTCGATACAAGTCGTAGTAACACAACTACTCTTAGGAATCAACTATTCCGGTCTCATCACTTTCCTTGCTTCCCCTCCCAAAACCAACCCACTCTCCTTCACTTTGTAACCGAAGCAAGTCCGGGAACGGCCATTTCTTGGTTTAGGCCGGACTTGTCTGATTGATCTCTCGAATCTAAAGTACTCCCTTGCAGTACATTATTTAGGGTTTAAATTGTTTCTCACCGGTACACCCAAAATTACCGAAATCAGCAAAAACCATTTTCACCTACAAACAAAGGCACAAACATGTTAAAACTCATGAACCTGTGGAATGTTTTTGGAGTGTGCCAAATCGACATGAACTTTTGTTATGTTGTGATAGTGCGGCTAGAGGCAATTCAGGTGTTGCAGGTGTGGGGGTGGTTGCTAGAGATAGTGAAGCTAATGTTCTTGGTACTATGAGCATCGGTTTCGGCGTGACTACAAACTATTTGGCTAAGATTTATGGAGTCATTTTTGGTTTAGAATGGGCTGTGAAGTGGGGTTTTTATCGGGTTTTCATCAGGTGTGATTCTCAAAGTATAGTTCAAGCTTTCAATTTGCATAGATTTCCATGGTTTGTAAGACAGCGTTGGCAGGCCATTAGAAGAAATTATCTTTCTATTCGTTTTGAGCATACGTATCGGGAGGCAAATTTTGCAGCGGATACTATGGCCAAAAAAGGTTGCTTATTACCAAATGAGGAGGGGATGAATTACGAGGGTAGACCAGATTTCTTAATTTCTGTGGAATATCCAAATGTATCTTATTTTCGTTTTAAATAGTTTGAAAGTTTTTGGGGTTTCCTAACCTCTTTTCTTTCAACTAAGCTTTATTGTAAATAAGTTATTATTGTGAATGGAGAAGGAGACAGAAAATAGGGAGAAGAAAAGAGAGAGATTTCTTATGGTTTCACCTATTGGCCACCCACAGTTTTCCTATTTGCCACCTACATAAATTGTCACCCCACTTATCCTATTCACCACCCATATAAATTGTAGAATATCCTAAACACCACCTTTTGACTTTTTATTTACACCCAATAATTATACCACCTTAATAACTAAAACCTAATTTCCCCGTAAATTTTTCTCTCCATCTACATCTCCACCCACCGACCTTCACCACCAGGAGAAAGAGGTTTCCGATTGATGGTTGTAATAACGTGGAATTCTTAGTTGAAAGGATGATGACCAAAATCCATATATCATGTGATCACCAAATTCTGGACTAATAGAATTGTTCGTAACAGCTTGGCCGACTAGAATTGTTGTTGGACGACTACAATAGTAAGGCAATGGTAGTCATGGTTAGAGTTTGAACTATGTAACCTAAAATCAACTTCATAAAAAATTGAATACGTCAATAATTCATGAACACGTTAAAAAAATTACTCACCAAAACAAATAAATTAATTAAAAAGGAATTAATCAATCTTTGGTCCACCATTATTAAACGAAACCTAACCTAGGATTAAAGTTCCATTGTGATGGACTCCTAGCAACCCAACAGGAAAGATTAAAGTTAGTTATGATCTTTATACGGAAGAAATGGACGTTTTATATTGTCCAGACATGTCACAAAAACTTCTACAAAGGTGTAAGCTTTTACTGGTGAAGAAGGGGGTTAATGAAGATGAAGAAGAAGAAATTTAAGATCGGTAATATTTGTAGTCAAATTTTGTTTGACTTTTTATAGGTGGTAAATAGGTAAAAGAAAATTGAAAAGTACAATTATTTCTAATATTTTGACAAGGGTGGCAAATAGGAAAAGTGTGGGTGGCATATAGGTGAAACTTTTCTTATTCATGTGTATGTAGAATACAATGTTTAAGCCTCTATTTATATAGATAGAAGACTTGGTGTCCAAGATATGTAAACCCTAAACTTAGACACGAAGAGCATCTTAGTAAAATAAACAATGGTTTATAACACCCCCTGATGACCACTATGGATAAGTCATTACAAGCATACCAGGAAAACTCAAAAGAGAAAAACCTGAAATTTCATAAGCATGTAAAGACTCACACAGTGTTGGACACGCTTATGTTGCCTCGTTAAAACCTTGACAAGGAAAACCCAGTGGGACAAAACCTTGACTAAGGAAAAAGAGTACAACGCGTTTCATCCAGTAAAATGCACCTTGTATGATGGTGCTCCCCCTGATGAGTACTTCGGTAAATTCTTGGTATTCAAATCTTTGAGTTGAGACATCCCAATATCGGCGAACCAATTTCTTGAATGTAGATATTGTTATGCTTCCGTGAAGAAAATTTCTAGTTGATGAAATCTTCTTTGTGTAACACAAACAATAATGTCTCTTGTTGAGTTTAAGTTCTTCTTCAACACTTTGAGGACTTGTGTCTTGGATTGCGAGCTTCTCGGAGATGATTTGCAGAAATAGTTGATGTAGTGTCTTCGACAAAAGAGCCAAGATATGAATACCTTATCATACGTGAACAAAGATCGTATTTGTGAGAAGGAAATCCAAATTCTTAGGAGATGATTAAGTTGATTTGGTTTAATCAAATGTGGGCATCCACTAAACAACCAAAATTGATACAACTCCCCTTGGATGACCATCATGTTGAATTAAATTGCCATACTAAAACCTTGCCAGTAAAACCCGATGGGAAAAAAATTGGGCGAATGAAAAAGAGCATAAATATCAACATTTTGAAAGAAAATTAAACGTCAACGAGATGTTGCCTCATTAAAACCTTGTCAGGAAAACCACACGGGACAAAAGCTGAAACGAAGGGAAAAGAGTACAACTTTTGACGTAAATATGGATGCTAACCCAACTATATGATTTTTACAGAAGACAAGCATCAAAATAATAACTCTAGTCTATCCGAAAGACGAGTTTAAGCTAGCATAACTCTAGCTCACAGATTTAAGAAAGAAATAAGAAGAAAGAAAGAAAAAAATAGAATTTATCTTCTGCTAAATCGTGGATTTTGGTGTTTTTAAGGACTCCTCAAGAGACCCGTAAAGTTGATAACATCAACTAATTAATCCAGATTCTTTCTTTTGTATCGAATTTCTAAAAACACATAGAGGATTGTTCAACCTGACATAATCGAGTCAGGTGGCTGCCAGAATATAATTTGAATCCTACAAGGATTACAAATACGAATATGTTCTATGGATGCATACGAGTCATTCAAAGACTACCACGCCAAATGCATCATATAAAAAGAACAATTATTAAATCAATCCTAGGGCTTGAGAAAAAAATAACAAATAAAACCCTCAAATCGTTTTTACAACGAAAATATTTCTCATATGAATACGCAAGACTACACCAACCTGTAATTAATAGGCTTGGCATGTTTAAGGTGTTAAAGTTGGGATCCAAAATTGCACAAATCGAGAAATTAATCCAACCTAACTTGGATTTTATGCCAACCAATCACATATGTCGATATTTCTCTGCAGAGGGGTTAACAACCACCATCTTTTATTATTTCAGTACCTACCATGAATGAATATTCGACAATCATATTAGTTTATCACGATCTCACATAATTTCCAATGTATGCATACTTTGAAAAAAAATCAAAATTTACTGGTACTGCCCACGGGCGTGATATCTCATATTATTCAAATAAAGAGATATTAATTTTGAGAATGTGAATCATATTATGATAGACTCTGTTGGAGCTATCTGTGGAGTATACAAAAATGCTACATGCTTGCTAGATGTGATTGAGTTTGCCTTTTCAAACGGCATAAGCTTATATAAAAGCTATAAGAGATATTTTCACGCCTAGTAAATGACAGCCTTTTTTGATTTGGTCAAGATGGGGAGAAACGTAATGTATATTCCCCCTGATTATGGCGGAAATATTGTCATCTCTTTTGCGAAAAACAAGTTTCGGATAGTATTATCTGATTAAATCAAGGAAATATACTTATAATATATTCCGGATTTTTAGAATATCAGTTGGACTGTTGATAATGACTTCGAAAGCCATAAAAAAAAAAGTCCAAAAATTGTAGTTCATACAAAGTAAAGATCAACCATAGATTTTGTTGGTTAAACCAAATGCATATAAAATATGCGAATAAAACTCCAAAAAAATAAATAAAATTTGTGACTTATAGGGCCAACAAGATAATGATATGGGATGATATTTTGGACACTTCTTTTTCAAAATAAATTAAATTCAAGATCAATTTAGTCACTACGAGGACTAATGATATAGGCTAACAAGTCGGGTGCGCACCCATTGATCTATAGTGTCCGACCGTATTCCAACTACAAGTGGAACGGCTCCATTTTTTTTTTTTTTTTTAGAGATTTACTATAAGGATTTATTTATTTTTCAATATCCCTTTAGGATTTCTTTTAATATATCATAATAATGATACTTTATCCCTTTAGGATTTATAGAGAAAAACCAAATCAATTGGCTTATATGATTCTTTTTAAGGAAAATAAATAAATCATTTTTGTTATTAAATTTAGAAAAATCAATGGTTTCCGGTAAGAAATAGAAACCCTACGATATTAACAAACAAACTATACTTGCATCTCATATATGCGATAGAGAAAACCAATACTAGTTTGTTTGTGCGATTCATGAAAATCGTATCGCAAAATCATTTAATAAAAGTGTTATCTTACTAGTCACCGCAAAGGAAAAATCTACTTCACGGTTAGACGGATGGTTTCTTGAAAGGGAATAGAAACCGGATAAAAAAAAATCACATGATCTCCCTTTAGAAGAGGAAGATACCAAATTTAATTGGTCGGAGGTTTTTCAACCATGTAATTCATTATTAAAACCGAAATAATAACACCAGGTAATAATAGTTTCATTAAGAAAGATAGAAACTATATACCATCTTTTGATGGATTTCTTTTTCATTCTCTATGGAAGGGATTAGAGAAGAAAGGAAAACCGTACTCAAAATCGATCACCCCTCTTTATATAAATATTATTAAAAATAATTCCTCCAATAATATAAAGAAATATAAAGAACTATTTAGAAGATTACCGTTAATTAAAAAGTCAAATACGTATGCCTTGATTAATAGTTCATTATACCAAGTTTTGAGGAGTATTTCTGGCGTCCTTTAATCATCTATACATACATGAAATACTGTAACCACAGTCTTTACACCGAAGATGGATTATTTGTCCAATCCCTGATCAATCAACATGAAGACAAGAATAAGTATCAGTAGGGAAACATGATAAAGACTGAATCATGCATCCAGCATGTATCATAAACGAGCAGATGCAAACGTAAATTTAATACTCCCTCCGTCTCTAAAAGATAGGTTTGTTTCCTTATTTGGGTATGTCAAAAAAATAGGCTTGTTTCCATATGTGGAAAGTCAAATGTTATGATTTTACTAGTATACCCATAGAGGGACCACTTCTCTCTCTCTCCCTTTTCTCTCTTAATATTAAAGGGGGACCACTTCTCTCTCCCATCTCTTATAACAAATGAGTGGGGACCAAGGATAAATTAGGAAAAAACATGAAAAAATGGCTACAATGATTGGTTTTCTTAATTTTTGTGAAAACCAAACAAGCCTATCTTTTAGAGACGGGGGAGTAATATTTAAATCAACTAGTTGAAAAATTACCTGGCTTGATTGGGGTATACTCAAACTAATTGGGGTATACCCAATAAGACAAAATCTGATCATTATGAAGTAAAACCAAGCCACCCCTTAAGCTTGTTTTTTCTAAATGGCTAATATGCCCTTGGTTAATTAATACTAAAATTCTGATTAGGTTAATTAATTGAGTTTAGATTAAAATTTTGAAATTTTGAATTCAGTAGATTAACCTTTTGATCCGTCTTTGAGTTCGATTTCGATCCAAAATTTTTGGTTTTGAAAATGCATAAAGTCGGCAAGGTCGTGGTTTGAATAAGCTTCCGACCACACATACGCCGGAATGTTAAACTTTGAATAAGCTGCCGATCTCTCTTAGCTGGCGGTGTCAACTTTGAATAAGCTCAGACCATATATCCATTAGGAATGGTCCTCGGATGAAGAACATGCCAGGCTATCTTGGAAATCTTGCGGTCGGCATGTAAATATTTCCCCTACCCCTTGGCTATATCAATCTCGGCATGCAAAAAAATACAACCTTGCCACATTGACATAATATGGAAGATGTAATTTACTTTATTCATTTAATTTTGGTTACTACATTGATTGAAACATAAAACCTAATCCTTGTCGACGGAAAAACGAATGCACTTAGCATGTGCATCAAGCCTTTGAACCCCTAAGGCGACCTATTGGACGAGTTATAGTCTCGTGAGGGTTTACATAGAGGTCTACCCACAAAACCTATACTAAAACTTCTAAAGCCATCAATCTTCCTCCTCCGAAGACGATACACCTCCATCATCTCGGGGGCATACTCCGGGATTTTGGATTCCATGAATTGATAGCTTGCATCGAATGCGAATGCTTCCCCTTTTCCTCCAAGTAGCGCTTTCACGACTTCGTGCTACAAAATCATAACACAAACTTACTTTGTTAGTGGTGTTTAGTAGGAAGATCAAACAACATTGATCACGTAAACTAAACCACAAAAATACTTACAAATTGTTCAATTGACAAGTTAAAGTGGGAGCGTTGAAAATTGGTTTTTGGATAGCTAAATAAGCAAGTATCGCATTTTCAATAACTATGTGCCTATCGTGCACTTGTTGAACACTTCTTGAGTTAGGATTCCCACACTCTTGGCTAAAAGTGTTGTGAACCCTAGCCCAAAAGGTTGTGGAATATACCCTTATGGAGGACTGCCTTCTAACTCTAGTCTCCGCATACCAAGCTTTGGTGATTGCCAAATCTTCATTAGAATCAAATGAAGCCATTTCTTGTGTGTAGAGAGCTATTGGGTGAGTTAGATGGAGTGTGTGATGGTATGAGCTTTAAAGAGTATATGCAAATAGTTGTGTGTTGTTTTGTGGAGATAAGTAGTGCATTTATAGGATGGTGCCCAAATTTGGCCGTTATAGTGTCCAAGTACAAGTGAATCAATGCAATTGTACTTGCACAAATTTGAATTTTGAAACCGGCGGGTCAAAATTTGCTACAATGCCGGGGTCGCAAAGCAAAAGTAGGAAATGTATGGGTTCATTAGCATGCCGGCCAAAATACCGCCGCATTTTCTTGTTTTGTTTCCCTTCGACCTTATATGATTTTAGGCATCGAGAAGAATGGTTTTTTTCAAGATATGGTCGGCGGGGTCTCTATTTTCGTACCCTTAGGCAACAAAACCGGGCTTAAGCTTAGTTGGAATCGTATTACCTTGCTTAGGCCACTGGTAACTAAACAACTTTTGTTGTGAGGACGGTCGACATTTCACAACCTTGCCGGCCACTGGTAACTACACAATTTTTTGTTGATGGGGCGGCAATCTGTCATTTCACAACCTTGCCACTGGGACAGCCGACGGTGGTAGCTTAAAAAAAAAGCATGCCGGGCAAGGTAATACGACACTTTATATAGCTAAACAAACCATTCATTCATCCAACATTTTTTGTCCAAAATACGAAACATGTCCCATAAACCGTTAACTTAAACATTTGTCCACACCATTAACTTAAACATTTGTCCACCACAACATAAAGAAATGAACTAGGAAAGAATTCATTGGCCACGACCACGACCACGACCACCACGGCCCCGTTTAGGAACACTACCTTCACCACCACGACCACTGCTGCTACCTTCACCACCAGGAGCACTACGAGTCCTCTTTTTATCAGCCTTTGTCTTGGCTTGTGCATCCTTAATAGCTTTTTCTTTCGCCTTTACTTGAGCACAAGTTGCTTGAACAATAGATGGGCATCCTCATTGTCAACATTGCAAGCATAGTCAATGTGCTTGCTTTGTACAGGTTCTCATCTATCTTTCGCGCAACATAACACCCTCACAAAGGTCTTCAACTGATCCTTCTATATTCAATTAAACAATAAACAATTAATAGAATGATTCGGTAATACAATCAATCTTAAAATAGTAAGAGCAACTCTAAAATACTTACAAATATCTTAAGCAATGTTGTTGGGTCTTTCGATTCCATCTTCTTCTTACGAGCCAGTTCTTCAGTAGTCATTGGCCTGATCACAGTAGGACGAGCCCAACCCAAGTACCACGCCATGTATTTCTCAGTAGCTTCATGACCAGGTGGTCACCTCGTCAAAAGACTCACATCGATGTTACGACCCCGTCTTTTGTCCCTATGTTCTTGAGTTGGCGCTGGATCTTAAGTGACGTTAATAGTTTTTTGGGAGGTGGTGCAGTCATCCCGGTTCACGGTAAAGAACGGTTCTTCATCGAAATGAGGTTCTTCTTGGACGTAACCCAATTGTCGCATTACCCGATGTGGATCGTACATTGAAAATCCTTCAAACACAGTCATCAAGGGTCCATAATATAATGCAACAACTTCATTTCTCCTTGGGATTAAACCTTGATTTCTATCCTCCCGATACGGATCAAATATCACCTCTTCCGCAGTCAAATTGTCGATGGCGGCTCGGAGTTTCATAAGATTTTTCGGCATTTCCTTATCCTGAGTACCCTTAAACAGTAACTTTGAGCTCTTAGCAAATGAACCGAACATCGTTATCCACTTTGACGTAAGAGTTGTCTTTGAACAAAGAAGGAAAGCGTTCATATATCCAAACCTATGCAAAAAAAAAAAAGTTTAGTAAGAACCCTTATCTTACGAGATTTGCAAATATAAATGTTTTAAACAATAAAATTACCTCGGAAGAGACATGTGTTTCCGTTAACTTGCTTAGTGAGTGCCCTAGAAGATTTTGTCAACTCATTGTTCAAGAAGGCAACCACGGTAGTACCCCAAGAATACCCACGCATCTCATGTAAGGGATCCAATAGTTGCAAGTATGGCGGCCTCGACTTGGTTTCCTGGGCTGTCGGGAAGATACATCTGCCTGGGTGTATAGCAAATAAGCGGCCGCTGGTAGCATTGATTCGCACGGTGCACCATTCCTTCCCTATCAAGGATTTCCTGAGTCTTCCATAGTTTGTCCCTCAACTTCTTCACATTAAACTTCTTAATTAGTCGACCATCCTTCTTGTCAAGAACATCATCCGTCTGAACCTGACTCCAACCGAACAATTTCTTGCTCAATTGTAAATCTTCTCGAAAGAAATGGCATTATCGAATCCTTCGGTGACTGCTTTCCCATCAACCTCGAGGCCTAGAATTTGTTGAGCATCATCGGGAGTTATCGCCATCTCACTTAGAATGGGAATAACAGTATCGGTCTCTCCTCCAACCGCTCACGAGAATGCAGAGATGGTAACTTTATCATGATTAATATTCGAACTCTCCACCGCAGGCAACAACCCGGAGTTCCTCACAATCACTTTCACCTCATCACATTCCAAGTCAAGATTCCAAGTATGCATCACTGAACACGAAGCTTGGCGCCTCATGGGACGGATGGCATGCTTGTGATCCTAAATACCAAAAAAAACAAAATAAAAAGAAATACAAACACTTGAAGAAAATTTAATTAAGATAGTTACACACTTGAATAAATAACAAAGACGGATTAAGATTACTTACGATAGTATTATGGACCGTACATGCCCATGAGTGTTTGTATCCAAAAAGAACGACTCCACCATCTCTTTGGGGTCCCTTTTGGAGGCTCACCTTCTTCCAGTGCAACCATCAAGTGTTTGGGAGGCATGTGAGAATCAGTAGGTTTAGTGATCACCCTCTTCTTCGTTCGGTTGAAGTTGAAGCCGAAGCTTCGGTGGCTTGAACAATAGCTAGAGTTTGTTCTCCTTCTCCATCTCCATCTCCTTCTTCTTCTTGTTCCTCTTCCTCTTCAACAATTTCATCTTCGATGATATTCTTACCTTTATCTCCATTACCATCATCATCATCACCATCATCATTACCTCCTCCGGACCTCGGGCATGTCTTGATCACCACATCATCATCATCATCATTGTTACCTCCTCCTCAGCAGGATTGGTTTCATCAACATCATCATCATCACCTCTTCTACCGGATGGAATTGATTGGTTTTCATCTGGAGTCTCGTGCGAATCATTGGGTTCGGATAGTGGTTCTAAGACCTTTGTCATTAGGCACAACATACACCCCTCGATGTTTTGAAGACAAGAGTTTATCACCAACACGAGGAGGGTTTGAAGGAGGACTAAGAGCTGCTTTGTTGCTTTCTTCTTTTCCATTCGTGATCCCGAACAAGAACAATTCGGAAAAAAAAACATTACGAGGCCGACGGGTTAGATATATACAACATATCGCGGAACAATGGTAGAGGTAAGGTCGACCAAAAGATGAGTGCCGGCTAAAAAACGCCGGCATTTTATCATCAAAATAGCCTTCCAGCGCAAAAAAAAACAAAAAAATTTTCACTATACAGGTCGGCAAGGTCCATTACACATACATAATGGTGACAAGCTGCTTAGAAGCTTGGTTTTATATAACTACCCTTAGGATTTAAAAGTTCTAGGCATCAGGAAACATTCAAAAGAAGTAGCCGGAAGGGTAAAAAACAAAAACTTGCCGGCTTCATTAAAAGATAAAAGACGCCGGCAATGTATACGGTTGAATAACCTGCCGGCCACCGCTAGTAGCGATTTGAAACTATTCTCTGCCGGCAAGTTCTTCAACCTTATACCTTTCGGCCAAACCCTAACTATGAAATCCAGGAAAGGTCGATAACCAAGAACCTTGCGGCGCCGCCAGAATTGCCAATTCACAAATTCGATTTTTCGACCTAATTTGACATGCAAACATGAAATTGAAGTACTAGAGTGAGTTTAAGTGTGCCCTTACTTTCTTAAGCGAACCATTTCACGTGTTTCCGCGGGTTCAATTCCTTCTTCTTCAACTGTTTTTCTCTTCACTTTCTTAGGAACCAAATTTGCAATTCCAGGGTTATATTCATTGGGTTTTCGATTAGTTTATTTCATACGAGTTGCCTTCTTCCGTGGTGGATCCATTGATGAAGACTAATCGGAGTTTTCGAATCGACGATTTTAACGAATTGATCGACGAGTTTGGTGGTGGTGGGGTGATGGAGCTAGGTAAGGTTGTGGAGGAGAAGAAGAAGAGAAGAAAATGAAGAAAGAAAACTGATTTTGGTAGTAATTAGAGTTATAATGAGAAAGGGTAATTTTGTAACTTTACCCATTGACCTCCCCCTTTGCCCTTAAAAAAGAGTCCCTATAAAATTGGGTATACCCCAATTAGTTTGAGTATACCCCAATCAAGCCAGGAAAAATTAGGAGGAACGCATGTGTATGCATCAATGAAGGAAGTGGACGCGTCAAATCCTAGTATTGATTTGATCTGATCGTTTTTTCTTGCGATCACTTTTTCTTTTTAATTCTTCTTTTTCCGTCACTTGGGTTTCGGCTTCCATTGTTGAGGTGATTTCAGCTCAGCGTTTAACCACGTGCATGATAACGTATTGTGAATGGAGAAGGAGACAGAAAATAGGGAGAAGAAAAGAGAGAGATTTCTTATTCATGTGTATGTAGAATACAATGTTTAAGCCTCTATTTTTATATAGATAGAAGACTTGGTGTCCAAGATATGTAAACCCTAAACTTAGACACGAAGGGAATCTTAGTAAATAAACAATGGTTTATAACAGTTATTTATTAATACAATTGGATTTACCAAAAAAAAAAAAAAAAAAAAAACCTGGTGACTCTTTCAATCCTTCTAGGGGATTACTTCAGGGTGAGCCTTTTTCTCCGTACTTATTTATCATAGTATGGAAATTTTTTTAGGCTCCTCTCTCAACAACACAAAAAAGTTTTGCATGATGTTAAAATAACACCTAAAAGCGAACCTATTTCCCATCTATTTTTTGTAGATGATTGTTTAGTTTTCGTTAAAGCTGATTTAAAATAATGTAGGAATTTACTAAATATTATAGCAACTTTCAGCAAGGCCTCGGGCCAACTAATAAATTCTTATAAACCAGGTGTTTTCTTTAGTATGAAGGTAGAACGAAAACACCAAATAATGATGTCAAAAATGTTAAAAATAAAGCATATAAACCTAAGAGATCCTTATTTAGAAGCACCACTTTTCATGGAAAAATCAAAGATTAAAACTTTTGCCCTATTCTTGAAAGAATGGAAACTAAATCCAAAGGTTGGAAAGGATTAGTTCTCTCTCAACAAAGTAGGTCAGTTCTAAGTAGAGGTGTTCTTTATAGTATCCCATCTTATCAAATGTGATGTTTTTGTTGCCTAAACAATTAACCAATAAGATTAATGCAATTCAAAGAGATTTTTGGTGGGGGAAAGATGCAGGAGGCAAAGGCTATTACCAAAGGCCTGGCCAAACCTTTGTAAACCAATCATTAAAGGAGGATTAGGATTTAAGGATGCATATAAGTTTAACCTCGCAATGTTAGCAAAAGTGGCATGGAGATTGATTAAGGAACCTAATGCCTTGTGGGGAAAAACAATGGGAACAAAATATTTTAGAAATAAATCTCAATTCAGAACTAAACACTCAACAAAGAGCTCTTGGACTTGGAACTGTATTAGACATGGTTTGGAGCTTGCTCAAAAAAATAGTTGTAGTTACCTAAAATCTAAGAGAGGCTAGAAGTGGGATTCTAGGGTTTCTGAAAGTGAGTTACGGGATATTGAGCACGAACAGGCTTCGCCTAAATCACGCACAGTGCCCGTTCAAAGGCTGCTTCAGTCACATGGAAGAAGGATTAGGGCTGGTCTTAGGGAGGGAAGCAGATGAAGAGAGAGAGATCAGAGAACAAGTTATTCTCTGAGAGGTTATGAGAAAGATGATCGTAGCTTGGAAAATAGATGACCTATTTATAGATGGATTCTCTAATCTCAAGTCGGTGAAGATAAGGATTGCTTTCCGTGCCGTGCAGAACAATTATACCGTCTCTTCAGGAATAAGGATACACTAGGTTGAGTTTATCTCATTATTACACCGCCTTTATTCTCTTCTGCGGTGAGAAATAAGCCGGATATTTCTCACACGTGCCGTGAACCATGAGACCAAAACCCTAATTGATATCCCCCCATTTGTGTGGAGCTGAGTCAGCCTTTGTGATGATGTATGTGAGACAGAAATATTCTCTTAGCCGAGTTGGCCAAGATAGAGAGATATTCCCTGATTTGTGAGAATGACTAGGATGAGTCACGTGAAAAGGAATGAAATTCCTTAGGAATCGTGTGCAGAGTATGAGAGGAGTTGAGGATGATCTCCTTCTCTCCGTGGCCGGTCACACATGTCATGTGAAAATAATATTATTGTTTGTAGGTCCCTTTGTTGAGCATGCGGTGCTCAAGAGAGCCTATCCACATTTTTGGATAACCATGTATAATTCAGGCTCAATTTACTAGCCGTGAGTGTATTTGAGAGGCTGAGAAATAGGCTTGAGTGCTACTTAAGGCGTGTGCCTACAATGTGAATCTATCCGAGATGAGGAGAGATTCGAATCTCATTGAGATTTTGTGAAAGGCTCAAAAATCTCTGTGATTTTTGCAGGGAGATTTGAATCTCTTAGAGATTTTTGCAGACGACTGAAAAATCTCTCCATGATTTTTGCAGAGATATTTTGAATCTCTCAGAGATTTTTGCGGACGGCTCAAAAATACCTCTGTGATTTTTGCAGAGAGATTTGAATTTCTCTGAGATTTTTGCGGACGGCTCAAAAATCCCTCTGTGATTTTTGCAGAGAGATTTGTATTTCTCTGAGATTTTTGCAGACGGCTCAAAAATCCCTCTGTGATTTTTAGAGAGAGATTTGAATCTCCCTGAGATTTTTGTAGACGGCTCAAAAATACCTCTGTGATTTTTGCATAGAGATTTGAATCTCTCTGAGATTTTTGCGGACGGTTCAAAAATCTCTCCCTGATTTTTGCATAAAGATTTGAATTTCTCTAAGTTTTTTGTAGACGGCTCAAAAATCTCTCCGAAGATTTTCTTAATAGATCCGTATCTCTCTGCGGTCAGCTGGGACTCGGCCTGGGGAGAGAGAGAAAAGGCTTTGTACGCCCGATCTAATGTCTCTGCGAGACTTTGGCTCACTTGTCTTTGACCAGCGTACCTTGCAGAGGTACGCTAGGAATCAACTGTGTGTCCATATGATGAGCCAACAAGACCAGTGTATCTCGAAAGGATGTTCTAGGAGTCTGTCGAAAAGGCTCAGAGGTAGAATAACCAGCGTATCGCACGGGGATGTCCTCGGAGTTATCCGGAAACCTCAGTAAGTCGAGTCAGAGCCTAGAGCAGACATGACCAGTGTATCTCTCAAGGATGTACTAGGAATCAGTCTTTGATCTCAAATAGGGTGAGTCGTACTTACGGGAGATATGAAAATCTCCGTTCTGGGTCATAAGTCAATCGGGGACGTATTTACGCATCTACAGAGCCTACATGACCAGAACCATCTTGTTGAGGACGTATACTAGGAATCATGGCATCACAATCAGCTGCGTCTCGCGAAAACATGTTGGAATTGTGGCTGTTCTGGTTCATAAGTCTGGTGGGGACGTTTTACGCTCTACAGAACCTACGTGACCAGCAATATCTCGTTGGGGATGTGCGCTAGGAGTCACGGCATCATGACCAGCAGTGTCTCGCGGGGACGTATACTAGAAATGTGGCTAAGGATGCCTTGAGGATCAAGGGCTTAATCTCTCCCATGAGAGTTGAATTCTGTCTATAGGGTTGAAATGCCACTTTTACCTTTTATCCAAATTTCACCATCTACAATAGTATATGGGAAGTAGGCAATGGTCAGAACATTAATACTGTTTTGAATGATAAAGGGATATCATGGCTAGAAGCTGCTATTAGTAACCTCAATAATACTAACAATATAATCTAGTTTGGGTCTTGGACTTAATAAACCTAAAAACTTGCTCATGGAATCTCTCATTACTCACTTCTATTATGTCAGCTAATATTGTGCTTAAAATTAGTCAGATAAACCTTTTTAAGGATAAAGACCAAACTCTTAGGAAAGACCAAATCTATTGGACATTAACTAGATCAGGATACTTCACAGTTAAATCAATGTACAATAAATTGAATGAAACCAAACTTGACATTGTTAGCTTATCTATGCCCGAGTCTTTTCGGAAATCCTTATGGAGCCTAAACATGTCAAAGAGATTCAAGCTCTTTTTATGGAAATGCTTACAAAATGCACTACCCAATAATGTTAAACTTTTTGGTAAGGTTAAAGATGTTCTTCCTAATTGTATATTGTGTAAAGTAGAACTTAAAACAATTGAACATCTTTTTTTTCACTGTCCTTATGCTAAAGAAGTTTGGAACTCATCTCCTAACCATGTTTTCCTATCTTTGGATAACTCTAAAACGATTTTAGATCTATGTAAAAAATGGACTGCTAACCCTATAATATATATATTTGTTGAATTACTTCTTAATAAAATGTGGTTTATTTGGAAAGAAAGATGTGATAGGATTTTTGAAGATAAATCTAAAACTGTTATTAACCTAGTTGTGGATATTCAGAGACATTTGGATTTTTGGGCTGCAAGAAAAAGAAAAATTACTAAACCTAAAAAGGAAGAAAACATCTCATACATGGAAGACTCCAAGTAAAGATACCCTAAAAATCAATGTTGATGCAACATGGATTTCAGAGTTAGTACCAGCCAATTATGCTTTAATTTTGAGAAATGATGCAGGAAAACTGTGAAGGAGGACAAGCAGGGTAGTCATCGTTCTCAGACCTACAAGAGGCAGAGGTTGTAGGAGTGTTGCAGGCAGCAAAATATGCCAAAGAAAAATAATTGCAAAATTTTAGTGTAAAAGGGGATTGTGAAAGTATTTTCAACTTCTTTCATGGTCGAAATTCGGACATTTCTTGGCGTACCAAAGCCTTCCGCAATGAGGCAAACAAGATACGGCTCAAAAATCCCTCTGTGAAATACTTGACGAGTACTTTCCACCAGAAATTAAGGAGAAAATTTTAGCAATTACCCCAAATAAAGATAGGAGAGATCGAATTAGATGGAAACACCATATTTATGGGGCTTTCTCGACAAAGAATATCTACAACTACCTCATCAATCAACAGAACAATAATGAGGAGGATATTGTTTTTCCCTGGAAAAACCTATGGAAACTAAAAGCTATCCCTAGAATAAGACTATTTATTTGGAAAATGGTTCAAAAGCTCTTAGACCAATAGCAGACTAGCGGCAAGACAAGAAAATGTCCTCTGTGTATCCTTTATGTGATAACCAAGCGTCGAAAACAGAAGACCATCTCTTTAGAAAATGCCATTTTGCTAGATCGATCTGGTTTGGGTGCGATTTGAACTTGGTTAATTCGCAAATTAATACATATTCAATTGTTAAATAGGTCGAAATTTGGATATCAGACCCTAAATTCTCAAATTTTTGTGAACAAATTGCAACTATAATCTGGTTTATCTAAAAATATAGATGCGAAGTGGTTTTTAGAGAAACCAAACCAGATCCATATTCTTTGAGGATATTCAGATAAAGAAAGCAACTAAACCCGCTTGGAACAATTTCAAAGTGGATTGGATAATTTTTTACAAATGCGTCTATTAACAAGGAGAACTTATCCATAGGTTACGCCTTCATTCTATATTCGGTCGAGCAAGAAGCCTTTATGCATTTTTCTGCAGGTTCAGATTGGGCGTTCTCGGCTTTACATGCAAAAGCAAAATCTCTCTTAAATGCTTTGAAATGGCTAGAAGACATTATTCTTTCAAGCGTTTTTATTGCTACAGATTGTGAAGTTCTGGCAGATTACATTAACAAAAAAGGAGCAGACGTTTCTTGGGCAGCAGAGAATACTATTGAAGAAATTTCCTATATTTTAGGCAGATTACCGCAAGCGAAGGTAAAATTTATTAACAGAGATCACAATGCAGCAGCGGACTCAATGGCTAAAGAAGCAAGAATCAGAAGACTACAACACACATCGAAACACTTGCAATAGCAAGTGAAAAAAGAAAATATCCTTTCTAATATATTCAGAAAAAAATGAAATTGTAGACCTTTTGTATTATATTGCTTAGTTAATATATTCTATTTTCCTATCAAAAATAAAAATAAAAATGCCCAACACTATTACTTAAAATTAAGCTTCGTTTAAAGCCCGAATTCTTAATTGGAAACCATTAACTCGCAGTTCCGCATTTCCAAACTGCATAATAGAAAATCTAAATGTTTCATCGCTCTCGCAAGCTTCCTCAGTTCCTATTTGTCTTTCCATTAATTTTATCAGAGATTGCAACGGTGCGGATGAAAGCTTATCAAAGAAGTATGGCCAAGATTTGGATTTAGAGTGCTTTTCTTCTTTGGTTTCATATGAGATTACCAAAGTCGGTGTTGTATGAAGCATTGCCTTTGTATCTGTCATTGTAAGTTCATGAATTGTTACACTGTTTTAATTTTATCAAGAAGTTGTGAATTCACTTGATTAAGTATCATGCTTCTACCATAAACCAAATAACCCATGCTTTATTTTTGTGCATTAGGCCTTCCTTTACTTTACTATAAGGAGAAACCAAACATCGAGAAACTGAAATTAGTCACTGTTACACGTTGGGGTAAATGAACTAAATTTTTGTTGAATGTAAATATGTTGGAAATAATCTACAGTTGGTGATATTGATGTAGATGTATCCATGGTGTCTGGAAAGCTATCGGCGAAAATGCTAGAAAGTTCGTTTTTTTTCCCTGTTGTTTACTTAGAAATAGAAAGGCAGGCGCATCGCGCGTGCGTCTAGATGCTGACTGATTCGTATTCCTTGAAAGATTTGTTTGGATATAGCCATGGCCCTGCTCACAATGAGACTCATTCAAATATATAAGAGAACATTAAATTAAATATAAGAGAACATTTATCTGTGATGACTCCTTTAATTGTTTATATATGTCTTGAAATGGAAAAGCATACATTTTTGTTAATCATGCTTACATGTTACTGGTTATAATATGTACTATATGTGAGAACAATTTATTTGTGTAAATTTAAGAAAATATATGCAATGAAAAGTTTATTTTTATGTTCTGTTTCGGTCCGCGAGTTATAATCCCAAAGGTGTCACTATCCATCCACAAAAAACACATCAAAACAAAAGTAACACAAGAACCCCAAAAAACAAAAGTAACACAAAAACCCCAAAGAATTTTTTTTTTTGCTGAGAAACACACCATAACATTAACTAAGAAGAAAATTACAAACATTAGTTAAAGGTTCTTTCCTCAACAAAGAGTCCAAAAAGGGAGGAATAGAAACCCATGAAGTTTTCAATTGAAACTTTCTATCCCGACGTGCAAGCCGGTCCACTACCTTATTTTTGAGTCTCTTAATATGCACAACATTAAAACTAAAACGATTTGAAAGGGAAATCCGACATTCTTCTAAAAGATCACTACTACGCCAATCCACTTCACCTTTGCCTTCTTTGACGAATTCCACTAATTGAAGGCAGACGCTGACAAACAGAACTTTAGACAGATTCATCTCTTCTGCCCAAGAGATAGCCAAAATTAGGGTTGCTGCCTAAGCACCAACAGCACCTGTAATCAGTCCAAAGTCTGCTCTTGACTGAATTACTCTTCCTGCATTATCACATAAGACAATTCCAATACCCATATTAGATATTTATAAGAACCATCAACAAAAATAACAAAGTCAACATCCTGCAGTGGAGTTGTAGTATTCACTCTACTCAAAGTATTCAAAAAAGGAGGAGCAATAAATGTATTGATCAGCCTTATAGTATCCATAATAACCTTGTCCAAGTTAATAGTGGAATTTTTAAAGATCACATCACATCTAAATTTCCAAACAGACCACATAATTATAACGCCAATACTAGGCCAATCAACTGCATAAGGAGAGATACCCAGATTATTATCAAACCAATTCAGAAAAATATCATCCACCCAATCAAAATCCCCACTGACAATATGCTGCAAAGAGAGGGCAAACCATATATGGGACACAATGGGACACTGAAAAAACAAGTGCATCACTGTCTCAGAAGCATTCTTACATAGACAGCAACAGTCATCCACCGCAGGATTATAAAGCATAAGAAGAGAGTTAACAGGCAACATATAAGCAAAAATTTTCCTCATGAAATACTTAATCTTAGGAAGACAATCTAAAGACAAAACTTTCTTCCAAAAAGAAGCATCTTCATCAGTTATAGATTCATTCATATACACTTTATAAGAAGATTTTATAGTAAAATTTCCATTTCTTGTGTGAGCCCACATGATATTGTCTTGTTTGTTTGTATTTATTCTAAGAGAAAGAATTTTGTTGACATCATCCTGAGAAAACAAAGAAGTAATAAGACCAATATTCCAGGAGTTATTCTGCACATCAATAAGTTCACAGACAAAGTTGAAGTTTGCAAAATTTGGGTTAATCGAAGTCGGAGGAGAGCTACAGAAAGGTAACCAGTTAGAGGACCAAATACTTGTAGCCTTACCATCATTTATTTTGTAAACAATATTATCTTTAATAAATGTCAAACCTTTTACAATACCTCCAAATCCGAAAATTTCCGCCCAAAAAGGATGAAGTATCTGTCAAGAGACTTTATCAATCTCTAACAGATTTTGATTTAGAAAGTACTTATCCTTAAAGAACCTAGTTACTTAAAGATCAGGCTTCTTATACATTCTCCAACCAATTTTTGCTATAAATACTCAGCTAGTAGCATAAGAGTTTTTAATACCAAGACCACCATTCAATTTTGATTTACCAATATCACTCCAAGAGCGATAATAAGCAGTTCTCCTAGGGTCTTTCTTTGACCACCAAAAAGTTATCTGAATTGAATCTATCTTAGCAGTAATCTTTTTAGGGAAAGGGAAGCAACACATATGATAAACAACTAGGTTAGAAAGGACATGTTTTGTGACAATAGTTCTACCAGCAACATTTAAGTTTGTTTTCTTACAATTACTTAATCTGCTATAGAATTTATCAATGAGAAATTGAAAGGTCTTATTCTTATCCCTATTAAAAAACAAAGGGGTACCAAGATACTTACTTCTCGAAGTCTTTGAGAAATTTAATTCGAGGGTTCTAGCTAATAATTTAACATGCTTATGATGCATTTTATTGCTAGTAAAGAATCCAGATTTTTTCGAAATTTATAGCCTGACCTGAAGCTTGAGCAAATGAGTCAATTATCTTCATAAGATTTCTAGCATAAGTTAAGGAGGCCTTCGAAAACAACATGCAGTTATCAGCGAAGAACAAGTGAGAAATCGAAGGACTGTGTTTCCTTAATTTAAAGCCCTGGATCAGATTATCTCTTTCTCCCTTTAATAAGAGTTGAGATAATGTTTCCATGCATATAATAAAAATGTAAGGAGAAAGGCAACCCCCTGCCTTATCCCCCTAGATGGAAAAAAGATCTCACCAGGAGCACCATTAACCAACACTGAGTAAACATTGAGAAATTAGATGACACCAGTCTTCAGAGAAACCCAGCTTTTTAAAAACATCAAGAATAAAAGGTCACTCAAGACGATCAAAAGCTTTTGATAAATCTAACTTGATAGCCATAAACCCATTTTTATTATTTTTCCTTTTCCTGGTTTTAAAGGAGTGTAAAATTTCTTGACTGATTAATATATTATCTTGTATTTGCCTATTTGCTATAAACCTTGATCGAAAAGGCGAAATAAGAGAATCAAGTAAAGGTTAATCTATTTGTAAGTATTTTTGAGATGATTTTATAGATAGTATTTGTTAGACTAATAGGTATGAAGTCATTGGGAGATGTAGGGTTATTAACCTTTGGGATCAGTGCAATAAAGGCATGATTCAGCTGCTTAAGAAGAAACTTGTATCGGAAAAATGATTGCACATGATTTATAACTTCTAAAGATACCTCATTCCAGTTGTCTCTAAAAAACCCACAAGGGAAACCATCAGGACCTGGCGATTTCCACGGAGCCATGTTTCTAATGGTTTCAAGAATTTCATACGAAGTAGGTATGGCAGTTAATCTGGTATTTATATCATCTGTTATTATAGGCTGAATGTCTTTAAGTACTTCCTCAATTACATTACTATTTGGCTGCGATGAAGTATAAATATTCTTGAAATGACATGAAAGAAGAGAGACAACTTGATCTCTGCATTCCAGCCAGTTTCCTTGGCTATCTCGCAGAGTATGTATAGTACTATACATATTTCTGAGTTTTACAATATTATGAAAGAAGTGAGTATTCTTATCATAATGGTTGAAGTAGTCTATTCTTGATTTTTGTTTATAAAACGAATTTTCAACCTCATACCAATAATCAAGCTGTTTCGAATAATTCAAAATGAATGAACCAATCGAGGGAGAATACGGCATAGATTGAAGCTTATCAATTTCAGAGTTTAACTTACCTATAGTGGTGTTAATGTTCCCAAACGAATTCTGATTCCAATTGCTTAAGTCATGCTTAAGATTTTTAAGCTTACCAGAAGCAATGAAACTCATGAGAACCCCTAACTGACTTAGACCAAGAATTAACCAGCACATTCTTAAAATCTGGACTCAGTTGCCAACATTTAATAAATTTATACGGAATGTTAAGTTTTTCATTAAGATGAAAATAATTGAGCAAAATAGGGCAATGATCAGAATATACACGACCTAAATTTGTGACTCTAGTATGTGGCAGTAAAGATATCCATCTATCATTCATAAAACCCCTATCCAACATTTCAAAAATAAGCTCAGCCGGAACCTTGAATCTTTTATTACACCAAGTAAAAGGATTTCCAAAAGAGAACACTTCATTCAGATTTAAACCAATCAATTTGTTTCTAACAAAGTCCGGAACAATCGAGTTTTCAGCAATTCCTCCCTGTTTCTCAGACTCATGCATAATGAAGTTGAAATCACCTAAAAGTAACCAAGGTCTGTTTGCATCTTCGTTTATGCTACTAAGAATATTCCATTGTGTTCTCATACCTGAGTTGCTTAGAGACCCATACACAAAGGAAATAAGACAGTTCTTAATACGCGGAGTTATGTCACAGACTATATGGATCATATTGAAAGAAGAGCTAATGACTTCTATGTTGGATTTTTCAAAATAACCTAAAGCTAGTCCCAGACTTACCCACAGAGGGAACAAAAAACCAAGCATCAAAGGGCAGGTGATGGCAATATTTACGAACAATGTCATCATCTACCATTGTCTCAATTAAGAAGATAACATCATATTTAAATTTTCTATATAAGTTTAAAACATGCAAACATTTCCTATCAGAGAAACAACCATTTATGTTCCAACACAAGAACTTCATTGCATAATAAAGAAATAACTAACTAATCAAAAGTAGTAAAGAAAGAAAAAATTTAGATAAAAATATCAATGAATCCGAAAGATAGCAGATAAAGTAGATGAACTTACTAGGTCATGAGCATCCGAAGATTCCACATCCATAGATTCAATTTCTATCATCATCAAATCAACTTCTTTTTCGAACTCTTCATCCGAAATTTTAGGTTCAGGTGGCAACATTGATAAGGGCATAGGCTCGAGAATCAATGGATCCATGGGAGCTACCTCATGAGCATCACTAGAGGAACCTCCAACATCTCATCTTAAAGGCATAATCAAATCTGAACAATAGCTCATCTCCGAGACAGAATTAAAGATATATCCTGGAGTGGAGAAGACAGTCTGAGCAAAAGCTGAAGTCGAAGTTGACCATACCATGTCAGCATCAGTAATACTATGATTTGCAGTAAAGTTCGAACAACCCAAATTGAAGGAGATATCAGCAGGGGGGATAAAAGGAGGAACTGATGTCAATGGAGGCCAACGGGGAGTCGACATCATAGTAAAGGAAGAGGTTCCTGAGCTATTTCCATGTATAACATTCTCAAAAGATGTTCTAGTTCTTTTACCCTTCCTATCATGCACGAGTCCATCAGTATCAAAAGTAATATTTTCACATGATTGACTAAAACCAGCACGGTTCAAAACAAAGTGTGAGGGAATAGTAGTGGAAGAGACTTGGCTAACTGGCTCTCTAATAGTTAGAGGAGCAAACATAGGCCTAACAGTTGAGGAAACAGGAGAGAAAAAAGAAGAACCCGTGTTTCTGAATGCTGCAGTAGGTTGGAGGCTGACAGAGAATGCAGATGGCTTTGATTGGTCGAGAGCTGCAGCATCATTAACAACCAATGAAGGAGCATTGATACTCTTTGATTTCGAGCATTCTCCAGCTTCATAAGTTGACTGGAATTTGGTTACAACAACATGTGAAACTCTTCTAGTCGGAACTGACAAAGCCCTTACGAAGATCCTCATCTGAATATACCTGCATTGATTCTCATTGTGATACAACACAAAACATTTCTTATAAGCCTTGAAAGGTAACTTAGGATAAAAAGCACGCATGATATAAGTTCTCTTAGTGGTATTTATAACAACTTTTCGAGTCAGAGGTGTTTTAATAGGAACCATAAGTCTTTCTTCAAAATGATTTCCCACTGGAGAGTCAGCCGAAACAAAATTCCCTATTTGATCCAACATTTATCTAGCTCTACCCTTATTAACCAAGTCAGAGTGAATATCGATCATAACTGGCATCAAAGTTTTGTCCTAAACCAATTCAAAAATCGACTCCATGTCTCTTAAAGGCTGAACTGCAAACAGTTGGCCAAAGAGCAAAGTTGGTCTTGCAACATATGCAATCTCCATATCCTTCTTGGTTCTGAACATCATAACAAAAAGGTTCTGAAATCCATTTCCTTGAATAAAAGGTTTTGCTAGTTTAAAATCTGGAGAGTTGATGGTCCATATTCGATTGAGGTTGTGTTTGATAGTGTTTAGTAATTTCTTGTATAATCACAGATAAGTGCAGCAAACCTAAATGGGAATTCCTCAACATCTTCATCTAAGTCTAGTACTCTAACCTGAGCAGCAGGCATTGCCATTGCACTAGACAAGCTAAGAAGAGAGTGATCAGAATATAACAAAGGATAAAGAAAATTTTCTAAGAGAACTGTAAGCTGTGATGGGATGAACTTAAGCAAACCAAATGAGCAATTTATACAGGTATAAGGGAATCCATAATGTTTGACTAAGACAAAACAATGAATTAGGAGAGATAATCATGGTCAAAATAAAGACTAAAGCATCAATCAAAGCAGAAATAACCGAGACAATTAGCATGCTTAAAAGAGTGAGTTAACAACACCATCTTTGAGGAAAGACAAAAAAAACTAAAACTTGATTAATAACTTCCAGTAGACCAAATGAGAAAAGAAAGCAAATTGCCAAATGTAAATAGATTCCTGTAAGATCAACCCTTATTCAAGAAAACCAACCATATTAAATAAAATAAGCATCTAGTTTTCCAGCAAATTTTTATAACACCATTTTAGAGAAGAGACTAATGAATGTCATTAACTAAATATTCTCATTCCCTCAATTCAGAGAATCCCATTACCAGAGAGAAATCAAGGATAAACATTGCCAAATGTAAATGCAAGTCTGCTAGAATCATAATGAAACAGATTACTCTATGTAACTCTTGAAGATTTCCTTCCACTTTGAAATAAATAAAACTTTTATTGTTAATTAAAAATTAAAACACAACTTTTGATGTCTTGGGAGAGAGACTTTGCTTAAATGAGCTGCTATGCAGACTGACACATCATTTCCTATACTTCTAATTACTCTTCCTTACAGAGAATGATACTTTGATAGAGAATCAAACTTAGATGTTTCATTTCCAAAATATTCTCAGCACAAGTAAAATAAAATATTGGCAGAAGTAATTGAAGCAGCAACTAATCCCTACAAATTGTAGGATCTCACATTTCTCAGATGTCTTCAAAGTAAAAACCTTCCTTATCAGTTCTGTTAAAGTTGTAGAGCACCAAGCCCTTAAGAAAGAGATTCATAATTCAATTCATACCACAAAAAAGAAAACCCATCAATTGCTGTCATTGAAATTAATTCCAAAACCCATATTCCTTTGCAGATTTGTGATGATGGACTGGAACTATATGATTGCACCTCCATTAGCTCATGACCTAAATAAAAACAAGGATATGAGACAATTAATCAATAAAGATAAGAGAGAGTAATCCAAATAATCTAGAGAAAAACCAGTGATTAAAGTTTAGCAGAAATCATTAATAAACAAAAGGCTTGATGAAAAAACAACGCAGTCAAAAGAAAATCAAATTAGGTCATAACTAGGGTTTTCAGATTTTCAAAAAACAGTAACAAAAAAAATGAAAAAGTGCTATGAAAAAGATCACAAATTAACAGATTAACATAGTCTACTGATCCATTTGAAAAGATTTGAAGAAGATCGAAGAAGGCGGAGGAAGAAGATTTAAGTTTGACAAAGTCAGCGTCGCAAGACCAATCGCATGACTTTTCGCCTCAGAGCTCTAAAAAAAATTTAAAACCCCAAAGAATTTGATTTTGGTTTCATCGTAAAATTTGATGAAACATCATAGAAATTGACGAAACTAATTTTGGTTTCATCATAAAATTTGATGAAACCAATTTTGAAATTTGGGTTTTTTGTATCAATTTTTTAAAAATTGGGGTTTTTGTATCGATTTTGTTTAAGATGGAGTTTTATTGGATCTAAATATTTGAATGGGGCTTTTGTATCACAAGTTTGGTCACCTTAAATTTTTATGACTAGTTCTGTTTTAATAATGTTAAACTCTATTTTGCTTAATAGTGTGAGGAGTAAAAACATCTTAGCGGAGCTCACAAATTAAAGTTGTGCATTGTTGAATGAGTACCACGACGTTTCATGGCAGATTTGGAAACCTTGCGTTCAGGTACCGGTGGCACGTATTGTGCATGCTTGTTATAGAACCGTTTTTGGGGACTACTCAAAAATGGTGGGGGACTACCATTATTTTTTTTTTGGATGGATATTAGAAGTAAATTTTGGGTCACCCATTATCTAAGTTTTTTTTAATACCAAACTTGCCCTTAATAATTAAATTAATGTAATGATTAGTGAGTTAATCAATGATTAGTGAGATCAAAAGTTGATTTTTTTCAAAAGAAGAATTATTGAGAGGGAGAAGAAGAAGATGAAGATGATAATGAAGATGAGGGTTTTGGAAGAAAAAGAGTTAAGATTTTTTTCTTTAAGAGCCGTAACAAGAATATGATGTTTTGGGTACTCACGGTCACATATACTTCAAATTTAGTTAATTGTGCTTGAATTGGCCAAAACATTTCTAAAAATGAACAATTTACAAATTGATTTCGGTTTGGTTAAAAAAGTTCGGCTACGAAATCTGAAGAACAGGTAGCCGAACTCACCTGCATGTGTAGTTCGGCTAATGTTTCTGAAAACACAGGTAGCCGAACTCAGCTTTAATGGAGTTTTTTCTTTTATAGAAAAGTTCGGTTAGGAGAAGAAAATTGCGACGTAACCGAACTAGGAGTTCGTCTAGGAAAAAAAATTGTGACGTAACCATACTAAATATGCATGTTTTTTAGAGAAAAGTTAGGTTAGGAGAAAAAAATTGTGACGTAAACAAACTTTTTTGCGATGTAACCGAACTTTTTCCGATGTAACCGAACTTTTGCGACGTAACCGAACTATAAGTTCGACCGAGACATTTTTTTTTCTCGACGTAACCGAAATTTTCTCTGAAAAAAAAAACTCCATTAAAGTTGAGTTCAGCTAGTTCGACAAATTTTTCACATAATTCCTAGCCGAACTTGTCTCTGTAACTTCCATTTTCAACTCATTTTGATGATTACTTCTCATTTTTTCAACGGAAAACAAATGAAAAGTAATGGGTTTTTTTTTTTTTTTCTCAATAAAATTTATCTTTCCTATTTATTTCAGTAATGGGTTTGTTATAATTTTGATTTTGAGTTTGTTATAATTTTGAGGGTAGGTTAGTCATTTCCACACTTTAGGATACCCCTTATAAGTATAGGGTAGATATTCTTATCACATAATAATAATAGTCTCAAAAAAAAAAAAAACGGTTCTGGTTACTAGTTCACAAAAATGAAAGACATATTAATGGACTCCCTAATCCCTATAGGTCTTGAGGTGGGTAAAGGCCCACCAACTAAATCTGTATCCATCGGTCTTTGTTGAGTCCGTATCCTATTTCTATCACCATATCGAAAGGATGTCCTCTCTCCTCTCTCTCTTCTTTCTCCAGCGATAGAGACCAAAAACAGCTAAACTGCCGTTTATAAATCTGAGCCGGTCACCACCACCCAAATACTCTCCTCCTCCTTGTCTTTCGATCAAGTGCTTCATCTATTCTGTGGTTTATAGATTTAAGTTTCAGCCTTTCCTGTTTCCATTTTCTTCTCTTTTTTTTCTTCTGATTTCTTCTTTTAGGTTCTGATTTCTCCATCTAGGGTTAGATTTATCTTTCTCTTGTGTTGTTTTCAGTATCAGTGTTAGGGATTTGCAAGTTTTAAATCTGCGCTCAAAGTCGATGTCTATGAAGATTAGGGTTTTAGTTCTTTTTACAAGAACAAAATCTACTGCAATTACAAGTTCAACTTTGGCTACAGCAGCAAAAGCAAGATCAAAACCAAGACCATTAACAACATCATCATCTGCAACAACTACTACCAAGACTCCATTGGATTCAAAATTCTAAAATTGAACCGTTTCTTAAGATATAAAGACCGTTTCGAATCCTTAAATTGGTTCAATCTATTGGAACAAAATTCTTTTTAATTTGAATCTTAACTTTTTTGAAGATCGTTTAAATAAGTTGCTTCAATTTTTTTTTTTTATTGAATCAGTGGTGATTCATCATCTAATCCAGTCTTTCGTGTTTCTGGTTTTTATTTACTCAAATCCAGTTATTATTTAACCTAGTTTTTTACTACGGTCTTTTTTTACTTTGTTTTTCACAATTTTTTTTAGCTTTTATTATTTAGTTCTATTTTTCTATTAGAAATTTTTTAATTTTTTTTTTTCCAACTACAAGATCAAGATGTCAATCTCGGGATATTATCCTTCAGGATGTTATCCTTGTATGGACCATGAGGATCCTATTAAACTTGTGTGTGATAAAAGAAAGGCAAGTCCTATTTTAGTTACCAAAGTTTTTATAGAGGTTCAAGTCAGAGAAAAGCGGGTTTACCGCACAAAAAGTGGTCTACTTCTCAATCACCTTCATGTTTCATCTCCGTCTCAAATCAGGACACCTTACAAATATCTATTATCATGGAGATGCTTTCAGATCGAGTTCGATGATCTACTTGCAAAAGATGTCTTCCGCAATTGTTATGATGCCAAGTCTCTTTCAACTATGTACATCAGCACAAACGAACACACTGCTGCCAGCTTTCTGAAGTTCTTTAAACGCCGAGTATCATCGTTTTGCAACAAAAACGCAGCGAATATAATTGAGATTAAGCCAAAATTGGTAGATATAATTGCACGTATTACTAATGTACGTGTATATGATCTGGACGAGGATTGTGAAGCGGTCTATTCATTACAAGTTTGTGGTAAGAGTTGTATTAGGAAAGAAAACCCATATGGGGCCACCCGTCTGCCAAAAGACGCTTTTCTATTCAGCAAGGTGCATGGGAGTTTAGCCTATACAGATTGTTGCCCTCAAATTCATCGACAAACTTGTGCAGTTTGTTTGAATGAGCTTTTGGTGGGCAGTGAAGATGTTATCATCGTAGTGTGTGATCATGCTTTTCACTCTAAATGTCTGATACCTTGGTTTAACAAAGTTGGTACTTGCCCATTATGCCGCCGTATATTGAAGATTTACGTGACGAGATAAGTTGCAGCACCAATTGCTTGCCCACCGTAAGGCATGGACTACACCAACATTCTTCTGAACTGCTGTAGTTTCTTAATTACACAGATTTAATTTACTCAGTTATCTTCTATTGAACTTAACTTTGTCTATTTAATAATTAGCATTGCTTTGTTAGAAATTGTTCTTGTTATTATTGCCGATTAATCACCATTAGTGATATTTTTCTCACTCAAATTTCTTACTTCCTGCGGTCGTATCCAGCTGAAGGTTTAGATGTTGTGATTAAAATCTGATATGTATAGGCAACCCGAATTTTATTCGGGAATGACTAATGCAGGAGATTAACTATTTCATCGTGTATTACAACACTGTTCCATAATTGGTGACAATCATTCTCTATGTAAACCAAACCCTAAAATCATGGAGAGAAGTTTTTTACAGTTGTAAAACCTTGCTCCTTTTAGAGAATATGTACCTTCTTAATATATAAGCCAAAAAGGCGTCCCCGTCCTAAAGGATCAAACCTGAGAATTTTCTATACAGTTAACTACGCCCAGTTGGCCAGGGGTTATTGATCAAAAATATAAAAAAAAAAAAAAAAAAAAAAAAAACCCAAGAATTTTCTATAAGAAATATTAGCTACTGATATAACTCTCTTTGTATCCGAAGATGCTTGGCAAGCATCTCCATGTGGGAAAGAATTTTCTATAAGAAATTTTACAACAGTTGTAATGTAAAAGCATGAGAAGTGCCAGTTAACTTCAGCAAGTTTATCATGTGGGAAAGAACCACAATCATATGGATGCACACCTCCTATAGGGGAAATAAAATGCCGACAGGTATAAAAACTATTAACTTGCCTTTAAGTGTTAGATTGTTACCTGGTGAGTAACAGAGTAATCATATCTTGTATTGCATGCTTGGGGGGTCAAAAAAATTAGCCAACCTAAATTCTCTACTAGAGTTATGTATTTGCAATCTGGAGTACAAGAAAGGTGGAATTGCACAGAAAGAGCTAAGTTAAATGAAATTGCCTCAAGAAGTTAAATATAGATCATTCATTTCTTCACCATACCAGTTTTAAGAAATATTACTGAAGGGTACAAGGACGAAAATAAGGCACTACAAGTGAATACTGAATACATGTGAAATGTCAATTCCAACATTCAACCTCAGTAATCGTGTATTGGTGCTGTAACGTAGCAAGGAATCGAAACAACTCATTCAAAACACTTCACAGACTGGTCAAATGTGTATAAAAATATTTAGGTGAAACCAAATTTGTCGACCTTCAGGGATGAATTTGTCCCTAAAATTTAGATAAAATATAGAAGTAAGAAAACTACTAAAATTTGGAGTATAGAAAGAAAGAGAAACCAATGCGCATAGAAGCCACAACAATATATATTCCATCATTTTACTAAACCCACGTTTAATTTTATCAGGTTTTTATTTTAGCCATACAACAGTTTGAAAAATAGAATCTTACAACAAACATAAGCAATAAGCACAGATTTAAGTTGTTTGGTTATGGTTTAACAAGATGTTTAGCTAAATGCAAGAAAAAACTAATAATAAGTTGTATAGTTCGCCGTCCATGTTTAACGGAAAACTGAATGATGGATCTCACACTGCCTCGTTCAACATTCTATAATTATGCGCCGTCCCTTCCCAAAAATGGTAAACTTGATTTTAGGCCCTACCAGCTTCTAATAAATTGAAGATCACTGAGATTGAGATGAACTGCCAGCCACCTGAACAAGTTACTGAGCTTCCAAAAGACATCCATGTTATTGAAGAGCAAGACAAGCCCAACACTACAAGATCTCATCCTCATCAGTGGTTTAGTGGTGAAGGGTCTACTGCCTCTCTAGCAAATGTAGACCCCAAGGCTAAGGGTAAAGGGATAGCCAAATTTGGTTGAAGCCTATATGACCCCTCATGAATCAGCAGAAATCTATATGACTCAAAGTGCAGACCTAGAGTCAGAGCCTATGATTATTTTTTTTTTTGTTGTTTTTGCTTTAGGAGGGGGGGGGGGGACAGAAGAGAGAGAAAAGGAGGAATAACCGCGCTCAACTAACGAAAAACCTTACCCAACAACCCCGCAAGAGAAGAACAGGTCACAGACGGAACGAAGGCACGATATACTCGTGTACAAGCAAATAACATCACCCTCGAAATTGAAAGCAAAGACTTTATTCACACCAATCTAGTACAAAAGACGTTTGAACTAAAAAGACATTCCACAGTGATAAACTTAACCAGACATCAGTGCTTTACACCTAGCAATATCAGCGTCTAAGGATTCCATCATCAAGTGACCATCTGTACATTTTGCAGTAGCCAAACGAAGATCTTCATAATGTCCAAGAGATGGTCCTTGGTGATGGGGGTACCTATACCCTGGACGTTCCAGGACAGAATTTTCATAATGTCCAAGAGATAAGCTAAAAATTTAGTAAGGAGATTCACAAGAGAACAAGTGAGAAGGAAATGAATTAAATGAGATGAGAGTTACAAGAGTAGAAAAATCTCTAACAGGAATATCAGGGAACAACAAAAGAACTCGTCTTAACAAAATATAAGGATAAATTTCTACAAGAACAAGGAAAGTTAAGGAAGAGAATTAAAGAATTAAAGGAAGAGAATTAAAAACAAGAAAGGCAAAGGATGCAGAAATAAAATTTTATCCACAACCTTAACAAAATAGTCTAATTTTGGGAGTAAATAACTAATGCAATGGAATTTAAAAAAAACACAGGAGAGAGACAGGTTAACAGAATAACACTAAGCAGGAAAGATAAAATATAGTATGTACTGGATCCAGATTACACAAACTAAGAAAGCAAAAGAAACTTCTATAAAATATATCTTTGAGGGGTATCGCCTCGACCCATTTCGACGCGTACTCAGTGGCGGTGATTATGTACTTATGTCGCTTTGAGGATGTTCGGTTGATTGGCCCTATAAGATCGAGCCCCCAGCTGTGGAACGGCCAGGGCGTTACTATGCTATGCAATAGTGCGTGTGGGGCTTGGATCAAGTTCCCATGTGTCTGGCACTGCAAGCATCTTCGGGCGTGTTCTACGGTATCACTTTCCATGGTCGGCCAGTAAAACCCTCCTTCGTAGAGTTGTAGGAACAACTTCCGCATCCCCTGGTGCTGTGCATCGTGGGATCGGGTCATGACTTCTATGGCTTCCTGATTTGACAGGCATCGCAGCATGGCATTACCATAACTTCTATGATAGATAATGCCTTCATGCATGAAGAAACGCGCTGCCTTCCTTTGTATTTTTAAAGCCATTTATCTGTCACTAGGGAGCTTCATGTGTTGGATGAAATTGATGTAAGGTTGTCTCCAGTCTACTTCTTCGACTGTGCAGACCTCTGCGGGCTGTGGCGGGGCTTGGAAATCGGCACAACTATCTTGGAGTGTTACTGCCTGAGCTGACATACTTGTCCAATATACGCCCATCCTTTGAAGCCTTCTGTATAGATGAACGGCACCGATCTGCCCACATGTTTCCGTGTGTAGTTCTCGGAGTAACTTCTCCGCTTCCATTTTATTTACATATCTTGCGAGGGATCCTCTGGCCGCCCTGTAGTACAACGCACCTTAGATCATCACGAACTGCTTTAAGGCTTGAGTAGGAATCACTCGCTCTTCGTCCATCCGCTTCAAGTCTTCGATATATGCCTTTCTCCAGTCGTCCGCCTCGTCAAAGGATAAGACCTCTTTCAAAGTACAAGGTAGCCCTTTTCTTCGTACCATAACCGTACCCTCTTCTTCGTCGTTTAATGATACCTTGCTTGCCAAGGTTGCCAGGGTGTCTGCGTGTTTATTTCCGCCACGCCGCGCCCCGATCTAAAGTCGATCCCGTTTGACTCATCAGCCTTTGGGCCTCCGCCCGGTAGGGGGCCAGGTGCGGCTCTTTGATGTGGAAATCTCCGTTCACTTGATTCGTAACAAGACGGGAATCACCTTTGATTTCAACGCCTCCAAGGTTAAGCTCTTTCGCCATTTGCACGGGTATTTCTCGGCATGGTCGATACAGTGTTAACCGAGTTTCGCCAAACATAATCCGAGCTTGGTTCTTCAATGCAATCGGCGATCCTTGCGGCTGCCTCCTCCAGTTCTACATATGTGGGGAAGCAAAAGTTTACTTGATTATTTTTGAAAGATGGAGTCATCCCCGGATGCAAATTTCCACTAACGCTTCTTCTTTAACGTCTTCATGGAAATCGAGAGTGAGAAGGCGGAATCTAGCGATATATTTTTCTATCTCCTCGCCTATGCGTTGATTGCACTTGCTCGGGTCTATGGTTGTGACCTTCCTTTTTGCTGAATAGAACTTTCTGAGAAAAAGCGTTGACATGGCTGACCATGAATGGACGCTCCTTGGCTTGAGGTTGTCGTACCGGGTGAACGCCGTATCAGTCAGCAATTAAGGAAACTCTCTCAGACATAGCTTCTCATCCGCCGCGCGATCATTCATTGTAGACAGGAATCGACTGAGGTGCTCTCTCGCGTTGCCTTGGCCATTGTAGACCTTGAATTTTGGTGAAGTATAATTTTTAGGGTACTGATATTCTATGATTTCAGATGAGTAAGGACTCTCCATGAAGTTATAATTGTCTTGTTTAACGATTCTGTAATTCAATTCTAGGTATTTTGCAATCGCCTCTTGTGTCATAGCCGCAGGCTCGTTTTCCACTTCCTCTACATCCTCTGCTATTTCTTTAACATTTTTACCTGCACTGGCCGCCTTCATGAGATTTCTCAGCTCTCGTTCTTTACGTACGTGCTCTTCTAGTTCTTTTTGCATCTCCTCGAGGGAAAGCTGAGTGAGCGGCGCTTCTCGCCCTCGTGCTGTTTATCTTCTTCGCGCGTGATGTTTGATTTTCTCGCCTGCGTGATTGGGTCTGATACTATACCTACTCTCTCTCCTTCTGGGTTAAATGGGGGTGTGTTTAGGTTTCCTGCCGTGCCTGAGCTAGCTCCTTCTGTGTTTATCATTGTAAGCTAGGCACGAGCCTCCGGGTGTGGTCGCCAAATGTTGAGGGGTGAATTTCAGTTTAGGTTCTACCCGTCCTAGCTATTACACATGACCTCACAATTCCAATAATAGTAAGAGAGAGAGAGAGTTGTCTTTCCATTGTACCTTGTCCTTTGTTTTATAGGCTTTCCTAAAAGCCCCTCTTTTTACTACTTCATGACACATGTTCTAATACCTCTTAATTACCCTTAATGCCATTCTTTAACATAACACCTTACTTCTTCATTAATTCCTCCTTTATCCTCCCATCTTTCATGGGTATCTTCTATTTGGGCTTGGGTTTAGTCCACAAGTCCTACATCTTATCCCAAGTTCACTTCTATTCTTAGGGGCATCTCCAACTCGTTAAGGGGTATTATTTTTCATGTATCAACAACTTGCGTTTATGGTGCAATTTACACTGATGAAAAAAATTGAATAATGGAATTATGTCTCAGGTCTGGCCCAACAACCAAATAAGCCTTGGGCCTTGATTGGTGATCTAAACATCATTCTGGATCCGGAGGAAAAGAAAGGGGGAAACAAGGCCAGTTCCAGCAGCAAGAATACCATCATCCAGATAGTAGAAACAATTGGATTGCAATATGCGGGATATGAAGGCGCGCCGTTCACATGGTCAAATAACAGAAAAGGAGAAGCAAACATTTATGAAAGAATTGACAGAGCATTGACCTCTTTTCGCTGGGCCCAGGTATTCCCGGACAGTAAAGTATCTCATTTACCTAGAGTTGGATCAGATCACACTCCCATTTTGTTAGATACCAAACCCGAAAAAATAAAACTCCAAAAACCATTTAGATGTATCAGATCTTGTCTATCTCACTCCGACTTACACAAGGTAGTAAAAGCTTCTTGGGAACTACACTCCAATTTCACAACAAATGAAAACTTCTCCCTAAAACTTCAACTCCTATCCTCGGATCTTTCCCAGTGGAATACAAACGTCTTCGGAAATATACATAAAATTATCAAGATCTTAAATAATAAAATTGAGAGCATCCATAAAACCGGAAATATCGCTAGGGACATAGACAGTCTAAAAAACCTTTAAGCGGAGTTAGGAAAATGACACGAGATTAAAAATGATTATCACCATCAACTGTCTAGAGATAAATTTTTCAAAGAACATGACAAAAATACGGAATACTTCCATGCCACTGCCTCCATTAGGAAAAGAATCAATTCCATCAATACCCTTAGAGAACCTTCTGGGCTTTGGCTCTCGGACAGAGATCAAATCTACTCTCTCCTGACAAACCACTTTAGTCATATCGGAACATCTCAGATAAACCATTATAGTTTTGACTTGTCCAGTATCATAAAGCCGTGCGTATCTGAAGAAGAAAATCTTTCATTACTAAAAATCCCTTCAAAAAATGAAATCTAGCTCACTCTTTCCAATATGAATCAATGGGGCTCACCGGGACCAGATGGATTTCAACCGGGCTTTTTCAAGGCTAATTGGGAAGTATTTGGGCCGGATATCGTAAACACGGTGCAGGTTTTAAAACGGGTATTCTCGACGAGGACTTAAATTATTCTTTCATTACCCTTATCCCAAAGATCTAAACCCCACAAACTCTGGATGATTTTAGATCAATAAGCCTAAGCAAAACCATATACAAATTGATTTCAAAAATTCTAGCAAATAGATTAAAGTCTATTCTCAACAAAATTATATCCCCCAATCAATCGACTTTCCTCCAGGGAAGACAAATCACCGACAATATCATTATAGCTCATGAGATTATCCATTCTATGAAAACCTTGAAGAAAACAAAAGGATCTCTAGCTTTGAAATTGGATCTTTCTAAAGCTTTTGATAGGGTGGAGTGGAATTTTATTGAAACAGCTCTACTTAGCTTTGGATTCGATGAAAGGTGGTCTGATCTTATTATACAATGCATCTCCACCACTTTTTTTTATTAATCCTCCTAAACGGTTCACCTGGGTCAAAATTTAAAATCTCAAGAGGATTAAAACAAGGAGACCCACTCTCACATTATCTCTTTCTGATCTGCATGGAAATTCTTTCCAGGAATCTTGATAATGCAATATCAGAGAAAAAAAATCTCCGGTTTCCAAAGCAATAAAAATGCTCTAAATATTTCCCACCTCTTCTTCGCAGATGATTGCTTCTCTTTACAAAAGCTGATCCCGGGGAATCAAAAAATATTCTGGAAATCCTATCCCTTTTCGGAGATATAACAGGCCAAATGATAAACTTACAAAAATCCAGTGTCTATTTCAGCCCAAAAATTCATCCTAAACATGGAAAAATCATAGCTAATATCCTTAAAGTTCCCATGGTGACGAAAAACGACATATATCTTGGCACACCACTTTTCTTTGATAAGAATAGGAAAGCCAACTTCGAACCGCTTCTTCAAAAATATTACTCTACTCTGCAAGGTTGGAAATCAAAACTCCTATCTCAAGCAGGAAGAACCGTTCTAATTAAATCTATACTTCAAGCTTTCCCGACATACCAGATGCAGGTGCTTGCACTTCCGAAAGAAACCCTGAATCAATTGGATCGTATTCAAAGAAATTTATGGTGGAATAAAGAGGGTCAAAAAAGACAAGGAGGATTCATTAGAGCTTGGAAGTACATTTGTTTGCCCATTGCTCAAGGAGGATTAGGTATAAAGAATCCTCATCAATATAGCTCTTCTTACCAAATTAGCCAGCAGATTAATAATAGAAAAAGATCAATTATGGGCAAAAATTATCAAGGCAAAATACTTCCCAAACTCCCATCCTCTAGAAGCTTCTAAAAGTTCCAACTAATCATGGATTTGGACAAGCATCCGAAAAGGCCTAGATTTAACTAAGGGAAACTTTATCTGGCAAATGAAAAATGGAAACCCAGTTAAAATATGGGAAGATAGATGGATTCCAAATTCGGATATACCATCTCAACCCCAAGATTCTCAGGGAACAGCCCCAATAACAGTCCAAGAGCTTATTAATGAAGATAATACATGTGACCAAGAAAAACTGAACAGTTACTTTAATCCGGAAGTGAGAAATAAAATCCAAGCTATATCTCCAAATAAAAAAGAGGAAGAAAAAATCAAATGGTTACACCACCAATCATGATTCTTCTCAGCTAAAAATATTTACAATTTTTTACAATTTTTTACAAGAAGAGGATAATTTACTCATAAACTTTCCATGGAGAAACATCTGGAAAATCCAAGCAATTCCAAAAATGAAACTTTTTGTGTGGAAATTAACTGGGAAAGCTTTACCCACATCTTCAAAATTAGGAGCACACAATCCGGAAATTGATCAAAACTGCCAGCTATGCAACACCCAGACCCAAGAAACCGAAAAACACCTTTTTGGATCTTGCCCATTTATAAGAGCTATTTGGTTTAGCTTCTCCTTGGGTCATTGATTATTTCAGATAGTTCGGACTCAATCACAACATGGGTTAAAAAGTGGATCACAAATCCAGATATGGATAATTTGAAGGGGAAAATAACTACCATATCATGGTTCATTTGGAAGTACAGATGCTCGGTGTTTTTTGAAAAGATAATCCCAAATCCAAGGCAATTAATTGATCAAATTAACAATTTCTTGCAGTCCATCCCTCAAAATCATAAAACAAAAGATTTGGATAATATCCAGTTAACGATCATCAATTCCAAGTGGTTAAACATAGAATCCAATTGGATAATATTTATAGATGCTTCTTACAAGGAAGAAGACTTTTCAATGGGATACGCCCACATAGTCTATTCAGTATACTTTCAGTACTTTATGCATGTCTCAGCAGGTTCAGAAACATCCACTTCAGCTTTTCATGCGGAAGCTAAAGCTTTACAAAAATCACTCATATGGATAAAAGAAAATGTTCTCTCCAGCGTTACATTAATAACAAATTGTAGAGTTTTGGCAGACTGCATCAACAAGGACAACACAAGTCCTTTCTGGACAACTGAAAACACCGTGCAAGCAATAAAGACATCTTTAAGAGAACTTCCTCAGGCTCAGGTAATATACACAAATCGAAAATTCAATTTGGCAGTGGACACAGTGGCAAAAGAAGCAAGGATAAAGAGCCTTCAACATTTATCAATGAAGATTCAACAAAGAATTAAGGTTTTTAGCACTATATCTAATGTGTTCGATAAAAATGACATTGTAAACCTCCTGTATTATATTTGCTAGTTAATATAATTCGTCTTTACATAAAAAAAAAAATCTATATATACCCTTCATTTCGAACACCAGAATAATTAAAACCCCCACGAAATATCTACACCGTATGGCTTATATAAAACCCCTAAAAGATTTCATAATCCCTAAAAAAAATTCCACGATGGAAAATCTTATATACAAAAAATTAACAAGAGAAAGACGAGAAGAAAAGAAGAAGAAAAAATCCACAAGATACCTGCATTTTGATCTTAGATCTATGTAGTTTTTAAGATCGACATTAGTTAATCGTCATCCCTGTGCTTGTCATCTTAAAAATTTCTCAAAGGCTTTGAGTTGATTAGTTTTGACAAAAAAAAATTTGGTCTTTTAGTTTTGAAAAAAACAAAACGAAAAGATAATAGAAGGTAAAATTTCTTTAAAGTTATTGAGGATGTTTGAGTCATTAGACACGAGTCAGAGATCACGCCCATTAGGTCAGAGGCGGAATCCGATCCAGACGCCGAGTCAGCCTATAAAGATAAAAAGTTATGGAGTTTCTAGTTTACCGTAGTGTTTTTTCAGTTCATATTGTTTTTAGTTGTTGATTGATTTTTGTTTTGATTCCGCAAGTCTCACTCTTCAAGGTTTTTGCTTTGTCTTATTATCTGTTAATAAACCCTCGACATGCTATTTCTGAATCTTTATGTTTTTGAATCCTAGATGAAATCAATAACGTGTAAGGTTATTGGAAACCTTGATCCATGGAATAAAGCTTAGCCAATGTATTTTAAGGAAAAGTGTGTCTCCAGAGTCTAATCTAGCTTCACGAGAGGTCATAGTAAGAGCTATGGAGTGAGTTCTTATTTAGTATGAATGGGTCTCGCTGGAATTGTTATACCACTCATACTTTAATAATCATTCATTTACTCACTGGATCGAATGAGTGGATAACAGTGGATACTAAGCGATTAATTTTTAATCGCTTGGTAGAAAACATCTCGAGCGGTTGAAGATCTACATCTCTTTTTTCCAAACCTATTTTTAAATTATATTAAATTAAGACTTTTGAAAGCGAGACCCACTATTAGGTTTTATTGTTAAAAAATGAAAAAAAAAAGAGGCATATGTTCAGCTGGTTGGAGAGATTTTTTCTCTCCAAACGATAAACATCAGCCACTTAGCCCCTTACTTTAGCTTCCCAGGGTCACAACATCATGCATCGATCTTGGCAGGGAATGGGTGTTTTAACACTCATTCCATAGACATTCACTCCTATCCCTTGCTCTCGGATAGGTCGTACTATAACAAAACATTGAAGATTAAACATCATTTTGGTAGACCCAAACCAAATACTATACAGATGAGCAAACCGGCTTAGAGGGAATGATTACATTAACCGCATCTCTATGCGAAATCAAAAAACTATCTCTTTTTTCCAAACCTATTCATAAAACTATATTAAATTAATACTTTTGAAAGCGAGACCCACAATTAGGTTTTATTATTACAAAAGGAAAAAAAAAGGAGGCATATGTTCAGCTGCTTGTTCAGATTTTTTGTCTCCAAACGATAAACATCAGCCACTTAGCCCCTTACTTTAGCTTCCCATGGTCACAACATCATGCATCGATCTTGGCAGGGAATGGGTGTTTCATTCCATAGACATTCACTCCTAGCCCTTACTCTCGGAGAGGTCGCACTATAAGAAAACATTGAATATTAAACATCATTTTGGTCGACCCAAACCAAATACTATACATATGAGCAAACCGACTTAGAGGAAATGACTACATTAACCGCATCTCTATGCGAAATCAAAAAACCTCGGATTACCATATCTCAATTTTATAAGGTTAACTCAATATTAAAAAAATGAAGATAATTCGTCAAAATGTGACCGGAACGTGTACGGACAAAAATATGAAAAAGACATAAAGGAAACTAAAGCTCAACTTAATAGTTCCAGGTCTTGCAATTTTAGGATGTTTTTTCGTAGCCATTGTGCGGGAACAAATTACTATTTAAGGCCTTAAAATATGATAAATAGGGATGCACATTTAAATAGTAGTTCAACAAACATTAACGAAGTGGTCTCTTTTTCATCATCTGAAATGCTGGTATATCAGAAAAAATGTAGATGCACCTGATGAAAAAATATGTCATCATTTCATGAGAAATCAAAGAGATAAATTTCATGAGAATATTATGCAGATGATAATATTAGAATTAGAATTAGGCACACACATAAAAATGTATAAAGAGATGATAAAAGAAATGAAGACTCATCATTCCAAGGAAAATAAAATTCGTACATAGATGAATCCGACGAAAAGAGATGAATTCGATGAGAATAATAGATCATACATAAGGCCAGTTCCTATGGAGAGTTTAATTGTTCTAAACTACGTTTTAATCATTGAAACATTCTTAGAAGACGGGAATAACTGTCTCACACAAACTATTAGCTTCAAAGCAATTTTCAAGTGATCAAACGATCAATACGAAACATTCCTAGTCTACATCAAATGACCGTCTCACATAAATCATGTAAGATGTTACCAGGCCATTTTCACATGATCATCTTTTGACTTTCGTCAAGAATAAAAGATGAACTTGGTTAAAGCGAAATCTTACCAACATATATTTCGAGAAATATGTAAGCGAGTTAAACTTAGCTCGAAATATCAAATGTGTATAAAGTAAAGTTTATATAGTTATACGACTTTTATCTCAATAGGAGATAGAACAAAAATAGACTTCTGAGTGATAGATGAGTTCAAGTCTCCACATACCTTTTGTTGATGAAGTTCCACAAGCTCCCCTTAGTAGTTCTTCGTCTTCTATCGATGAACGCCGTGAAGTTTAAAGCTCAACTACATATTCAATCCTAAACCGATACATAGCTATAAATAGACTAGAAATCAAGACTTATAGTTTTTACAAATAAACTTGACAAACAAGATTGAGATAGCAACGCTTGCGAGTTCGACCGAGCAGTGCGCTAACAGAAAGCAGTAAACCAGGGTATTATGAATCAAGGTTTAATGAAATATTAAGAAAATTTTGGCTGATATTGAGAAATAGGCATGGCAACCAAATGGTTGCAAAGGATATGAAGAAATCATAAAGTGAAAATTGTAGTCTCTGGGTATAACAAATAATGATTCAAGTTTAAGCATATATCTAGCACCAATATATGAAGAAACATGAAATTAAATAGAAGCTAAAACACGATTCTTCCGCTTTTCAGGAGAGGTATCAGACTTATATAATACCTCATATTGCAAGATGGTGTGATTATAGCAGTTGGAACCAAGGTTTGATAGGTACCGATGAAGACAGTAAACAAGAAAACTCAGATGAAAAATTAGTCTCATACAGTAACACAATTCGGAATGTATAAAAACTTCAGGGAGAAAAGGGGTATCACAATAAACTATCAAGCCATCAACCTATCTAATTGGATTTGAAGGGTCGACAAATCGTGGATTTAGCTTATGAGGTCTGCTAAACCTATGGCATCTGGTTTAGGGTTTGATGGTGAATATTGAGGTTATATTTAGGTTTTCTTTCCCTGATTTCTTCTCTAGACTAATAAATCAAAGCTGAAATATATATGATGTCTTAAAACCTAAATATAACCTAAAACAAATGTGTAATTTGATAAAAAAGGTTGAATTTGGTGAGACTTTTTTTGGTGAAGCCTTTTCACATAATTCCTTATGTATCCTAGTTTTCCTTATGTATCATATTCTTTTAAGGGTATAATTGAGAAGTAAACTTTAATATAACATATCTAAAAATCCGTGCGTTGGAATTTTACAAATTTTATCTCGTTGGAAAGCTTATAAAAAAATATACGCAATGAGTATAAACAATAATATCAAATTTAGAGTTTTTACGAAAAATTTGGAGGTGTTTATCAATTTTAGGCATAATTTAGAAAATTAAATGTATATCCATTATGGAAACCACCACAAAGGATCCATAATATTTTATGTAGCCATATTTTGGTTTATGCATCAACTAACTTCTCGTTGCAACTAATAAAACTTATGTACATGCTTCAAAAATAATAATTATGTACTTCCTCCGTTTCAAGAAAAGTGATACTTTCATTTTAGGCACAATTTTGGAAAATTGAATGCATAGTCATTATGCAAGCCCCCACAAAGCATGCATAACACAACATGAAACCATATTTTGGTTTATGTGGATCGACTAATTTTCCGTTTCCGGAAAAGTGATATTTTCACATTCCATTTCAGAAAAGCGATACATTCGCCCTGTTTCAGGAAAAGTGATACTTTCGATCCGTTTCAGAAAATGAAAGTATCACTCTTTATGAAAAGACGCGAAGGTATCACTTTTTGTAAACTAGAGAGAAAGTATTACTTTTCTGACATTCAGCCAACCACTACCAAATATCAGGGTATTACAACTTCACGAAATGGGTAGAGGCCTCGGCCCTTAGGCATATCAGAGACCACGATGTCTTTAAATTTCTCTTTGAGCACATTATATGTCGCTTCGGTATCATTGGCGCCATCATATCAGACAATGGGGCCCAACTCCGAGGGAAAAACATTGATCTTCTCTTTAACTGCTACAAAATTAGAAAGACAACTCCACACCCATCTACCCCGAGAGTAATGGTCAAGCTGAGGACACCAACAAAACTATCGCCAACATGCTTAAAAAGAAGCTAGATGGACATAAGGCTAGATGGTGCGAATAACTGCACAATGTTCTATGGGCCTATCGGACCACCCAAAGAGAGGCAATATGGATAACCCCCTTCGCTTTGACATATGGTATATAAGCGATCATACCAACTGAAACGATGATCCCAACAACTAAGAACTAGGCTTGGGGAAAGAACCAAACCTCAGACATGATACTCGCTGATTTATACGATCTCAAAGAAAACCGAGAGATAGATCTTCAAAGGATAGAAAATGACCATCGTAGGTTGGCTCGAGAATACAACAAGCGTGTTCATCAGAGGCAATTTAGCCCAATAAAGTCTGGCATGAGATCCCCCATATCAGCGCGAGTGCAGGTTTCTTAAACCTAATGGGGAAGAACTGGAACGTCCATGGAATATTAAGTACCTAAAGCAATACAATGCTTAAATAGCCTATCACATAGAAGGTTAAATTATGAAAATAGGGCTTGAATCCCTACTTGTAAAAGGTTATGAAACCTTACTTGAATGTACTATAAGGGCTTATAAACCTTCTTTTGAGAATAATAAAATTTATCTTTTTGATCATTTCTTTTTTCATTTGCTTTGAATATTTTTTTTCTTCGTTGTTTGTCTGTTTATTTATTTGTTTACCTGTATTTCTTTGCTCTAATTTTTTTATTTAATATTTTCATTATTTATTTTTTGCATGTGCATGTAGAGTAATCATTTCATAACAACATTATGACAAAAGCCCATCAAGATCATGGCACGGTGCTAGCCATACCTTCCATTCTACAAAGAATGATGCGGGAAAATACCTTAGCTGCCTGAGACGGATATACAGACCTAAGGCAATGACATCTAGCCTCATGAAGCGAGATAAAGCGGGGAACACCCTAAGCTACCTGAGACGGAAACATACCTAAGGTAATGCCATCATGATCACGAAATCGGATGATGTCCTGCCATAACAGGAGATATCCAGAATTGAGGAACTTGCCTCTGGTTAAGGAAAGAATCACTCGTAGAGAGATATCGCCCTCCGAACGATAGTTATCAGCATGTGACTCAAACATCTGATCACCTAACCTAGGGGTAAGTTTAACCTAAACAAAAATAACGATGGTATCTTCGTGTCCACAAACAACATTCGTAATATAAGTAAAATCACTGAAATAATTGAAATACATATAAGACATCATATAATAATTATATGGGAGACTCTGAGCCTTCGGGATCGTCCTCGTCTCGCATCATAGGAGAGTCTATGATGGTTCAAAAGATGCATGATACACAAATACTAAGACTATAAATGCATAATGTAAATGAGACGATGATTTACGTGGTTCAACACTAAGGCATACATCCACGGGGGTTCGGTTTTTCAGTATGTGTCATATGGTGTTACAATAGATAGTCGAGTGACTCTGTGTAGAGAACGATGCTAGGAGGAAGGTAGATAAAACTCATACTTACACTTACAATTTCTCTCTCTATAAAATTGGCCGACCCTTTCTCTCTTGGTAGAGCTGGGTATTTATAGGCTTCTCGTATGGGTCCCTCTTATATAAGACAACTATTTCTTATCATCTATATTTGTGTGCTGATCCCAAAGATATCTTCGTAAGGCTCTGATGATTCCAACGGTAGTATATTATAACGATGGAATGCCTCCTTCTCTATCATAAGATATTTGACACGTATCGTACGTTGGTAGCATTGAATGCGGGTGGTTGGGTAGTCCGCATGAGCCTTCGGGCTCATCCTCGTCTCGCATCATAGGAGAGTCTATGATGGTTCAAACGATGCATGATACACAAATAATAATACTATAAATGCAAAATGTAAATGAGACGTTGATTTACGTGGTTCAACACTAAGGCCTACATCCACGGGGGTTCGGTTTTTCAGTATGTATCATATGGTGTTACAACGGATAATCGAGTGACTCTGTGTAGGGAACGATGCTAAGAGGAAGGTAGATAAAACTCATACTTACACTTATAATTTCTCTCTCCTGAACTATAGTTCTCTCTCTCTAAAATTGGCTGACCCTTTCTCTCTTGGTAGAGCTGGGTATTTATAGGCTTCTCGTATGGGGCCCTCTTCAATAAGACAGCTGTTTCTTATCGTCTAGATTTTTGTGCCGATCCCGAAGATATCTTCGTAAGGCTCCGATGCTTCCAACGGTAATATATATTATAATGATGGAATGCCTCTTTCTCTACCATAAGATATTTCACACGTATCGTACGTTGGTAGCATTGAATGCGGGTGGTTGGGTAGTCCGCATGAGCCAGACAGCTGTGTACTGCAGCTGTCACTTCCTTATCAGTGAGACTCATCCGCACCCTTGATCTTGGATCCTTCTTGTCTTGGATAGAGTAAAGTAGGTTTTCGGGTATTCATGTGGTATTTTGCGGTTCCTTTCTCATTCGATACTCCTTAATTTACCATCGTCGGATCCGCATGATGATGGATACGTGACAGATAATGGTGATACATGCCTTTTAGACGTTGTAACGTGGCATCATTACTGTAGGAGTAAAAATATGTAACAGACACGTGTCGAAAGATTAAGGCAGAAGTAGTATAGTTAGGTACAACTGCCTCTAGGAAATAAGACCTTGCTAGCTCTTATCTTAACTAGTCATCCCTAAGGGCATTATTATAACTTGTGTACATCCCTACCCCTTTATAAGGGAAAGAGAGAGATGTTTGTGGGTATCCCTCTCCTTCTTCCCACAACCTAGAGCGAACAAGAACTCTATTCCCTTTAATGGAGTTAGAATGTAACACTTCCGATCATAGTGAAACCCGTGGATGTAGGCTTCATTAATGGCCGAACCACGTAAAAAACCCTTGTGTTCATGTTTACTTTGATGCACTTTGCTCCTCACTTGTTGGTAGATCTTGATATTAGGTGTTAAGTTTTATTGGGTGTGGTTGTTATATTTTTAGCAACTACATTAAAGGCGCCAAACTAAGGGACCGAGAGTCTCAAATCTGTAGTTTTTAGCTTAGAAATAGTTCCAGTGAAGTTTGTGATGATCTACTGACTACTGAGTATTGAAGTGTGAAGGGTAAATGTGGAACTCGGGCTAAAGAAAGCTATCTTCAGGCAGCAAACGGCAAAACAACATCAGTAGTTCTGTGTGGGGGAACCAGAGTCACATACAAAGAGAACCTCGACAAAATTAGAAACAGACGAAGAGCAAATATGAAACAGGACGAATATTCTTCTCATTTATCTCTTATATTGGTTGTTAACACTTCGATCTGAAAGTTTTGGGTACAAATTTTCAAAAGATGTTTTATGAAAAACTAGGGTTTGTTCTTGAACAAAAATTGGGTTTTCTTTCAAAATATTCCGTAATCGATTCATGTTTTGAAGGGAGATTCGCTACCAACAAATCTTGTTTTACAAACCCAGTTAATCTATTTTGAAGATACCGAATGACGAAATTCTCAGCTGATTTTGGGATCTATCCGTTTGTTTCATCTGGGGCTTTTCTACTTTGAATGATATAATTACTCTTCTTTGCCATTCACTCGGTTGATTTGTTGTTGCAGTGATGATTGGAATAACGCAGCTGATGTAGATTTCACCTCTAACCTTCACCACCGAGACAGGAAGATGAGATATGTGAAAACACCATCAATTTAAAATACGTGGAATCACAATCAGGTTAATCGGGTCTCAACATTTAGCTTCGGGAGAGATAATCATCGGGTTTCAGTTCAATCAAGCTTTGATCGGGTTATTTAAATCATGTCGATTCATAGCATCAATCTCGGGTCTGGCCATCTCTGGGTTCATAGGCACACCTCCAATCAATGACCAACTCGACCAAGTCTGTTCATAGCATCAATGGGAATTGCAGCAACTCAGCTTTGTGTAATTCCACATCGGGGCGAATCAGTTAACTTACTCGGATTAAAATCATCTCGGGCCAGGTCACATCGGGCAGGTACTCGAGTAACGGATCGGAACAATCACATCGGCCATTCACCTGCAACACTTAGCTCGGGTCGGCTGATTTCATGTCGGGAAAGGTAAACCATATCGGTTAGGGCAGTCGCTTCAGATCAACTCGGGAAAGTTGAGTCGGATCGTTCCAGAATAACACATCTCCATCGGGTTCTTCCTCTATAACAGGGAACAATCTTAATTCCTTCTTTTTGATTTTACAAGTTATGGTTTTGTATAGTGACTGCTATTTAGAACCTATTCATATAAGAGCTATTGGCTTAGTCAAATGGAACTCACCTAAGAAAGCATGAATAATATTTGAGAAAGTAAATCGTACAAGTTTGGCATGCAAATATGAGTTGCTTTTACTACCTATATCTATGAATGACAAGTTTTCTAACTTGGCTTAATATTTAGTCATCGTGAAATACCGCTGTCAATCCATGTTTATTCGCTATGAATTCGAGCCTTTCATTTGAGTAATCTCATTACCACTCAATCGAGCCCGAAACTGCATTATACTTCTTAAGGACACATCAATCTGATTGCTTAGATGATCACCTTAACCATTTGCTTAATTATTAAATGTAATGTTAGTCTACTTGAACATGCCGTTTATCTTGTTCTTGATAATCCTGTGTTGTTAGAGTGATATCTCAGCCAGAATATCTACAACAATGACATTTGCAAGGGGTCATTTAATTTTTACAACCATTACTCATCTGAACTGAAAGTCGCAGGTGCATAAATCCAATCCGGAGAACTAGTTGAGAAGCAAAAGGATTTTGGCAGCGCACTGAATGAGCGTTGGGCGATGACGTAGACGCCAAAGGAGGAGCAACTTTGCTCATGGAGGCGAAATAATCCTATTTGACCAAGCCACCTCGGAAGCGCGGACCAGATTGCAATGTATAGCTGATATATATTCTCAACTGTCAGGAATGAAAGCTAAGCACCATCACTCTCAAACACTTAGCTCATTATAGCGTGTTTAATATCCGAATTAGTTTGTTACGACAGTTTAAACTTTCAAATGCTATAGAATAGTCCAAACCAGATTTTGTTTAATGATCGTAAAAACCCGTCTTCCATAAGTTATTTTAAAAAAAGGCATGAAGTGATGAAACTCTAGCACGATTTTGGAGGTCACTGAGATCATGTCATCGGCGCTATAGTTGCGGTTTGAATCTTTGAATATGCAATTTGGATTGGGTTTACCTTGAGTGCTCACTTACGTGACTTCTTGTTGCGAGAAAATGATGAAGGAATTGAAATTTCTTTATTTGAATATTGAACCTCCGGCAAAGTCGGTTCGGGGAATATCCTGTTATGAATAATCACTTTGGATCATCTGTCTCGCACCAAAATCATTTCTGCACTCCTGCGTACAACCTTTAGCTCAGGTCTCACCAACTTCTGGTCACTACCCTTCATTGGGTGAAGAACTGCACACACGATCAAATTCGACTCACATATGCTTCTTCGGATCACCATGAATCACCATCTCGGGTGTGATTTTCTCGGGAAAGCTCAAGATTTCATCTCGGTCAACACCGAGACATGACAACTCAACACAGGGAGAACTGCTAGAATCATGTAATTAGAAGGGAACAACTACCCAATGGAGGATGTCAACCTCAGGGATAGTTAAAAGTTGCTGCAACACCAATCACTTGTTTGCCAAGGTCAAAGGGGATCGAAGCTGATATATAGCATTAAGAGTTGTCACTTACCGAGACACGAGGCCATGGCGCCGGCCGTGGAAATGAAAGCTAAGTGTCACCATCCTCAAACTCTTAAATTCATTCAATACAGTGCATGTAACGAATTCGTTCATTGTGATACGTATATCATTCAAATGCTAGTGAGTCATACAATCGTATTTTGTGTATAATTGTAAAAACCTGCCTGAAATTACTTCGAAAAACATTAAGTACCCACTTTTTGGCCTAATTTCGGCAAAAATAAATCACGTACTTAGTAATACCTTTGTCGATTAGATTTGGCATATGCTATCGGGCTTAAATTTTGCTTAGGCCTCGGGGTACTCACTTAATTGACTAGATATTGCATAAAAATGACGATGGATCGTGTATTGGCCCTTGATAGACACATTTTTGTGTCTGAATTGTCCTCAGTGTTGGTATTGTTGGAACTCGATTCTTGTACTAATATTGTGTTTTTATGTATTTTTAGGTATTTTTGGAAATAAATATTTTTGGAAAATTCGGATCGAAAAGTTGCTCGGAACACCCCAGGAGGACATTTGATATTCGGACTCCCACATTGGATAAGGGGTAACCCAATTACTAAGGGGCACCCAATTGATATTCGCACCCCCAGCTGTTGGATAAGGGGTGACCTTCTTCTTGGTTTGAAAATAAATTTTGGCGGGAAAAATATATATCACGCCTGGCAGACTTTGGTCGGATTTTTGAATGAGTTTTAGTGAGACTCAATGGCTGGGTTTTCAAGGGAAGACTTCACGGACATTAACAGGCCTGGTTTGGGTCTTTGGATCGACAGAAATTGGCTGGATAACTCGCGAGGAGAAACAGAGGCATTGAGAGTATTCACGGGATTGTTTTACTCCTTCCCGTGTTACTCAGAGGTTGGCTTGTGTTGGGAGAGGGCTCTAATGATTCCGTGTCGTGTTTGGAGTGAGTAAGCACGAATTGACAGCTGCATATACGCACAGGAAACAAAAAGGAAAGAAAATATTTTTTCTTTACTACCGAGTGATGGCAAATTATTTGGAGTTATTTCGTGTGATTCCTTGGTGCTGTTGGGTATAAAAGAGTATTAGGGGATGCGTACAAGGTCTACTGAGAGTTTGGGAGGTTTTAGAACGCGAGAAGATCCAAAAAATCGAAGGAACCAAGACTACCATATCTGCTCTTTGCGTCACGAAGAACGCGAAGAACGGACTCTTGAAGACAGTCATTTCTCAACAGTGAAAAACGACTACCTAACGTGGGTCGCAGTCACCGTAACAGAAGCACTTATTCTCTATCGTAGTTTGTAACGGTGTTTGCAACAACTATAAGCTGTTGCAAACCCGGTTTTTCATCATTCTCCTTTGTTCATCATTTGTAACCATTTTTGAGCAATAATAATGAATTTTGAGCGTGTTTCCAACATGATGAGCGGCTAATTCTCCCACAACCAAGGCAATGAGGAAGCTATTTACGCATGAATAAGCGGTAACCATTTTATTTGCTCTAATTTATAATTTATAATTCACTCAATCACGCTTTTGCGAGTTTTAAATTGTTCGCAAAATTATTTTCATTAGTTGTGATTCAATTAGATAGGTTATGCTTTGTATTAAGATAATCTATGCTTAGGGATACAATTAATTTTTGAGAATTTGTCGATTATTTGTGAATTAAGAAACAAGGGATTTAAAAGATAATTAGAGTTTTGGGTTATTTACCGTATTTCATTCATGTGTTATAGTGGAATCGTGTCTTGGTTATTCTCTCATATCTTAAAACAATTTTGTGTTAATTTTTCTCTATTATTAATTTTTATAAGTCTAAAATCTTTTGCTTTCACAAGTCTCAACGAACCTTATTACTACAACATTATTGAGTCACATCAATTTTTGGCGCCGCTGCCGGGGAAAAGCAGTAATAACTATCTGATTATAGCCAGAGTAGCCATCTAAAAAGCAGTAATAACTATGTCCAGCTAATCTCTCTAGCATCTGGTCGATGAAGGGAAGGGGAAAGTGGTCCTTCCTAGTGACCTTGTTCAATTTCCTATAGTCAATACAAACACGCCAACCCGTGGTCACTCGGGTAGGGATTAACTCTTTGTTATCATTCTGGACTACAGTAATACCGGATTTCTTGGGAACAACCTGAACGGGGCTGACCCACTTACTGTCTGAAATGGGGTAGATAAAGCCAAAGTTGACCTTATTAAGACTTTCTGGTCCCAAAACCGTAAAAGATATTAGGTCATTCTTAGGGCATGCGAGGTTTTTATCGTCGATTCATTAAGGATTTTAGCTTGATTTCTAGACCTCTTTGCAATTTACTTGCAAAAGATGTTAAGTTTGTCTTTGATGATGCTTGTTTAGAGGCTTTTGAGAAGATTAAGACTTTACTCACTACAGCCCCCATAGTCCAGGTACCTAACTGGAACCTACCCTTTGAGATCATGTGAGATGCTTGATTATGCTATTGGTGTTGTGCTAGGTCAGCGAGAAAACAAATTACTTCATGTGATTTACTATGCTAGCAAAACTCTGAATGATGCCCAGTTGAACTATACCACTACGAGAGAAGGAGCTGTTAGCCATTGTGTTTTCCTTAGACAAGTTTAGACCCTATCTCTTAGGTTCTAAGATCGTAATCTATACCGATCATGCTTTGCTTTGAAATACCTTTTGTCTAAGAAGGATACCAAACCTAGATTGATTAGATGGATCCTTTTATTACAAGAATTTTGTCCAGGACATTAGAGACAAAAAGGGTGCGAGAAAATGTAGTAGCGAGACCACTTGTCTAGGCTAGTTGTTAGTTCCCCTGATGATTCCCTTCATATAAGGGATAGCTTTCACGATGAACAATTGTTCTCTGTTTCCCAATCACCTTGGTATGCAAATATAGTGAATTATCTTATTCTTGGTCGAATACCCCAACATTGGGGTAAACAAGATCGTTCTAGGTTTTTAGCTTGAGGTTAAGCACTTCTTTTGGGATGATCCTTATTTATTTAAGTATTGTCCGGACAGATTATTAGGAGATGTATACGAGAGTGACCAGTCCGGTATTATTTCCTTTTGTCATGATCATGCTTGTGGGGGTAACTTTAGTGCTAAGAAGACTGCTTGCTAAGATATTGCGGTGTGGATTCTATTGGCCTTCGTTGTTTAAAGACTCCCGCGATTGTGTTACTTGTGAACGTTGCCATAAATTAGGAACCATTTCCGTAGAAACATGATGCCCTTGAACCTTATTTTAATCATTGAGGTCTTTGATGTGTGGGGTATTGACTTTATGGGTCCGTTTCCTAATTCCTTTGGTAACCTATACATCCTTGTCGCCGTAGACTATGTCTCTAAGTGGATTGAGGCGGTTGCGTGTAAAACCAATGACCATAGGGTTGTGATTGAGTTCTTGAAAAATAATATACTTACACGTTTTGGTACACCGCGTGCTATAATTAGTGATGGAGGGTCGCACTTTTGTAATGGACTTTTTAAGCTTTTGATGAAGAAATATGGTATTACACATAAGGTAGCTACCCCATATCATCCATGAACTAGTGGTCGGGTAGAGGTTTCCAATAGGGAGATAAAACGTATATTAGAGAAAACAGTTAATCCTAATCGGAAAGAGGCGGTCGTCTAGGCTTGCATCGATGCCTTATGGGCTTACCATACTACGTTTAAAACCCCTATTGGAATGTCGCCTTATCGGCTTGTTTATGGCAAGGCATGTCATTTTGTTGAGTTAGAACATAGAGCTTATTGGGGCATTAGCGACTAAATTTTTCACTTGACAAGGCAGGAGCCCATAGGAAACTCCATCTCAATGAGTTGGACGAGATTCGTATAGATGCTTACGATAGTGCGAAGGAGTATAAGAACAAAATGAAACTTGTGCATGATAGAAATATTTTACGGAAGTCATTTTCTCCAGGTCAAAAAGTTCTTGTATGATACCCGCTTGCATCTTTTCCCAGGAAGTTACGTTCTCGGTGGACGGGTCCTTTTATTGTTCGACCTTGTATTTCCTCATGGAGTTTGTTGAGATCGAGACAGGATGGTAGTAGTTCTTCGAAGGTTAACGGTCAGAGATTGAAACCCTTTTTAGAGCCCTTTCCTACAGGTGATGTTGAGGAGGTCCCTCTGGAGGACCCTGTTTACCCTTGATTGACCATCGAGGCGATTGTATGTTGTATATTAGTTTTTGATTTCTCTCACCCAGGGTACTATCTTTCCAGACTTCTCTCTTTCGATTCCTCATGTTACTTTACTTTTTGGTATTGCTCTTTCATTAGAAACATTGAGGACAATGTTAGATTTAAGTTTGGGGGTGGGAAGAAACTTCTTGTTAGTTTTTTAGTTGCAATAAATAAACTCGAGCCTAGAAATTTATGTTTATTAAGGTCGGCACTAACCAATCTAAGTGGATGGAAGCATTTTGGTTGTAGGAGTTGAGGAACCAATCGATTAGATGGCAACATCTAAAGAGTCTATTCATAAAAGCACACGCTCGGGTGTTAGAAATAACATGATAGTTTCACCATATCTCGTTGAGTCCTTTTCACTTACTGTTTTTATTTTGTTCTTTGTAAACTATGTTTCTCTAAGTGATTAGGTGGGGCCCACGAATCAAGTTATTACCGATGCCAGAGTGAATTAGAGTGATTGAGATAAAAAAAAAAAAAAAAAAAAAAAAAAAATTTAAAAAAAAAAAAAAAAAAAAAAAAAAAAAAAAAAAAACTAAGACCAGACCATCAGACCAACCGGAATAAATTCAATAAAGTCGACCACTGGAACCCTTGTATGCCAGTTGTGTTGACCTAGAGTTAGGATTATCGACCACTTTGGTTCCCTTGTATATGCCGGTGTGTTGATATTAGTCGACTAGTATCTCAGTCCATTAAGATAGGTTCATTTTGGCGGAGGCCTTGAGAAAGATATGGGAAACACCGATCACTTAGTAAACATCAAAACCATCTATGTTTTCTCTATATCCATCTTCTTGATCTATCCATGTGATTAGTTTTGACTCAGGGTATTGATGTCCATAGTGCGACTATCCGAGTAGAGCTACGTGACTTATATATGAATTTTAGTATGCTTGAGTGCAAACTCATGTACAAGAATTGGAATTTCGCATCGGGGTACTTCCTCCCGTAGTCAATAAGTATGCCAACCAAGGAGATTCTTTAGTGCCTTCCAAGGTTCTCGTGTAGATAGCTAGGTCCAGGAGTAAAGGTTTTGTGGGTACACCTACGGTAAACCCTCCGGAGACAACACTCCGCCACTAGGGCCACCTAGGGGTTCAAATGATTTTTTTTATTTTTTTAGAATAAATTTGCTCGAGGACTAGCAAATAATCCGTTTGGGGGTATTTGATAGACACATTTTTGTGTCTGAATTGTCCTCAGTGTTGGTATTGTTGGAACTCGATTCTTGTACTAATATTGTGTTTTTATGTATTTTTAGGTATTTTTGGAAATAAATATTTTTGGAAAATTCGGCTCGAAAAGTTGCTCGGAACACCCCCGGAGGACATTTGATATTCGGACTCCCACATTAGATAAGGAGTAACCCAATTACTAAGGGGCACCCAATTGATATTCGCACCCCCAGCTGTTGGATAAGGGGTGACCTTCTTCTTGGTTTGAAAATAAATTTTGGCGGGAAAAATATATATCACGCCTGGCAGACTTTGGTCGGATTTTTGAATGAGTTTTAGTGAGACTCAATGGCTGGGTTTTCAAGGGAAGACTTCACGGACATTACACCGGGCTGGTTTGGGTCTTTGGATCGACGAAATTGGCTGGATAACTCGCGAGGAGAAACAGAGGCATTGAGAGTATTCACGGGATTGTTTTACTTCTTCCGTGTTACTCGGAGGTTGGCTTGTGTTGGGAGAGGGCTCTAATGATTCCGTGTCGTGTTTGGAGTGAGTAAGCACGAATTGATAATTGCATATACGCACGGGGAAACAAAAAGGAAAGAAAATATTTTTTCTTCTTTGAGAGTGATGGCAGATTATTTGGAGTTATTTCGTGTGATTCCTTGGTGCTGTTGGGTATAAAAGAGTATTAGGGATTCGTACAAGGTCTACTGAGAGTTTGGGAGGTTTTAGAACGCGAGAAGATCCAAAAAATCGAAGGAACCAAGACTACCATTTCTGCTGCTGCGTCTCTGAAGAACGCGAAGAACGGACTCTTGAAGACAGTCATTTCTCAACAGTGAAAAACGACTACCAGACGTGGGTCGCAGTCACCGTAACAGAAGCACTTATTCTCTATCGTAGTTTGTAACGGTGTTTGCAACAACTATAACTGTTGCAAACCCGGTTTTCATCATTCTCCTTTGTTCATCATTTGTAACCATTTTTTGAGCAATAATAATGAATTTTGAGCGTGTTTCCAACATGATGAGTGGCTAATTCTCCCACAACCAAGGCAACGAGGAAGCTATTTACGCATGAATAAGCGGTAACCATTTTATTTGCTCTAATTTATAATTTATAATTCACTTAATCACTTTGCTTTTGCGGAGTTTTAAATTGTTCGCAAAATTCTTTTCATTAGTTGTGATTCAATTAGATAGGTTATGCTTTGTATTAAGATAATCTATGCTTAGGGATACAATTAATTTTTGAGAATTTGTCTGATTATTTGTGAATTAAGAAACAAGGGATTTAAAAGATAATTAGAGTTTTGGGTTATTTACCGTATTTCATTCATGTGTTATAGTGGAATCAGTGTCTTGGTTATTCTCTCATATCTTAAAACAATTTTGTGTTAATTTTTCTCTATTATTAATTTTTATAAGTCTAAAATCTTTTGCTTTCACAAGTCTCAACGAACCTTATTACTACAACATTATTGAGTCACATCAGCCCTTCAGTGAGATCATTTTGGAGGAATCTTGTTACGGACGATCACTTTGGATCAACCATCTTGGAGTTAACCACACTAGTCTGCTCATGGAACATCATTTCGTCTAAGGAAGCTATCTTGGAACAAATAGTTCAAATCAGAAAGCAACTCAGACAATCTTGGAGCAAATAGTTCAGATAGTTCAGATCAATCAACTCAGAAAAAAACAAAGTAATGTCTCAGGCTGCACCTACTCGCGCCGGATCACATCGAGGCACATACGATCCTCTTGGATTCCAGACAGAAACATCAATGACCAGCACGTATCGGGCATTCATCCTCTTCGGGCGATAACTAAGAGCGCTTCTCCTAACCAACACATCCCGTCACACAAAAACGCGCAGTGATGCGGAAGTTCTCTCATGAATGGCACCAATCAAGTTCAGGGCAGCTCCAGATATGACAAGTCAAGGATTGCCCAGACCATCTCGAACTTCAGCACCAGACAAGCTTGGCTCGGGACAACAAATTGGACATCACACTTTCCTTCTCTTATCTTTTGGTTCCCGTTGCTTATCACTTGCATCGCATACTCTAATGAACATCACCGGGCCATAGGAAGTCATTAAGATGAACTTAAGAATTCTGCAAGAAACTCAGTCTATCATTGTCACGCACACCTTTGTACTTAGTTTAGCATACAAGAAATTTGTTCGCATGCTGCTTGATTAAACGAGATAGGGAACACGCGGCATACATTCATTGGACTAGTACCCATAGTTCATGGGTTCATCATAATTCTCCTTATCAATTTTGACGTGGCATTGTAACGATATAGTTCTGCTAAGACTAGTTACGATTGAGATACTCATACTCATGTTTGAATTGAACATCAAGATGCCATCAATATTTTCTTAATACATTAAACAATCGAGTCTCTGTTTAGCTTGACCTTAGTATCTGCAAAAGCGGCCTTAGGTAGCTACTTGATGGGAATAAACTTAAACGTTTTAATTGAGACTTGAAAATCGGCTCTACATATGTAATCATCCTTATAAAAGTAAATTGTTGGTGTGCATGATTTTCTGGATTCATCCTACAGTTACTCACCTTTTTGAATCCACAGGAGGTCGGAAAGGTCGACAAGGAGACTTTAATCGCTTGGAGGGTGTATGCAATGGATGCACGACAGAACGATCCAGTTCGTTTAAGTCTGCAAAATTCATTAGGATATGCCAGTCGGACTATGAGCGACAATCAGTCATCTCGGGACAAAGCAATGTACCTGCGCCAACTCGTGTCAGTTCGTATCGGGGCATATCCAATCTATTTCGGGTCTTAGCAGTGAACACTTTCTCGTTAAGAAGGACCAACGAGATATCGGACTGATCACATTACCGATTCCAGATTGCAAGGCACATCAATTTACAGGCGACACCTAAAAAGGGGAGAATCCTTTCCCTCTTGTTTCTGGATCTTTAATTGCGATAGCTCAAGTAACATCTGCAAAAACTTTTGAGAAAATTGAAAAAAAAACCTCGGGAAATGGAGGCGAATACAGATGAATGCAGACATAATGCTGTTTTGAAATAACAACCACATTTAACATGATACGTTTAGTTTCCTTAGCCTATTAAGCGTGATAGATGAACTAACAAAATGATCATGTGCCTCGAGTTTTTAAATGGTTACTGAGTGACATACCTAGTGGCATGCTATGTCTAGTAAAATTGCTAGAACCCGACACCATTCTCACATACATTTTTACATTCATTTGTGCATTCATTGATATGTCTAACATGATAATGGCACTTATACAAGATGGCTTCGTATGCCATACCGGTGTTGCATTTTGTTTTAATATGTTATCACTCGCGGAAGCATAACAATACCAATCTTTGTTAAAATTGAAGCAGGATGCCTGACTATCGTCTAGTATTCTTTGTAATTTCTAACTGTGGCTGAACATCCAGTCTTGGCTGAAACCACGTGGCGAATCCGACAGGAGCCTCGGGCGTAGTGAATTTCGGGGCCGAGCATTGCGGTCAGTTCTCTTACCATGAAAACAAAGAGCTAAGCGTTTCTCATCTCGAAATTTTATCGCGTGTCGAATTAATTGAATGATGATGCAAATATGGTTTTTCAAGTCTCGAATTCGTATTTACGAATGCTTAGCCTTATAGAGTTGCACACGCCACAACTTAGCATGTTGTGTCGTCATACACAAGTCAAATTCTTTTCATCGTATAACATGATATGCATCGTTGTAGAAAACGCTTCTATGAAATGTTTTGAACTGATTTATCCTTGGGATCCTCCGTTCTCGGGTCATCCAATGGAATGGCCCGAGATGGTCTAAATGTTTTGATTCCAACCGGAGCGGTCGAATCGAGGTCACCACTACACGAGACTTTGGTGACTAAATAACCTGGGGACGTCTTGGGTTGTTAATGTGATGTAAATTAACACGGGTCATTTCGTACTCGGGTCGTCAAACGGAACGATCCGAGGTGATCTAAGAGCCCTGGACGGAGCCAGGAGCTATGCGTCTAATGGTCGTTTCGAACCCGGGGCGATGGCATTATGCAAGTGCCGGGGCGACTTACACTAAGACGGGCTATTCGAACTCGGGGCGATGGCAGTGTGCAAGTGCCGAGGTAGCCTAAGGGCCCTGGTGGTTGGAAGCCAGTGGCCGATTGTCGAGGCACGAGTACTCGACAGTCGAGCATACAACATTGCTCCCATCGCAAGTGGCCGAAATCACTTGCCCAAGACAGTTAATTGATAACTCCTTGGGGTATCGGGCCAATAGAATTTTAGGAATGACCAAGTACCCTACCACTAGATCAAAATGACGGTGATGAGATACCTCAATCGGGACATGGCATTGGGCCCGATGACCCTCCCTGTTGAGCGTGTTCGACAGATATGGAATATTAACTAATGCCTACTTTGAGATGATTAGTATTGCAGGAAAACGTGTATGCTAAGACTATGAACGGTCATGCATAACTTTGGCAGTGGACTTAACTTATCAAGTGAAAGTGGTACTTGAAGGATTCATATGGAAACAACACTAGTGGGAGCACTCACAGAAGGACGCAATATACATCAGTAACAGGGGCAACACAATGGCAACGACGGACCTACCGGGTTATCAGCGTGTGAAACTTGAATAGCATGAAGTTCGCAAATAGTCAAATAACAGAGGCTGCGGGTAAACACAATAGCTTCAAAAGGATAACACAAACTGAGCTAACTATAGCCCGGGGGCTATATTACAGGGGCATAGAAACTACACGAGAAAGAATAACTGTCTTGGTTATGATTACGATCAAGAATGGTGGGCGAAAAAAGCTATGGATCCACGGAGCAACGAGCCGCTCACAAACCAATTAAAGGCAACAACAAGATTACGAAGTTTCTCGAGTTTCTGAATCATACTAAAGGCAGCAACAACAAACCGTACCGTATCGACATCTCTAGCAGCAACGAAGGTCACGAGCAAGGATACAGTTAAGTTACAAGGTGAATGATATGGACTTCGTCGTCAACAGCGAGCTAAGGCAGGGTCCCCGAGTAATGTATGAGTACTGACGGCTAACTAGTTCTTTCGTGGCATGTCTAAGTATAGCAGAGCAACGTACCCGAATGCTTGAAATTACCAGATGGACTTCATCGGCGACAGCGAGCCAAGGTAGGGGCATGATTGTTGTCTCGAGACTACACAAATGAATAGGGGCAAGTACGCTAGCTAGGATGAAGCAGATTGTATTCCTTTGCGCAGTCCCTTCAACAACAATCAGATAATCACAAGATTGATGCAAGAAAAATGCTTTGGAGGACCGACACGAGAACACCCTCATCGTTTGAAGCAAACCGAGGATGCTAGGACTGTCAGACGATTAGCAAAAAAGCTAAGTACCATCTACCACGATAAATTGTACTATTGTGTATTTCACTTGTTGATTCATTCACATAACCATAACGACCATCATAAACAGACACCCGACAATTTGACATGCCACACTAATAGCTTGAATTAGCCCTGCATGTCTTTCTACTGTGGATACATGATGTGTCATGAGCATGCCTAGCAAACAGTATTGCAGAAATCGAAATGGTCGCTCACATCTTTACAATTGCATAATAACATGCTTGGCTGTAGAAATGCTACATATAAAGTACCCTCTCTTTCGTCCTAAAGATTAAATACGAGCTTCTCGGGGCTTATCACGAACCTGGTGCAAGGTAGTTAAGACGGAAAACCTTTGACAATAGGACAGTAAGGTACAATGCCTACAACTTTGTGTTGCTCTTTCATTTTGAACTTTATCAACCAGTACATATCTTGATTTAACTCTATGAAAGCATGCTGAAACATTGAACGTGAATAGTATTCTGTGACTGTCCTAACCTGCGGACAATCTGTTGGGTCTTTGTCGCTTGATTCGCTGCGATGCTTATGCTAATATCAAAGTTTTTGAATGTATATCATAAAAGGTGCTTAAGGTATAACAAGTGCCACTTCCCCTCATGAATAGCAGGTAGCCTCGTTCCTGTAAAGAGCTTCAAAAAACGATGATTGGACAAGAACTGGCGACAACTGAACCAGACAAAGTTTGAGCACTGACCACCAAGGCGTGATCGCAACAACTTTGAACACGAAGAATGCATGACTAGACTATCTCGGGGCTAATCATCTCGGGAATATTGCACACAAAAGTTTAGGAGGTTATCTTGAAGGAGGCTTTGACGATCACCAAGGGATAACTCGGGGCAAATATAGCAATCCACAATTAGTAGTGGAGACCAGCCAATACGATGGAGTTACAAGGAATATCACGGAACGACGACAACAGTCAGCAATGAACCAAGAGTTGCCTTGAAACTTCGCACAAGAATAAAGGCAAGTATGCATACTGCAGACGCAGTATGTATTCTTCTACTCAGTTCCTTCAGCAACAATGTAAAGCCATGAAGCCCACGACAACGTTCATCCGATGCATCACTAAGTCGAAGTTATCAACTTACCTAAGCAAAAAGACCCACAATGGAGGCAGACACCACCAGATTTGCATCAGAAAAGGAATCCAGTTAAAACGGATAAGAACAACTCAACATCAGAACTTCCCTACAAGAATGCAACATGGAAATTATGGCCATCAGCACCAAGAGAGTTGTTTACCACCAAAGTTAGACACAGTTGAATAGTCTCTTCGATTCTTGGACCCTCCGTATTCAGCTGTATTGAAGACACCATCTTGAACAAGTGTTAAAGCAGCTGTCCCGAAGAGAACTGCTAACAACGAGGAATTTGAACTCCAGACGCAAGCTTAAACAGAGCCAGAAGTATACCCAAAAATTTCAAATCAACCAAAGTGAATGAATCTTACAAGACGAGACACTTGACGCCGAGCCAATATAACAATACGATTTGAACTCGTCTACAATATCGAGAAAAGCCAGAGCCGAGTAAAGAGGAGATAAGAACACGACATCGAGCACAGTTGAAGCATACGAACCAATCGAGAAGTACGACAAGATCAGGACCGAAAACAGTGAAGCGCCTAGCAGTGAGGCGTGCCACTTGGAAGCCCATATTCAACAACTAACATCCCGACGTAAAACCCAAGTCGCTACAAGTCGACAGTCCACTAACAACCAGTTTGGATAACACAGAGAATTAGTAAGCCAAGGCCTGAAGCAAAAGCAACAACAACGCAGACGCACGATCCAAAGGATTTTCTTAAGGATTGCTCTACGATCAAACCTCAAGAAAAGGGGCATAAATGTAGGAGTAAAAATATGTAACAGACACGTGTCGAAAGATTAAGGCAGAAGTAGTATAGTTAGGTACAACTGCCTCTAGGAAATAAGACCTTACTAGCTCTTATCTTAACTAGTCAGCCCTAAGGGCATTATTGTAACTTGTGTACATCCCTACCCCTTTATAAGGGAAAGAGAGAGATGTTTGTGGGGATCCCTCTCCTTCTTCCCACAACCTAGAGCGAACAAGAACTCTATTCCCTTTAATGGAGTTAGAATGTAACACTTCCGATCATAGTGAAACCCGTGGATGTAGGCTTCATTAATGGCCGAACCACGTAAAAAACCCTTGTGTTCATGTTTACTTTGATGCACTTTGCTCCTCACTTGTTAGTAGATCTTGATATTAGGTGTTAAGTTTTATTGGGTGTGGTTGTTATATTTTTAGCAACTACAATTACCTTGATGCTCCTCATGCTGACGTGGTATACGTGTCTTCTTCTAGACACTTGGCTAATCACAAATTATGTGTATACACTCCTATAAACAGTTTTCATTAAAGGTTCGATGCCTTCGTTGCTTTTTCAGTCAAAAATTGTTTTCATGGAAGGTTTGATGACTTTGATTTTTTTTTCCCTGACTTATCGCTTGACTTTCACTTGACCTTATGGAAGGTTTGTGTATACATATTAATGGACTCCCTACAGGTCTTGAGGTGGGTTAAGGCCCACCAACTAAATCTGTATCCATTCGTAGGGGTGAGCATTTTACCCGTAATCTGCGGATTTAACCAGGACCAACTGCAGTTGTGCGGATGGATGTCTGGACCGTTCACTAATGGGTTGGACGCGGATGAAATTTTTGAAATCCAACGGATTACGGATTGGACCCGGATGCAACCTTGAAAATTCGTTGGACATCCATACCCATTAGATTAAGTGTATTTATATACCTGGCTTGATTGGGGTATACCCAGATTAATTGGGTATACTCATTTTGTTCCCATCCAAAGTAGTGTGCTAAGGGGTGTCTAAAAGGTGTTAAAAGACCAAATTGCTCATACTAAAAAACCTTGCCGACCAAAACATATAAAAAAAAATCAAAATCTTTCTTCTACACTCTAACTATACATGTGAAATAAAAAATAAAATAAATAAATAAAATAAAATAATGAAGAATCAAAACGAAGCAAAAGTCGGCAGGGTATTTTTTGTCGACCTTGCCGACCAAAATATAGTCGGCAGGGTATAAGGTTGAATAACATGCGACTTTTCATCTCCGAATTTAGCAATTACAGGGTCGGCAAGATATCCATATCTATACCTTGCCGACTTTTCATAACATCCATGGCGACGACTGTAAATTTTTTCTACAGTCGGCAGGTATTTTTTGAAGACCTTGCCGACTTATACCGCCGGTGGGGTTTTTCAACCGCCGACGAGGTATTTTTCTCAACAGCCGGCGGGTTTTTTTGGTAGACCTTGCCGACTAATATTTTTCAATAGCCCTCTCCTGTGTGTCAAAAAAAATAAAGTCGGCATGTTCTTCATTTAAATACCTTGCCGACTTATACCGCCGGCGGGGTTTTTCAACCACCGGCGGGGTATTTTTCACCAGCCGGCGGTTTTTTTTTTGTAGACTTTGCCGACTAATATTTTTCAATAGCCATCTCCTATGTGTCAAAAAAAAATAAAGTCGGCATGTTCTTCATTTAAATACCTTGCCGGCTAAAATTGGTCGGCATTTTATTCAAACAAAGACCATGCAGGCCATATATAGCCGACACCTTATTCAAACATATATTTTGCCGACCTTTGACATTTTTGAAAACCAAATTTTTTGATCGAAATCGAATTCATAAGACGGATTAAAGGTTTAACCTACTGGATTTTCATTTTCAAAATTTTAATCTAAACTCAATTAATTAACCTAAACAATTTTTTAGTGTTAATTAAACAAGGGCATATTAGCCATTTTGAAAATACAAGGTTAAGGGGTGGCTTGGCTTTACTTCAAAATGACCCTATTTTGTCTCATTGGGTATACCCCAATCACGCCAGGTTTATATAGTTTTAAAAAATATACGAATATTTTTGGAATTTTTAAAATGTTTGCTTGGAGTGGTGTCTACGACACTTCTATATTATGTCGGAGTCAGCATAGCAATTCTAGGGTTTACGGAATCGGATTTTTAAGTGGTTTCCTTATATTGGAACAATAGGTCGAATCCTGGGTGGTTTCCCATTGGAACAAAATTCTAAAATTGAATCCTTAACTTCAGATATAAATAAGTTGGTCGTATCCTTTTTTTCTCTTCAATCTTGATTCATCACCTTAGTTCCTTTTCTCTATTTGTCTCGTTTTAAGCTTATCTTGCTTCAATTTTTTTTTTTTTAATTTATTGAATCAGTGGTGGTGACGAGTATCAAATCCAGTCTTTAGCGTTGTTTCTGGTTTTTATTTACTCACAATTTTAGTTATTATTTTTCCTAGTTTTTAGCTTTGTTTTGATTTGGAGGCGTTAACACCCACACTTTGTGTTTAGTTCTATAGCTTATCTTGCTTAATAGAAAATTTGGTTTTTTAATAGAATAAGTCTTAAGAGTTTCCAACTACAAGATGTACCTCTCAGGAAGTTATCCTTCAGGATGTTATCCTTGTATGGACCATAAGGATCCTATTCAACTTGTGTGTGATAAAAGAAAGGCAATTCCTAATGTAGTTACCAAAGTTTTTATAGAGGTTCAAGTCAGAGAAAAGCGGGTTTACCGCACAAAAAGTGGTCTACTTCTGAATCACCTTCATGTTTCATCTCCGTCTCAAGTCAAGACACCTTACAAATATCTGTTATCATGGAGATGTTTTCAGATGGAATTCGATGATCTACTTGCAAAAGATGTCTTCCGCAATTGTTGTGATGTCGAGTCTCTGTCATCTATGTACATCAGCACAAACAAACACGCTGCTGCCAGCTTTCTGAAGTTCTTTAAAGGCCGAGTATCATCGTTTTGCAACAAAAACGCAGCGAATATAATGAAGACTAAGCCAAAATTGGTAGATATAATTGCACGTATTACTAACGTACGTGTATATGATCTGGACGAGGATCGGGAAGCGGTCTATTCATTACAAGTTTGTGGTAAGAGTTGTATTAGGAAAGAAAACCCATATGGGGCCACCCGTTTGCCAAAAGACGCTTTTCTATTCAGCAAGGTGCATGGGAGTTTAGCCTATGCAGATTATTGCCCTCAAATTCATCGACAGACTTGCGCAGTTTGTTTGAACGAGCTTTTGGTGGGCAGTGAGGATGTTATGGTTATAGTGTGTGATCATGCTTTTCACTCTAAATGTCTGATACCTTGGTTTAACAAAGTTGGTACTTGCCCATTATGCCGCCGTATATTGAAGATTTACGTGACGAGATAAGTTGCAGCACCAATTGCTTGCCCACCGTAAGGCATGGACTACACCAACATTCTGAACTGTTGTAGTTTCTTAATAACACAGATTTAATTTACTCAGTTATCTTCTATTGAACGTAACTTCGTCTATTTAATAATTAGCATTGCTTTGTTAGAAATTGTTCTTCTTATTATTGTCGATTAATCACCATTAGTGATATTTTTCTCACTCAAATTTCTTACTTCCTGCGGTCGTATCCAGCTGAAGGTTTAGATGTTGTGATTAAAATCTGATATGTATAGGCAAACCGAATTTTATTCGGGAATGACTAATGCAGGAGATTAACTATTTCATCGTGTATTACAATATTATAGTGTTTCATTAGGAAAACAAGAAAAATGGACCCAAACAACACTGTTCCATAATTGGTGACGATCATTCTCTATGTAAAGCAAACCCTAAAATCATGGAGAAATTTTTTACAGTTGTAAAACCTTGCTCCTTTTGAATAGAAGGCTATTATTGGGGCGTCACATTTCATTAGAGGGGCGTCACCTAATAGGACAAAAACGGGTCACCAGTAAGTAATTTCAAAAATCCCTTATCTCAAATAATTGTGTAATGACTAAACAACCCTTGTTTGGCTTTAGTTTAATTAATTAAACCTAACTACGTCCTAAATTACGCCTGGAAAATCAACTAAACCTAGGCGTAAAATTGGAATTACGCCTGGAAATCAACTGAACCTAGGCGTAAAATTGGAATTACGCCTGGAAAACAACTAAACCTAGGCGTAAAATTGGAATTACGCCTGGAAATCAACTAAACCTAGGCGTAAATTGGAATTACACCTGGAAATCAACTAAACCTAGATGTAAACGACATGCAAATCAAAGTTTACGCTTGAATTGAACTAAACCTAGGCGTAAGTTCTTCAAAAACTAAATTACGATTGAAAAATTTAGTACCGTACCCAGGCGTAACACTAGCAGAAAGTAAATAAAATCCTAATTTTACTTCGATTTCATTCGATTTAAGCACAAAAACGGGTACAAAAAGATGAGTTTGTTTGATTATTACCTTACATACACCATGGGTTGTTGTTGAGGAGTTTGAAAACATGATTCTTCAATTGATTGAATCGGTGGAATGAGTTGAGGATGAAGTTGAGGTTGATTGAGTTGTTGATTACCATCACTAGGATCAGTTTGCTTCTTCCTCATCTATTTTTAGTAGTTTTAATTGAAGGGTAATTTGACAAATTACTATGGAATCAAAATACAGTAAAAACTCCATATATTAATAACCTTGGGACTTTACAAAATTATTAATATATGGAGTTTATTAATATAGGGAGGTATACCAAAAAAAAAGATGATTTTTTTTTGTTTTGCTATGTAAATGATATTGGATAATGTATATACATATATTTAATAATGTATCATTTATGTGAAGGATATATATATATATATCTTTTATATCCTTTAATATATTGAATAATATATCCTATTAAGAATTTTAAAGTTTTCTCTACACTAGAAATAGTACTAGATATATTAGAAGATAATTCATTATTTTTAATATTCTCTTCTTCTCAACCAAATCAAAATGTCATCCAATGTTAGGAAAAGAACTCATATGAGTGATAAAATTCGTATAGAATTGTGTGAAGAAAAAAAAATCACATCCAAATTGGACGCAAAAAGATCTTGCGAAATGGTTAAAAGATACTTATGAGTAATCAAATTGAACAGTTGCACTACACTAATCAAATGGATATGGACGTCTTCCTTAATCATCCCAATGAGCAACAAGTCGTATATGCTTCAACCGAAGAAGAAATAATCGATGGAATTAGACAAGAAGCGGAGGGAGATAATCCCGATGATGATAGTATGGAGATACCAAAAGTTTCATGCCAAGAAGCTTTAAACATGCTTGACAAGTTGGAAATGTTTTGGCTTCAACAAGATGGTGCACATAGCAACGAGGTCTTACCCATACGCAAATCAAAAGATGTCATAACAATCCAAAAATTACATCATTTTCTCAAACAACTATAGATAAATATTTTTCTTCATCTTAAATTTTGATGTAACAAGATCTATAATTTTCCTATTATGTTGATTTTATTAATATATGGAGGTAAATTCATTAATGTGGGACTAGAAAAATCTATTAATATTAAAATGTGGAGTTTATTACTATTTGTAACTGGCCCAAGTTGGGACCATAATTTTTTATTAATATATAGAGTTTATTAATATATGGAGTATCAATATATGGAGTTTTTACTGTATCCCTTAACCAGATTTTAGGTCACCAAATATCCAAGTGAAGCCTCTCTAATGGAGTGTGACGCCCCAATAATAGCCTTCTTTGAATATGTACCTTTTTAACATATTTCCAACAATCCTAGGTCTCAAAAGTTAATTGGGACAAAGTTTTCTTAAGATATAAGCCAAAAAGGCGTCCCCGTCGTAAAGGATCAAACCTGAGAATTTAGAGGATCAAACCTGAGAATTTTCTATACAGTTAACTACGCCCAGTTGGCCAGGGGTTATTGATCAAAAAGATAATAAAAAAAAAAAATCGTGAATTTTCTATAAGAAATATTAGCTACTGATAGAACTCTCTTTGTATCCGAAGATGCTTGGCAAGCATCTCCATGTCCCTACGTATTCCTGTCAGTCATATATCATCGGACGCGTAAGAAAAAGCATGTAAAGTGCCGGTAAATTGTACATCAGTTGTAATGTAAAAGCATGAGAAGTGCCAGTTAACTTCAGCAAGTTTATCATGTGGGAAAGAACCACAATCATATGGATGCACACCTCCTATAGGGGAAATAAAATGCCGACAGGTATAAAAACTCTTAACTTGCCTTTAAGTGTTAGATTGTTACCTGGTGAGTAACAGAGTAACCATATCTTGTATTGCATGCTTGGGGGTCAAAAAAATTAGCCAACCTAAATTCTCAACTAGAGTTATGTATTTGCAATCTGGAGTACAAGAGAGGTGGAATTGCACAAAAAGAGCTAAGTTAAATGAAATTGCCTCAAGAAGTTAAATATAGATAATTCATTTCTTCACCATACCAGTTTTAAGAAATATTACTGAAAGGTACAGGGACGAAAATAAGGCACTTCAAGTGAATACTGAATACATGTAAAATGTCAATTCCAACATTCAACCTCTATAATCGTGTATTGGTGCTGTAACGTAGCAAGGAATAGAAACAACTCATTCAAAACACTTCACAGACTGGTCAAATGTGTATAAAAATATTTAGGTCAAACCAAATTTGTCGACCCTCAGGGATGAATTTGTCCCTAAAATTTAGATAAAATACAGAAGTAAGAAAACAACTAAAATTTGGTGTATAGAAAGACAGAGAAACAATGCGCATAGAAGCCACAACAATATATATTCCATCATTTTACTAAACCCACGTTTAATTTTATCAGGTTTTTATTTTAGCCATACAACAGTTTGAAAAATAGAATCTTACAACAAACATAAGCAATAAGCACAGATTTAAGTTGTCTGGTTATGGTTTATCAAGATGTTTAGCTAAATGCAAGAAAAAACTAATAATAAGTTGTATAGTTCATACCCGGAGGAGGTAACGGAAAACTGAATGATGGATCTCACACTGCCTCGCTCAACATTCTATAATTATGCGTCGTCCCTTCCCAAAAATGGTAAACTTGATTTTTGGCCTTACCAGCTTCTAAGAAATTGAAGATCACTGAGATTGAGATGAACTGCCAGCCACCTGAACAAGTTACTGAGCTTCCAAAAGACATCCATGTTATTGAAGAGCAAGACAAGCCCAACACTACAGGATCTCATCCTCATCATTGGTTTAGTGGTGAAGGGTCTACTGCCTCTCTAGCAAATGTAGACCCCAAGGCTAAGGGTAAAGGGATAGCCAAATTTGGTTGAAGCCTATATGACCCCTCATGAATAAGCAGAAATCTATATGACTCAAAGTGCAGACCTAGAGTCAAAGCCTATGATTTTTTTTTAGTTGTTTTTGCTTTAGTATGCTATCTTGTTAGTTGCTTTCTTGTTGTTTTTAGACTTTTTTCTGCTGTTCTTGTTTGCTACTTTTCTGTAGCTTTTGTTGTTGTAGTTCTGTAACTAGAAGTTTCTTTTGCTTTCTTAGAATGTGTAATCTGTATCCAGTACATATTGTATTTTAACTTTCCTGCTTAGTGTTATTCTGTTAACCCGTCTCTCTCCTGTGTTTTTTTAAATTCCATTGCATTAGTTATTTACTCCCAAATTTAGCCTATTCTGTTAAGGTTGTGGATAAAATTTTATTTCTGCATCCTTTGCCTTTCTTGTTTTTAATTCTCTTCCTTTAATTCTGTAATTCTCTTCCTTTACTTTCCTTGTTCTTGTAGAAATTTATCCTTATATTTTGTTAAGACGAGTTCTTTTGTTGTTCCCTGATATTCCTGTTAGAGATTGTTCTCCTCTTGTAACTCTCATCTCATTCAATTAATTTCCTTCTCACTTGTTCTCTTGTGAATCTCCTTACTAAATTTTTAGCTTATCTCTTGGACATTATAAAAATTCTGTCTTGGAACGACCAGGGTATAGGTACCCCCATCACCAAGGACCATCTCTTGGTTTCTACTGCACAATGTACAGATGGTCGCTTGATGGTGGAAGCCTTAGACGCTGATATTGCTAGGTGTCGATCACTGATGTCTGGTTAAGTTTATCACCGTGGAATTTCTTTTTAGTTTAAACGTCTTTTGTACTAGATTGGTGTGAATAAAGTCTTTTCTTTCAATTTCGAGGGTGATGTTATTTGCTTGTATACGAGTATATCGTGCCTTCGGTCTGTCTGTGACCTGTTCTTCTCTTGCGGGGTTGTTGGGTAAGGTTTTTCGTTAGTTGAGCGCGGTTATTCCTCCCTTTCTCTCTCTTCTGTCTCCCCCCTTTTTTTTTCTTATGTATCTACTCCCCCCCCCCCTTTTTTTAAGGGAGTTGGACGGGGCTAGCGTTGGTTAAACGCGCCTACTCCCCCCTTTTTTTATTTTCAAGGGAGAAGGGTAGGACGGGCGTTGTTTAAACGCGTCTATTTCCCCCTCTTTATTTTCAAGGGAGCCGGGTGGGGCGGGCTTTGGTTAAACACGCCTACTCTCCCCTTTTTTATTTTCAAGGGAGCCGGGTGGGGCGGGCGTTGTTTAAACGCGCCTACTCCCCCCTTTTTTTTCAAAGGAACTGGGTGGGGTGGGCGTTGTTTAAACGCGCCTACTCCCCCCCCCCCTTTTTATTTTCAAGGGAGCCGGATGGGGCGGGAGTTGTTTAAACGCGCCTACTCCCCCCTCTTTATTTTCAAGGGAGCCGGATGGGGCGGGCATTGGTCAAACGCGGCTACTCCCCCCCACCTTTTGTATTTTCAAGGGAGCCGGGTGGGGCGGGCGTTGTTTAAACGCGCCTACTCCCCACTCTCTCTATTTTTTTTGTTCAAAGGAGCTGGGTGGGGTGGGCGTTGTTTAAACGCGCCTGCTCACCCCCCCCCCTGTTTTTTTTAAGGAGTTGGACGAGGCGGGCATTGGTTAAACGCGCCTATTCCCGCTTTTTCTTTTCGTGCTCGTTGGTCGTTCGGATGCTTTTGGCATTCCTGGAACCTTTGTGGTCTTGTCAGTTGATTAGGCGCCTTGGGCGTTCCTGAGGTTTTTACAAATATCAGTCAATCAGGCGCCTTTGACATTCCTGAGACCTTTTATGAAATTGTCAGTTAATCGGGCGCCCTTGGCGTTCCCCAGACCTTTTGATAAGACTTGTCAGTCGCGCCCTTGGCGTTCCCGAGACATTTTGTGAAACTTGTCGGTCAATCAGGCGCCTTTGGCTGTCCTGAGACCTTTCGTGAATGTCAGTCGATCAGGCGCCTTTGGCATTCCTGAGACCTTTTGTGAACTTGTCAGTCAATCAGGCGCCATTAGCATTCCTGAGACCTTTTGTGAATTTTGTCAGTCGATCAGGCGCCTTTGGCTGACCTGAGACCTTTTGTGAACTTGTCAGTCAATCAGGTGCCATTAGCATTCCTGAGACCTTTTGTGAATTTTGTCGGATCGATCGGGCGCCTTTGGTGACTCCGAGACCTTTTGTGAACTTGTCAGTCAATCAGGTGCCATTAGCATTCCTGAGACCTTTTTTGAATTTTGTCAGTCGATCAGGAGCCTTTGGCTGCCCTGAGACCTTTTGTGATTTTGTCAGTCAATCAGGCGCCTTTGGCTGCCTTGAGACCTTTTGTGCATACGCCATTTTTCCAACTTACTTTATTGCTTAAAGCGGGCATTTACAAGGTAGGACTCAAGCGTAAAATTTTTTCAACCACTTGCCATTGATGGGTGTTTTGACCTTGGTCCCATTCATGCGCCGAAGCTTGTACTATCCGCTTTCTGCCACTTTACTTATTGTGAACGGGCCTTCCAAATTTGCTGCGAATTTGCAAGCACTGGCATTTCTTTATACGTGCGGGGCAATTTTTAAGACTAGCTCATCAACCTTGAAGGTCCCCTCCTTTACACTCTGGTTGTAGTAGTTAGCTGCACGCTTCCTAGCTTCCGCGAACCTTTCTGCCCGTGTTTTTCTTTCCTTTATTGTGTCTAAATGGGCAAAGCGGCTCACTTCATCTGGCGCGTGGTATGGCTAGCCATTGCCACTCTTGCAAATGGGATTGCTATCTCTGCGGGTAGGATCGCATCTTCTCCGTATACCAGTGAGTAAGGAGATGCGCCTGTAGAACTTCGCTTAGAAATCCTATACGCCCAGAGTACCAACGGCAATTGGTCGTGCCATTCTCTATGGTGGTCATGTACTATTCTACTGAGGATGCGGATGAGCGTCTTATTTGTTGCCTACGCTTTCCCATTCCCTTTGGGATAATAAGGGGTAGACGTGTGGAGCCTTACATTGTATTGACGGAGTAAATCAATTACATCCTTGTTCACGAATGATTTCGCGTTATCTCCCTTGATTATCATGGGCGCGCCGAACCTGCAAATGATGTGTTCTTTGATGAATGCGTCTATTGTGGCACCTGTGTAATCTTTGAGGGGTATCGCCTCTACCCATTTAGATGCGTACTCGGTGGAGGTGATTATGTACTTATGTTGGTTTGAGGATGTTGGGTTGATTGGCCCTATAAGATCGAGCCCCCAGATGTGGAACGGCCATGGCGTTACTATGCTATGCAATAATGCGTGGGGGGCTTGGATCAAGTTCCCATGTGTCTGGCACTGCAAGCATCTTCGGGTGTGTTATACGGTATCACTTTCCATGGTCGGCCAGTAAAACCCTCATTCGTAGAGTTGTAGGAACAACTTCCGCATCCCCTGGTGTTCTGCATCGTGGTATCGGGTCATGACTTCTATGGCTTCCTGATTTTACAGGCATCGCAGCACGGCATTACCATAACTTCTCCGATAGAGAATGCTTTCATGCATGAAGAAACGCGCTGCCTTCCTTTGTATTTTTAAAGCCATTTGTATGTCACCAGGGAGCTTCATGTGTTGGATGAAATCGATGTAAGGTTGTCTCCAATATACTTCTTCGACTGTGCAGATCTCCGCGGGCTGTGGCGGGGCTTGGCAATCGGCACAACTATCTTGGAGTGCTGCTGCCTGAGCTGACATACTTGGCCACTATATGTCCATCCTTTGAAGCCTTCTGTATAGATGAACAACACCGGTCTGCCCACATGTTTCCGTGTGTAGTTATCGAAGTAACTTCTCTGCCTCCATTTTATTTACACATCTTACGGGGGATCCTTCGGCCGCCCTTTAGTACAACGCACCTTGGATCATCACGAACTGCTTTAAGGCTTGAGTAGGAATCACTCGCTCTTCGTCCATCCTCTTCAAGTCTTCGATATATGCCTTTTTACAGTCGTCCGCCTCCTCGAAGGACAAGTCCTCTTTCAAAGTACTAGGTATCCCTTTTCTTCGTACCGTAACCGTACCCTCTTCTTCGTCTCTTAATGATACCTTTCTTTCCAAGGTTGCCAGGGCGTCTGCGTGTTTATTTCCGCCTCTGCCAGTATGATCTAAAGTCGATCCCGTTTGACTCATCAGCCTTTGGGCCTCCGTCTGGTAAGGGGCCAGGTGCGGCTCTTTGACGTGGAAATCTCTGTTCACTTGATTCGTAACAAGACGGGAATCGCCTTTGATTTCAATGCCTCCAAGGTTAAGCTCTTTCGCCATTTACACGGGTATTTCTCGGCATGGTCGATGCAGTGTTAACCGAGTTTCGCCAAACATAATCCGAGCTTGGTTCTTCAATACAATCGGCGATCCTTGAGGCTGCCTCCTCCAGTTCTACAAATGTGGGGAAGCGAAAGTTTACCAGATTCTTTTTGAAAGATGGAGTCATCCCCCGGACGCAAATTTCCACTAACGCTCCTTATTTAACGGCTTCATGGCAATCTAGAGTGAAAAGGCGGAATCTAGCGATGTATTTTTCTATCTCCTCGCCTATGCGCTGATTGCACTTGCTCAGGTCTATGGTTGTGACCTTCCTTTTTGCTGAATAGAACTTTCTGAGAAAAAGCGTTGACATGGCTGACCATGAATGGACGTTACTTGGCTTGAGATTGTCGTACCAGGTGAACGCCGTATCAGTCAGCGATTACGGAAACTCTCTCAGACATAGCTTCCCATCATTGCGCGATCATTCATTGTAGAATGAATCGACTGAGGTGCTCTCTCGCGTTGCCTTGGCCATTGTAAACCTTGAATTTTGGTGAAGTATAATCTTCAGGGTACTGATATTCTATGATTTCAGATGAGTAAGGACTCGCTATGAAGTTATAATTGTCTTGTTTAACGATTCTGTAATTCAATTCTAGGTATTTTGCAATCGCCTCTTGTGTCATAGCCGCATGATCGTTTTCCACTTCCTCTACATCCTCTGCTGTTTATTTAACTTTTTTCCCTGCACTGGCCGCCTTCATGAGCTTTCTCAGCTCTCGTTCTTTACGTACGTGCTCTTCTAGTTCTTTTTGCATCTCCTCAAGGGAAAGCTGAGTGGGCGGCGCTTCCTCACCCTCGTGCTGTTTATCTTCTTCACGCGTGATGTTTGATTTTCTCGCCTGCGTGATTGGGTCTGATACTATACCTACTCTCTCTCCTTCTGGGTTAATTGGGGGTGTGTTTAGGTTTCCTGCCGCGCCTGAGCTAGCGCCTTCTGTGTGTGTCATTGTAAGCTAGGCACGAGCCTCCGGGTGTGGTCGCCAAATATTGAGGGGTGAATTTCAGTTTAGGTTCTACCCGTCCTAGCTATTACACATGACCTCACAATTCCAATGATAGTAAGAGAGAGAGTTGTCTTTCCATTGTACCTTGTCCTTTCTTTTATAGGCTTTCCTAAAAGCCCCTCTTTTTACTACTTCATGACACATGTTATAATACCTCTTAATTACCCTTAATGCCATTCTTTAACATAACCCCTGACTTCTTCATTAATTCCTCCTTTATCCTCCCATCTTTCATGGGTATCTTCTATTTGGGCTTGGGTTTAGTCCACAAGTCCTACATCTTATCCCAAGTTCACCTCTATTCTTAGGGGCATCTCCAACGCGTTAAGGGGTATTATTTTTCATGTATCAACAACTTGCGTTTATGGTGCAATTGACGCTGATGAAAAAATTGAACAATGGAATTTTATATCAGGTCTGGCCCAACAACCGAATAAGCCTTGGGCCTTGACTGTTGATCTAAACATCATTCTGGATCCGGAGGAAAAACAAGGGGGAAACAAGGCCAGTTCCAGCATCAAGAATACCATCATCCAGATAGTAGGCGCAATTGGATTGCAAGATGCAGGATATGAAGGCGCGTCGCTCACATGGTCAAATAACAGAAAAGGAGAAGCAAACATTTGCGAAAGAATTGACAGAGCATTGACCTCTTTTCGCTGGGCCCATGTATTCCCGGACACTAAAGTATCTCATTTACCTAGAGTTGGATCAGATCACACTCCCATTTTATTAGATACCAAACCCGAAAAAATAAAACTCCAAAAACCATTTAGATGTATCAGATCTTGGCTATCTCACTCCGACTTACACGAGGTAGTAAAAGCTTCTTGGGAACTACATTCCAATTTCACAACAAATGAAAACTTCTCCCTAAAACTTCAACTCCTGTCCTCGGATCTTTCCCAATGGAATACAGACGTCTTCAGAAATATACATAAAATTATCAAGATCTTAAATAATAAAATTGAGAGCATCCATAAAACTGGAAATATCGCCAGGGACATAGACAGGCTAAAAAACCTTCAAGCGGAGTTAGGAGAATGGTACGAGATTAAAAATGATTATTACCATCAACTGTCTAGAGATAAATTTTTGAAAGAACATGACAGAAATACGGAATACTTCCATGCCACTGCCTCCAATAGGAAAAGAATCAATTCCATCAATACCCTTAGAGAACCTTCTGGGCTTTGGCTCTCGGACAGAGATCAAATCTACTCCCTCCTGACAAACCACTTTAGTCATATCGGAACATCTCAGATAAACCATTATAGTTTTGACTTGTCCAAGTATCATAAAGCGTCAGAGATTCGAAGAAGAAAATCTTTCATTACTAAAAATCCCTTCAAAAAATGAAATCTAGCTCACTCTTTCCAATATGAATCAATGGGGCTCACCAGGACCAGATGGATTTCAACTGGGCTTTTTCAGGGCTAATTGGGAAGTATTTGGGCTGAATATCGTAAACACGGTGCAGGATTTCTTTAAAACGGGTATTCTCGACGAGGACTTAAATTATTCTTTTATTACCCTTATCCCAAAGATCTTATTCCCACAAACTCTGGATGATTTTAGACCAATAAGCCTAAGAAACACCATATACAAATTGATTTCAAAAATTCTAGCTAATAGATTAAAGTCTATTCTCAACAAAATTATATCCCCAATCAATCGGCTTTCCTCCCGGGAAGACAAATCACCGAAAATATCATTATAGCTCATGAGATTATCCATTTTATGAAAACCTCGAAGAACAAAAAAATGATCTCTAGCCTTGAAATTGGATCTTTCTAAAGCTTTTGATAGGGTGGAGTGGAATTTTATTGAAACAACTCAACTTAGCTTTGGATTCGATGAAAGGTGGTCTGATCTTATTATACAATGCATCTCCACCACTTCTTTATCAATCCTCCTAAACGGTTCACCTGGGTAAAAATTTAAAATCTCAAGAGGATTAAGACAAGGAGACCCACTCTCGCCTTATCTCTTTCTGATCTGCATGTAAATTCTTTCCAGGCTTCTTGATAATGCAATATCAGAGAAAAAAATCTTCGGTTTCCAAATCAATAAAAATGATCTAAATATTTCCCACCTCTTCTTCGTAGATGATTGCTTTCTCTTTACAAAAGCTGATCTGGGGGAATCAAAAAATCTTCTGGAAATCCTATCCCTTTTCGGAGATATAACAGGCCAAATGATAAACTTACAAAAATCCAGTGTCTATTTCAGCCCAAAAATTCATCCTAAACATGGAAAAATCATAGCTAAGATCCTTAAAGTTCCCCTGATGACGAAAAACGATAGATATCTTGGCACACCACTTTTCTTTGATAAGAATAGGAAAGCTAACTTCGAACCGCTTCTTCAAAAATATTACTCTACTCTGCAAGGATGGAAATCAAAACTCCTATCTCAAGCAGGAAGAACCTTTCTAATTAAATCTATACTTCAAGCTTTCCCGACGTACCAGATGCAGGTTCTTGCACTTCCGAAACAAACCCTGAATCAATTGGATCGTATTCAAAGAAATTTCTGGTGGAATAAAGAGGGTCAAAAAAGACAAGGAGGATTCATTAGAGCTTGGAAGTACATTTTTCAGCCCATTGCTCAAGGAGGATTAGGTATAAAGAATACTCATCGATTTAATATAGCTCTTCTTACCAAATTAGCCTGCAGATTAATAATAGAAAAAGATCAATTATGGGCAAAAATTATCAAGGCAAAATACTTCTTAAACTCCCATCCTCTAGAAGCTTCTAAAAGTTCCAACTTATCATGGATTTAGACAAGCATCCGAAAAGGCCTACATTTAATTAAGGGAAACTTTATCTGGCAAATGAAAAATGGAAACCTAGTTAAAATATGGGAAGATAGATGGATTCCAAATTCGGATATACCATCTCAACCCCAAGATTCTCAGGGAACAGCCCCAACAACAGTCCAAGAGCTTATTAATGAAAATAATACATGGGACCAAGAAAAACTGAACAGTTACTTTAATCCGGAAGTGAGAAATAAAATCCAAGCGATATCTCCAAATAAACAAGAGGAAGACAAAATCAAATGGTTACACCACCAATCAGGGTTCTTCTCAGCTAAAAACATTTACAATTTTCTAGCTGATCAAATTCAAGGAGAGGATAATTTACTTATAAACTTTCCATGGAGAAACATCTGGAAAATCCAAGCAATTCCAAGAATCAAACTTTTTGTGTGGAAGTTAACTGGGAAAGCTTTACCCACATCTTCAAGATTAGGAGCACACAATCCGGAAAATGATCAAAACTGCCAGCTATGCAACACTCACACCCAAGAAACCGAAAAACACCTTTTTGGATCTTGCCCATTTACAAGAGCTATTTGGTTTGGCTTCTCCTTGGGTCATTTAATTATTTCAGATAATACGGACTCAATCACTACATGGGTTAAAAAGTGGATCACAAATCCAGATATGGATAATCTGAAGGGGAAAACAGCTACCATATCATGGTTCATTTGGAAGTACAGATGCTCGGTGTTTTTTGAAAAGATAATCCCAAATTCAAGGCAGTTAATTGATCAAATTAATAATTTCTTGCAGTCAATCCCTCAAAATCATAAAACAAAAGATTTGGATAATATCCAGTTAACGATCATCAATTCCAAGTGGTCAAACATAGAATCCAATTGGATAATATTTATAGATGTTTCTTACAAGGAAGAAGACTTTTCAATGGGATACGCCCACATAGTCTATTCAGTAGACTTTCAGTCCTTTATGCATGTCTCAGCAGGTTCAAAAACAGCCACTTCAGCTTTTCATGCGGAAGCTAAAGCTTTACAAAAAGCACTCACGTGGATAAAAAAATGTTATCTCCAGCGTTACACTAATAACAGATTGTAGAGTTTTGGCAGACTGCATCAACAAGGACAACACAAGTCCTTTCTGGACGGCTGAAAACACCGTGCAAGCAATAAAGACATCTTTAAGAGAACTTCCTCGGGCTCAGGTAATGTACACAAATCGAAAATTTAATTTGGAAGCGGACACAGTGGCAAAAGAAGCAAGGATAAAGAGCCTTCAACATTTATCAACGAAGATTCAACAAAGAATTAAGGTTTCTAGCACTATATCTAATGTGTTCGATAAAAATGACATTGTAAACCTCCTGTATTATATTTTCTAGTTAATATAATTCGTCTTTACATCAAAAAAAAAAATCTATATATACCCTTCATTTCGAACACCAGAATAATTAAAACCCCCACGAAATATCTACACCGTATGGCTTATAAAAAACCCCTAAAAGATTTCATAATCCCCAAAAAAATTCCACGATGGAAAATCCTATATACAAAAAATTAACAAGAGAAAGACGAGAAGAAAAGAAGAATAAAAAATCCACAAGATACCTGCATTTTGATCTTAGATCTATGTAGTTTTTAAGATCGACATTAGTTCATCGTCATCCCTGTGCTTGTCATCTTCAAAAATTTCTCAAAGGCTTTGAGTTGATTAGTTTTGAAAAAAAGAAATTTGGTCTTTTAGTTTTGAAGAAAACAAAAAGAAAAGATAATAGAAGGTAAAATTTCTTTAAAGTTATTGAGGACGTTTGAGTCATTAGATACGAGTCAGAGATCACGCCCATTTAGTCAGAGGCGGAATCCGATCCAGACGCCGAGTCAGCCTATAAAGATAAAAAGTTATGGAGTTTCTAGTTTACCGTAGTGTTTTTTCAGTTCATATTGTTTTTAGTTGTAGATTGATTTTTGTTTTGATTCCGCAAGTCTCACTTTTCAAGGTTTTTGCTTTGTCTTATTATCTGTTAATAAACCCTCGACATGCTATTTCTCAATCTTTCTGTTTTTGAATCCTAGATGAAATCAATAACGTGTAAGGTTATTGGAAACTATGATCCATGGAATAAAGCTTAGCCAATGTATTTTAAGGAAAAGTGTGGCTCCAGAGTCTAATCTAGCTTCACGAGAGGTCAGAGTAAGAGCTATGGAGTGAGTTCTTATTTAGTATGAATGGGTCTCGCTGGAATTGTTATACCACTTATACTTTAATAATCATTCATTTACTCACTGGATCGAATGATTGGATAACAGTGGATACTAAGCGATTAATTTTTAACCGCTTGGTAGAAAACATCTCGAGCGGTTAAAGATCTACATCTCTTTTTTCCAAACCTATTTTTAAACTATATTAAATTAAGACTTTTGAAAGCGAGACCCACAATTAGGTTTTATTATTAAAAAATCAAGAAAAAAAAAGGAGGCATATGTTCAGCTGGTTGGAGAGATTTTTTCTCTCCAAACGATAAACATCAGCCACTTAGCCCCTTACTTTAGCTTCCTATGGTCACAACATCATGCATCGATCTTGGCAGGGAATGGGTGTTTTAACACTCATTCCATAGACATTCACTCCGAGCCCTTGCTCTCGGAGAGGTCGCACTATAACAAAACATAGAAGATTAAACATCATTTTGGTCGACCCAAACCAAATACTATACAGATGAGCAAACCGACTTAAAGGGAATGATTACATTAACCGCATCTCTATGCGAAATCAAAAAACTATATCTCTTTTTTCCAAACCTACTTATAAAACTATTTTAAATTAAGACTTTTGAAAGCGAGACCCACAATTAGGTTTTATTATTACAAAATGAAAAAAAAAGGAGGCATATGTTCAGCTGCTTGGAGAGATTTTTTCTCTCCAAACGATAAACATCAGCCACTTAGCCTCTTACTTTAGCTTCCCATGGTCACAACATCATGCATCGATCTTGGCAGGAAATGGGTGTTTCATTCCATGGACATTCACTCCTAGCCCTTGCTCTCGGAGAGGTCGCACTATAACAAAACATTGAAGATTAAACATCATTTTGGTCGACCCAAACCAAATACTATACAAATGAGCAAACCGGCTTAGAGGGAATGACTACATTAACCGCATCTCTATGCGAAATCAAAAAAATATATCTCTTTTTTCCAAACCTATTTATAAAACTATATTAAATTAAGACTTTTGAAAGCGAGACCCACAATTAGGTTTTATTATTACAAAAGGAAAAAAAAAAAAGGAGGCATATGTTCAGCTGCTTGGAGAGATTTTCTCTCTCCAAACGATAAACATTAGCCACTTAGCCCCTTACTTTAGCTTCCCATGGTCACAACATCATGCATCAATCTTGGCAGGGAATGGGTGTTTCATTCCATAGACATTCACTCCTAGCCCTTACTCTCGGAGAGGTCGCACTATAACAAAACATTGAATATTAAACATCATTTTGGTCGACCCAAACCAAATACTATACATATGAGCAAACCGGTTTAGAGGGAATGACTACATTAACCGCATCTCTATGCGAAATCAAAAAACCTCGGATTACCATATCTCAATTTTATAAGGTTAACTCAATATTAAAAAAATTAAGATAATTCGTCAAAATGTGACCGGAACGTGTACGAACAGAAATATGAAAAAGACATAAAGGAAACTAAAACGCAACTTCATAGTTCCAGGTCTTGCAATTTTACGATGTTTTTTCGTAGCCATTCTGCGGGAACAAATTACTATTTAAGGCCTTAAAATATGATAAATAGGGATGCACATTTAAATAGTAGTTCATCAAACATTAACGAAGTGGTCTCTTTTTCATCATCTGAAATGCTGGTATATCAAAAAAAATGTAGATGCACCTGATGAAAAAATATGTCATCATTTCATGAGAAATCAAAGAGATAAATTTCATGAGAATATTATGCACATGATAATCTTAGAATTAGAATTAGGCACACACATAAACATGTATAAAGAGATGATAAAAGAAATGAAGACTCATCATTCCAAGGAAAATAAAATTCGTACATAGATGAATCCGATGAGAAGAGATGAATTCGATGAGAATAATAGATCATACATAAGGCCAGTTCCTATGGAGAGTTTAATTGTTCTAAACTACGTTTTAATCATTGAAACATTGTTAGAAGACGGGAATAGCTGTCTCACACAAACTATTAGCTTCAAAGAAATTTTCAAGTGATCAAACGATCAATACGAAACATTCCGAGTCTACATCAAATGACTGTCTCACATAAATCATGTAAGATATTACCAGGACATTTTCACATGATCATCTTTTGACTTTCGTCAAGAATAAAAGATAAACTTGGTTAAAGCGAAAGATTACCAACACATATTTCGAGAAATATGTAAGCGAGTTAAACTTAGCTCGAAATATCAAATATGTATAAAGTAAAGTTTATATAGTATACGACTTTTATCTCAATAGGAGATAGAACAGAAATAGACTTCTGAGTGATAGATGAGTTCAAGTCTCCACATACCTTTTGTTGATGAAGTTCCACAAGCTCCCCTTAGTAGTTCTTCGTCTTCAATCGATGAACGCCGTGAAGTTTAAAGCTCAACTACACATTCAATCCTAAACCGATACATAGCTATAAGTAGACTAGAAATCAAGACTTATAGTTTTGACAACTAAACTTGACAAACAAGCTTGAGATAGCAACGCTTGCGAGTTCGACCGAGCAGTGCTCTAACAGAAAGTAGTAAACCAGGGTATTATGAATCAAGGTTTAATGAAATAGTAAGAAAATTTTGGATGATATTGAGAAATAGGCATGGCAAGCAAATGGTTGCAAAGGATTTGAAGAAATCATAAAGTGAAAATTGTAGTCTCTGGGTATAACAAATAATGATTCAAGTTTAAGCATATATCTAGCACCAATATATGAAGAAACATGTAATTAAATAGAAGCTAAAGCACGATTCTTCCGCTTTTCTGGAGAGGTATCAGACTTATATAATACCTCATATTGCAAGATGGTGTGATTGTAGCAGCTGGAACCAAGGTTTGATAGTTACCGATGAAGACAGTAAACAAGAAAACTCAGATGAAAAATTAGTCTCATACGGTAACACAATTCAGAATGTATAAAAACTTCAGGGAGAAAAGGGGTATCACAATAAACTATCAAGCCATCAACCTAGCTAATTGGATTTGAAGGGTCGACAAATCGTGGATTTAGCTTATGAGGTCTGCTAAACTCATGGCATCTGGTTTAGGGTTTGATGGTGAATATTGAGGTTATATTTAGGTTTTCTTTCCCTGATTTCTTCTCTAGACTAATAAATCAAAGCTGAAATATATATGATGTCTTAAAACCTAAATATAACCTAACACAAATGTGCAATTTGATAAAAAAAAGGTTGAATTTGGTGAGACTTTTTTTGGTGAAGCCTTTTCACATAATTCCTTATGTATCCTAGTTTTCCTTATGTATCATATTCTTTTAAGGGTATAATTGAGAAGTAAACTTTAATATAACATATCTAAAAATCCGTGCGTTGGAATTTTACAAATTTTATCTCATTGGAAAGCTTATAAAAAAATATACGCAATGAGTATAAACAATAATATCAAATTTAGAGTTTTTACGAAAAATTCGGAGGTGTTTATCAATTTTAGGCATAATTTAGAAAAATAAATGTATATCCATTATGGAAACCACCACAAAGGATCCATTTTATTTTATGTAGCCATATTTTGGTTTATGCATCAACTAACTTCTCGTTGCAACTAATAACACGTATGTACATGCTTCAAAAAAAATATAATGTACTTCCTCCGTTTCAAGAAAAGTGATACTTTCATTTTAGGCACAATTTTGGAAAATTGAATGCATAGTCATTATGCAAGCCCCCACAAAGGATGCATAACACAACATGAAACCATATTTTGGTTTATGTGGATCGACTAATTTTCCGTTTCCGGAAAAGTGATATTTTCACATTCCGTTTCAGAAAAAGTGATACTTTCCCCCCGTTTCAGGAAAAGTGATACTTTCGCTCCGTTTCAGAAAATGAAAGTATCACTTTTTCTGAAACGACGCGAAGGTATCACTTTTTGTAAAATGGAGCGAAAGTATCACTTTTCTGACATTCGGCCAACCACTACCGAATATCAGGGTATTACAACTTCACGAAATGGGTAGAGGCCTCGGCCCTTAGGCATATCAGAGACCACGATGTCTTTAAATTTCTCTTTGCGCACATTATATGTCGTTTCAGTATCCTAGGCTCCATCGTATCAGACAATGGGGCCCAACTCCGAGGGAAAAATATTGATCTTCTCTTTAACTGCTACAAAATTAGAAAGAACAAATCCACACCCATCTACCCCGAGAGTAATGGCCAAGCTGAGGCCACCAACAAGACTATCGCCGACATGCTTAAAAAGAAGTTGGATGGACATGAGGCTAGATGGTGCGAATAACTGCACAATGTTCTATGGGCCTATTGGACCACCCGAAGAGAGGCAATATGGATAACCCCCTTCGCTTTAACATATGGTATATAAGCGATCATACCAACTGAAATGATGATCCCAACAACTAAGAACTAGGCTTGGGAAAAGAACCAAACCTCGGACATGATACTCGCTAAGTTATACGATCTCGAAGAAAACCGAGAGATAGATCTTCAAAGGATAGAAAATTACCATCGGAGGTTGGCTCGAGAATACAACAAGCGTGTTCATCAGAGACAATTTAGCCCAATAAAGTCTGGCATGAGATCCCCCATATCAGCGCGAGTGAAGGTTTCTTAAACCTAATGGGGAAGAACTGGAACGTCCATGGAATATTAAGTACCTAAAGCAATACAATTCTTAAATAGCCTATCACATAGAAGGTTAAATTATGAAAATAGGGCTTGAATCCCTACTTGTAAAAGGTTATGAAACCTTACTTGAATGTGCTAAAGGCTTATAAACCCTCTTTTGAGAATAATAAAATTCATCTTTTTGCTCATTTCTTTTTTCATTTGCTTTGATTTTTTTTTTTCTTTGTTGTTTGTCTGTTTAGTCATTTGTTTGCCTGTATTTCTTTGCTCTAATTTTTTTATTTAATATTTTCATTATTTATTTTTTGCATGTGCATGTAGAGTAATCATTTCATAACAACATTATAACAAAAGCCCATCAAGATCATGGCACGGTGCTAGCCATACCTTCCATTCTACAAAGAATGATGCGGGAAAATACCTAAGCTGCCTAAGACGGATATACAGACCTAAGCCAATGCCATCTAGCCTCATGAAGCGAGATGAAGCGGGGAACTCCCTAAGCTACCTGAGACGGAAACATACCTAAGGTAATGCCATCACGATCACGAAATCGGATGATGTCCTTCCATAACAGGAGATATCCAGAATTGAGGAACTTGCCTCTGGTTAAGGCAAGAATCACTCGACCGAGATATCGCCCTCCGAACGATAGTTATCAGCATGTGACTCAAACATATGATCACCTAACCTAGGGGTAAGTGTAACCTAAATAGAAATAACGATGGTATCTTCGTGTCCACAAACAACATTCCCAATATAAGTAAAATCACTGAAATGATTGAAATACATATAAGACAGCGTATAATAATTATATGAGAGACTCTGAGCCTTCGGGCTCGTCCTCGTCTCGCATCATAGGAGAGTCTATGATGGTTCAAACGATGCATGATGCACAAATAAGACGATGATTTACGTGGTTCAACACTAAGGCATACATCCACGGGGGTTCAGTTTTTCAGTATGTATCATATGGTGTTACAATGGATAGTCGAGTGACTCTGTGCAGGGAACGATGCTAGGAGGAAGGTAGATAAAACTCATATTTACACTTACAATTTCACTCTCCTGAACTATAGTTCTCTCTCTCTCTAAAATTGGCCGACCCTTTCTCTCTTGGTAGAGCTGGGTATTTATAGGCTTCTCGTATGGGGCCCTCTTCTATAAGACAACTATTTTTTATCGTCTAGATTTGTGTGTTGATCCCGAAGATATCTTCGTAAGGCTCCGATGATTCCAACGGTAATATATTATAACGATGGAATGCCTCCTTCTCTATCATAAGATATTTGACACGTATCTTACTTTTGTAGCATTGAATGCGGGTGGTTGGGTAGTCCGCATGAGCCTTCGGGCTCGTCCTCGTCTCGCATCATAGGAGAGTCTATGATGGTTCAAACGATGCATGATGCACAAATAATAAGACTATAAATGCAAAATGTAAATGAGACGATGATTTACGTGGTTCAACACTAAGGCCTACATCCACGGGGTTTCGGTTTTTCAGTATGTATCATATGATGTTACAACGAATAGTCACGTGACTCTATGTAGGGAACGATGCTAAGAGGAAGGTAGATAAAACTCATACTTACACTTACAATTTCTCTCTCCTGAACTATAGTTCTCTCTCTCTCTAAAATTGGCCGACCCTTTCTCTCTTGGTAGAGTTGGGTATTTATAGACTTCTCGTCTGGGGCCCTCTTCAATAAGACAACTGTTTCTTATCGTCTAGATTGGTGTGCCGATCCCAAAGATATCTTCGTAAGGCTCCGATGCTTCCAACGGTAATATATTATTATAACGATGGAATGCCTCTTTCTCTACCATAAGATATTTCACACGTATCGTACGTTGGTAGTATTGAATGCGGGTGGTTGGGTAGTCCGCATGCGCGGACAGTAGTGTCTTGCCATTTGTCACTTCCTTATCAGTGAGACTCATCCACACCCTTGATCTTGGATCCTTCTTGGGATAGGTTTTCGGGTATTCTGTGGTATTTCGCGGTTCCTTTCTCATTCGTTACTCCTTAATTTACCATCGTCGGATCCGCATGATGATGGATACGTGGCAGATAATGGTGATACATGCCTTTTAGATGTTGTACGTGGCATCATTACCTTGATGCTCCTCATGCTGATATGGTATATGTGTCTTCTTCTAGACACTTGGCTAATCACAAATTATGTGTATACACTCCTATAAACAGTTTTCATTGAAGGTTCGATGCCTTCGTTGCTTTTTCAGTCAAAAATTATTTTCATGGAAGGTTTGATGACTTTGATTTTTTTTTCCCTGACTTATCGCTTGACTTTCACTTGACCTTATCGCAGTAGAACGAAGAAAGAGAAATATTTTTTTCCGTATAGGAGAGTAATTTGTTGTTTTTGATGACTTTGATCGTTTGATAGAGATATCCAGATAAACATTCACTAAAATGGAAGACATATTAATGGACTCCCTACAGGTCTTGAGGTGGGTTAAGCCCCACCAACTAAATCTGTATCCATCCAGGGGTGAACATTTTACCCGTAATCCGCGGATTTAACCGGGACCAACCGCAGTTGTGCGGATGGATGTCTGGACCGTTCACTAATGGGTTGGACGCGGATGGGATTTTTGAAATCCAACGGATTACGAATTAGACCCGGATGCAACCTTAAAAATTCGTTGGACATCCATACCCGTTAGATTAAGTGCATTTATATAGTTTATAAAAAATATATGGATATTTTTGAAAATTTTAAAGTGTTTGCTTGGAGTGGTGTCTATGACACTTCTATATTTATATCGGAGTCAGCATAGCAATTCTACGGTTTACGGAATCGGATTTTTAAGTGGTTTCCTTATATTTGAACAATAGGTCGAATCCTGGGTGGTTTCCTATTGGAACAAAATTCTAAAATTGAATCCTTAACTTAAGATATAAATAAGTTGGTCGTATCCTTTTTTTCTCTTCAATCTTGATTCATCACCTTACTTCTTTTTCTCTATTTGTCTCGTTTTAAGCTTATCTTGCTTCAATTTTTTTTTTTAATTTATTGAATCAGTGGTGGTGACGAGTATCAAATCCAGTCTTTAGCGTTGTTTCTGGTTTTTATTTACTCACAATTTTAGTTATTATTTTTCCTAGTTTTTAGCTTTGTTTTGATTTGGAGGCGTTAACACCCACACTTTGTGTTTAGTTCTATAGCTTATCTTGCTTAATAGAAAATTTGGTTTTTTTAATAGAATAAGTCTTAAGAGTTTCCAACTACAAGATGTACCTCTCAGGAAGTTATCCTTCAGGATGTTATCCTTGTATGGACCATAAGGATCCTATTCAACTTGTGTGTGATAAAAGAAAGGCAATTCCTAATGTAGTTACCAAAGTTTTTATAGAGGTTCAAGTCAGAGAAAAGCGGGTTTACCGCACAAAAAGTGGTCTACTTCTGAATCACCTTCATGTTTCATCTCCGTCTCAAGTTAGGATACCTTATGAATTTCTGTTATCATGGAGATGCTTTCAGATCGAAATTGATGATCTACTTGCAAAAGATGTCTTCCGCAATTGTTGTGATGCCAAGTCTCTGTCATCTATGTACATTAGCACAAACAAACACGCTGCTGCCTGCTTTCTGAAGTTCTTTAAAGGCCGAGTATCATCGTTTTGCAACAAAAACGCAGCGAATATAATTGAGACTAAGCCAAAATTGGTAGATATAGTTGCACGTATTACTAATGTTCGTGTATATGATCTGGACGAGGATCGGGAAGCGGTCTATTCATTACAAGTTTGTGGTAAGAGTTGTATTAGGAAAGAAAATCCATATGGGGCCACCCGTCTGGCAAAAGACGCTTGTCTATTCAGTAAGGTGCATGGGAGTTTAGCCTATATAGATTGTTGCCCTCAAATTGATCGACAAACTTGTGCAGTTTGTTTGAACGAGCTTTTGGTGGGCAGTGAAGATGTTATCCTCGTAGTGTGTGATCATGCTTTTCACTCTAAATGTCTGATACCTTGGTTTAACAAAGTTGGTACTTGCCCAGTATGCCGTTGTATATTGAAGATTTACGTGACGAGAGAAGTTGCAGCACCAATTGCTTGCCCATCGTTAAGGCATGGACTACACCAACATTCTGAACTGTTGTAGTTTCTTAATAACACAGATTTAATTTACTCAGTTATCTTCTATTGAACTTAACTTTGTCTATTTAATAATTAGCATTGCTTTGTTAGAAATTGTTCTTGTTATTATTGTCGATTAATCACCATTAGTGATATTTTTCTCACTCAAATTTCTTACTTCCTGCGGTCGTATCCAGCTGAAGGTTTAGATGTTGTGATTAAAATCTGATATGTAAAGGCAACCTGAATTTTATTCGGGAATGACTAATGCAGGAGATTAACTATTTCATCGTGTATTACAATATAGAGAAAATGGGTCATTTGTCCAAAAAAATTTAATACACGGTTCAAATGGACAAGTAAAAAAAAGATGAAATAGCCAAAAAAAAATAGCAAGGATAGGCATACTTAAAAAATAGCAAGGATGAAACCGGATGCATCTGTGTAAAAAAAATAAGAAAAAAATATTTGAAAATGGACGGATGAAATGTTACACCTATTTTTTAAAATTTTGTCCATTTAAAAAATGATCTTTTTAATTTTTAATTTATTTAAAAATTCAAAACTAGTGTCTTTTTCACCCAGGAATTGTTGATTTTGGTCTTTTTGACCAATTTTGTGTACAATATATATAGTGTTTCATTAGGAAAACAAGAAAAATGGACCCAAACAACACTGTTCCATAATTGGTGAAGCCTTTTGACGATCATTCTCTATGTAAAGAAAACCCTGAAATCATGGAGAAGTGTTGTAAAACCTTGCTCCTTTTAGAGAATATGTACCCTTTTAACTAGAAGGTCTTAATACCAATATCAGAGATTATGCGATTAAGCGGAAGCGGGTATCGGTTCATACCTTAAACTTGAGCTCCGATTTGGTAAACAAGGAACAACAGCAGCAACAACAACGATCCAACACGACGATTAGCAGGTACTACAATCACCAATGATGAGCACAAGCTTGTTTCACAGGCTAAGAACTTGAAACCTTTTCTCTAGATGGTAACTGTCTTTAGGGTTAGAGTTACCACTTTTCTAATGGTAAAACTTGGGTGGAATTTTGGTGGAATCACATAACCCTTTACACATATGCTAGAGATGTTTATATAGGTTCCAAACCCTAAGGAATATGGAACCCTACCGGGCTTGCCACATACAATATGGGCGACCATATTCAGATCCAACCCGAATATCTAACATCTCCCACTCGCACATAGTGTGTGTGCATTGTACCAGAAGAAAGAAAAGTTCATATTAGTAAATAGCCCGTGCGACCATCGAGGTACCTGCATTTTTGGAGCTCCATACTAGCAGCTCAATATGAGTCAGATAGAGACATCAACCCTTTAAAAAAATGTTTGTATCTCGTACTATCCTAGGTCCATCAAAATCTCATTGGTCTAGACTACTCGATCCTCGTAGATCTAGTCTAACCCTCATGCTAGCTTATTGTAAATACATTCACACTTGTGTTGCAACTCCAAACAAGGCAACCCAAGTCGTCGATTTTGTGAATATAAAACATTCATGAGTTTGATGACCTTCCTTTCGCCCTATTTCCATGAAGTTTCGAGAATCAATGCTTTCCCGGATATGTACCATTTAAGCCGGATCATCCATGGCCACAGGACACATACTAAAGTAGCAATCATCGAATCTTTACTTAATAACAAAGTCAAAAGTCGTAAGGTTACTGTGTATAATCTAATTATCATACGGACTCACATGGTGAGAAAAGCAGGAACGATTTTCGCACCTCCGTAGTGGTCGCAAGCACGCATAATATGAAAATGCGCTAGAGTGGAGTTTTACTTGACTAAACAAGTATATGTCACAAACTCTTACACTCTACAAATCTTGACTTAGTCGCAACTCTTGCGCCTAATCCGAAATTTCTAATTGCTCGCTTTCAACAAGCGCCGTGGAAGAGATTTCTTATATGGCTATTCTTTAAGGTATGATGAACAGTAGGTACATTCATCATCGATCTTCACTATATAGATCTCATCTTGGTATTGCCAAGGCGATGCATCATCTCATCTTTACTCGCTCTCCTTAGCGCCAAAAGGTGACTTCTTATGTGAGTAAGCCAGTCCATACCAGGTGACATTTTAATCAAGTTTTGACATATGCATTCTCTATGCACCAATTTCAGCGTTTATATCCATGCCCATAAGTAAATAATCAATCATAACAATGAACCATTATCAAATTGTATTGATTATTAATAAATATCCATAAAACATATGCATCTACGATCATCATGTCTTAGAAAAATAAATAAATAAAGAGACATCCATTACCACCTACGTAAACCTAACACCCTAACATGAGACATTAAAACATCTCTTGGTATAGGTTTAGTAAGGGGATCAACTATCATCAATTCTGTAGGAATGTACTCCAAAACTATTTCTTTCTTCGCAAGAGCAGCTTTAATAAAACAACACCTCCTATCAATGTGCTTAGTCTTTTCATGGTACTTTGGGTCTTTTGCATAAGCAATCATTGATGTGCTATCAGTGTGAATTTTCACCGCATCGTGAGCGTGAGTGACAAATTAAAAACTCTCAAAGAACCTCCTTAACCAATTAGATTCTTGTACTGCATCTTGACAAGCTACAAACTCAGATTCCATTGAAGACAACGACAATTGACTGTTTCTTACTACTCCATGTGATGGACCCGCCATTTAGCAAGAAATCATACCCTGATGTGCATTTTTGCTCTCCCATTTCGCCATTCCAGTTATCATCACAATAACCACTGAGACGTAGATCTGAACCCTTGTAGCATAGCATGAGGTCGCTCGTCCCTTTGAGATACCTTAGTATCCTCTTGAGCGCTGCCAATGCTCAAAACCAGATTCGACCGGTACCGACTAACTAATCCAATAGCATAGCATATGTCAGGCCGAGTACACATCATAGCATACATCGGGTTCCCAATTGCGTTGGAATAGGGTACCGCGACATCTTGTCTTTCTCTTCGGGGTATTAGGGCACATCTCAAGGCTTAAGTTTTGACCTTTAGCAACTGGTATGTCTATGGGCTTATGATCTTTCATGTGAAATCGCTCAAGAACCATTTTAATGAGTGTCTCTTGTGACATACCCAAAAGTCTCTTTGAACGATCTCTAAGGATCTTAATCCCGAGCACATAGCTTGCTTCTCCCATGTCCTTCATCTCAAAAGTTGAGGACAACCACTCTTTTGTTGCGACAAAAATTTCCATGTTACTTCCAGCTATAAGGATATCATCAACGTATAAGGACAGGATAAGGAAACCTTTATCGGACCATTTAACGTACACACAATGGTCTTCCTCTATCATCGTAAACCCATTGGAAACAAAGTCTTGATCAAATTTTAAATACCACTGTCTAGATGATTGTTTTAGGCCATAAATAGATTTTTGTAGCTTGCAAACTTTGCGCTCTTGACCTTTAATCACGAAGCCCTCTGGTTGCTCCATGTAAATTTCCTCATCTAGTTCTCCATTGAGAAATGCAGTCTTAACATCCATTTGATGAAGTTCCAAATCCATATGTGCGACAATAACTAGCATAAGGCGTATCGAGGCAATTCTCACTTTGGGGAGAAAGTTTCCTCGTAGTCAACACCCTCCTATTGGGTGTAACCTTTCGCCACAAGGAGAGCCCTATATCTTTCATCTAAACCATCCGCGTTGCGTTTGACTTTGAAAACCCATTTGTTTCCAATAGCCTTGCTCCATTCTGGGAGGTCTACGTATTGCCACACACCATTTATCCTCATTGATTCTATCTCTTCTTTCAATGCAATAATCCATTTTTTCCCTTTTAGAAGATGACATAGCCTCTTTGAAATTCTTAGGCTCTGCGTCATCATGTGAGCAAACCATAAAACTTTACCCCTCAATCTGAAAACGACGACGAGGGACTTTTCCACGTTCACTTCTCCGAGATTGGGGATCCTGATTCGATGGATCCAATCCATTATCAGGTGGAACACTCCCACATTCCCTAGGAGAACGAGGAATTTCTTTGCTATTCTCAACTAGACGAATTGGTGTGTCTTCCATTGACTCTTCCACCTCAAAGAGGCTAAGATCTCCCCTACCTCGTTCCTTCTAGGAAAATCTGTTCAAGGAAATGCATCACGTGACTCAATCTCAAGTTACACTTCCATCAGGATGCTCACCAATGAACACATGGCCTTTTGAGTGATCAGAATATCTGATAAAGATACACATTTTCGCTCGAGGGCCCAGCTTCCCATACCGATGAGAATTGTTGTGTACATAAGCAGCTGAACCCCATGGTTGCAAATTACCCAATTCGGGTTTTGTGCCGGTCCATAATTCATATGGGGTGTAAGGTACTGACTTCGAAGGCACACGATTAAGGACATAGGCAGCAGTCAGTAACGCATCTCCCCAAAAAGAAATAGGAAGATCTGCTTGCGCCATCATTGACCTAACCATGTCTAAAAAAGTACGATTCCTTCTCTCTGCTACATCATTTTGTTGCGGAGTACCAGGAATAGTTAATTGTCTCAGGATCCTTTTTTACTCACAATACCCTTTGAATAGGTCAGATAGATACTCGCGGCCACGGTCAGTTCTGAGAGCCTTAATGCTCTTATTTAGTTGATTTTTCACTTCGCATACATAGGGTTTAAAGCAGTTCAATGCTTCTGACTTGTGGGATATCAAGTAAATATGACCATATCGCGTAAAGTCATCTATGAAAGTGATGAAATAAGAGGCTGCATGTCTTTCCTTAACGTTCATTGGGCCACATATATCAGAATGAATTAATTGCAAAGGCTCAGAGGCCTTTTTGGATGTCCCAAACGGTTTTCTAATGGCTTTACCTGCAAGATAATGTTCACAGGTAGGCAAGGATACTTTAGCGATGGGGCCTAAAAGACCTTCTCTAGCTAACCTAGTCATCCTTTCTTGCCCTATATGACCTAATCTAGCATGCCAAATAACAAAATCATTATTAACATCCGAGGAAGACGCAACTAATGAAATAGATTTATTCGCATCATAAGAACTAGAATTGTCAATATCCAAAACCATAAAACCATCTGACATAAAACCAAAACCATAAAACTCAATTGCCAGGAAAATCTTAACAGAATTACCCTCAAAAAGAAAACTAAAGCCTAGACGCAACATATTATTAACTGAAACTAAATTTCGTCGAATATATGGAGCATAAAGTACATCATGGAGGATTAAGGTGCGCCCTAGTCGCAGATTTAGCATATAGGTACCGATGACAAGTACTTCTATGCTAGTTGTATTCCCCATATAAACTCTTATGCTCCCAGCAGGAACTCGACGATAATCTAGGAACCCTTCTCGGTCCCTCGCTACATGGTCGGTTGCTCCCGAATCTACAACCCACGAATGAGGAGAATGAGCAACTAATGCTTGACTAGAAACAAAACATTCATAGCAAGGAATGGGCTCAGAAATTACCTTATTTGGCTCAGTGCATTCACGAGCAAAGTGTCCTTTCTTATCACAGTTAAAGCATTTCATCTCTGCTTTGTCTTTCTTACCAGCATGCTTGCCTCTTTTGCGCTTATGAGTATTGGTAGTGGACGACCCAGATCCATCACGAGGATTCTTAGCCGAAGAACCCTTACCCCTCTTGCGCTTAGACTCATTGGTCTTATGCGAAACAAATTCAGCAGCGAAAACAGAACTGTCAGTCTTAGCTGCTTCCAAGCGCTCGACTTCTAGTTCCACACGACGAGAAATATCCTCAAAAGTGCGGACATTATCATTATGTGTCATGTTTTACTTCATATACTCCCAAGAGTTAGGTAACGAACGAATAACAGCTTGTACTTGTTGTTCATCTGTCAAGTGATGACCTGCAGCCTCAAGTTCGCGTATCATTGACGACATTATCCTCAAATATTGCTTCATTGTAACATTCGAATTCTTTTGACAAGTGTCAAACTTCATAGTTAAAGCGCGCAACTTAGCCACAGAGGTAACTCCAAATTTCTGCCTGACTGCCTCTAGCATGTCATGAGCAAACTGGTGGTCCTCAAACTCTCCAATGAGATCATTCACTACACCAAATCCAGGATTTTGCAACATGTAGTTTTTGGGGTGTGCAACGGATATATGCGTTGGGGACCTTAATCCGTTGGACACCAATTTTTTTACGTTGCACTAATTTTAGAGAAAAAGAAAAAAGGACACGCTTGTAATTTATTTAAATGGTTGAGGGCTTAAAAGTCAATAAAATCTTATTATTCTCAATTTCTTTTCTATTTTCTTATTTTCCTATCTCTTCTTAAACTTTATCGACTTCTCCTCCTCTCTTTTTTTCTTCTTCTTCTCTTCTAACCCAAAACGGAGAGAACTGAGAAATCAAATCTAAAATTTCCAAACCAAAACCCGTTTCTCCTAAACCCTAATCTGATGAATCAAAACCCATCTTTCATAAATCAAACCCAATCATTGATAATCCTAATTTTTTTTCAAACCCTAGATACATATGTGATTTCTCAATCGAAACCCTAACAAACTATTTTCTCAATTTTTATGAATTTGAGTCTTGAGTTTCGCCATCAGTATTGTATTGATTTTATAGGGTTTATTTTTGTTCCCATTTACAAAAAACAAAAATCATCGACAACGACGGCAACAAGTTTATTCCCATTGATTTTCCAGTCAAATCTTTAACCCGATTTGGAATCTGGCTTCAGATTATTGCGTAGTGTATTGTAATCTGCATCACCCATAAAAGGTTTTTGTAGTCAAATCATTTGCAAATTACAACTTTTCGATCTAATGGAGGAAATCAGAGTTCATCCGATTGTAATTGTTAAGTTCCATTAATCCAGTAAGTATGTTTGATATGTTCATCTATTCACTTCAAAAAGGTTTTATATGGATTCAATCTTTTGAAGCTTTGTCTTAGGTTTACATGTTTATTTTTCAAATTTCTTATGATTCCCATCGTTTCTTATGATTTGTTAATCGGACATTAATTTTGTTGAAATTAGGCGTGGTCTGGTTCATTTGAAGGAATGGATCTTTGGGTATCCATTAGCATTGAAATTAATCACCAAGTATGGGGTAATTTTCATTTGTCTTCCCTAATGTTAGTCATCATTTTGATATGCATACCTGTTTGAGATAATGTCTCATTAGGAATGTTTAAGAGTTGAGTGCAAAAAACATACATAACTGCGTTTTGTACAATTTATCTGATTAAATTGTTATCTGATCAATTTTGCAATTTATAAATCTATGAATGTAGCTACATGGTTTCGGTGCCCATGATTCTACTCACCTTGAAGAGATTTAGAACATATTTTGTTAAGAGACCGAGGTCATACTGCCTGTCAATATCTAGAGTTGTTTTTAAAAATGCCAAAGCAAAGGCTAGTCCTATTTGAAGAGTTTCGGTGGTCGGGGTTGATATTTGTGGTTGTACCATTTACTTGAAATCGGGAGTAGACTAGTCCTATTTAAAAGTAAGTGGTGCACTGAGGCATTGTGCATTCATGGCCATGCGTTACATGGTTGTTTAATTGCAGAAATACAGGTGATTTTCTCTCTTGTTTATACATTGGTGCAAACATTGTTTTTATGATCCAGATAATGGGAAATGATGAGTGGTCAAAAAAAAAAAATAATCAAACATTGTTGTTATATGAGAGTGTTATTTTTTTTTATCTTTGGCTAAATTTGCTTCACTATTGATTAAATTTGTTGTGAGGCTTCAGAATCTAGTTGATTCTTTTGAAGATCTTAGTGAGATTGCTAAATTCAAGGAACCCATTATTGGTCCTGTATATTCTGTTGGTTTCAGTTAACCATAGTTGTTCTGCACTTTTTTACGGACTCTCATAGATTTTCTTGTATTCGCAGGACCACTCTCTTGCTCGTTGCACGCTTTAATCGACTACCATTGACTTCTGAAGGTAATTAATGATGATGTTTTGTTGGACAGTGGAATTGATGTTGAGTAGTTCATCAATTTGGGTTTCAAAGATTTATGTTGTATTCTTTCTTGGCATATGGTCAAGTAATTAGACAAAATTATTGTTTGCTTTATTGTACTGAGAAGCTTCGTTTTGTCCTGATAGCTAAGTAACATAATTGCCATCCAAATTTATCCTAGTTTCTTTCTTGAAACTCAATCTTTTTGATGTGCTTTCATTGGCTCACACACTCTAATGTCATAACTTGAGCTTCAACTCTCCTTAGGCAAAATATTTGAGTGTGTTTCTAAGTTAGGCCTGGCTTGTTTACTGTATCAAGTCACTTTTGGTGATGCCCACTTCAACGACCCACAGAATAATAGCTCGCAGTAGTGTATGGTCTCAACTAATTAAACTTTAGGAGAATCTTGTATCCCCTTTTCTACGCCTCTGCTTTTTGCTACTTATATTTCACATATATGAAAAGACAGTACATATATTCGTTTACATTGTCTACAACATTATCATTTGACTGTATACTGTCATGACAATATCTTTTATGTTTGCATGGATCATGGTTTGGATGTCTCGCATCTTAGAGCTTATCACTTCAGTTGGTTTTCAGTTTAAGGATTAGCTCACTTTGCCTTTGAGTTCTTCGGGCTAGACCAGTAATTGAAGCTCTAAGAAGCAAGGGGATTACTGCAATTGGAGCCGCAGGGATCTGCTGGGGTTGTAAGAATAAATCTCTAATATGTTCACTAGAAATACAGTTAACATGTCAGGTGTGGGTTACTCATTAAAATTACTTTTGTCCGGTCTGACTCCAGCGAAGGTACTCGTGGAACTGTCGAAGTCAGATGATCTTAAAGCTATAGTGATGCTCCATCCTTCACTAATTCTCTTGTAGATGATATCGAGGGTAAGAATTGTTTTCTTCAAGGTTCAAGCATTCATTGGGCATTCACCATTAGAAATAACAAATGTCGTTTTGGTTTGGAAAAATTCAGAAATCAAGGTACCTATTTCAATACTGGGAACTGAAGTCGACCATATTTCTCCACCGGAACTTGTGAAAGAACTTGAAGAAGTTTTATCAACTAAAGATGAGGTAAGGTGATGAAAATTTAATTTTATGCGAAATATTTTCTTAGGTATATAAGTCTTTAGGACTGATTGGACTTAATTAAACTTGTTTCTACAGGTGGAACAAGTAAAATGTGTGGGGCTGACCCCCCATTGTGATAACTTAATGTTGCATTTGTAACTAGTGATGTTGATGCTATTATGTGCTGACGAAATTTGTTTCAAATTGATCAAAGTTGCCTATGTTTTGTTTACAGGTGTTTATGGGTAAAAATCGTTTCTGCCGATTTCGGTAATTTCGGTAGGTGAGTGGCTGGTTCAAACCCTAAACAAATGTCTTTGCACGTGAGCACTTTATAGATTCGAGAGATCAATCTGCACAAGTCCGGCCTAAACCAAGAAATGGCCGTTCCATACTTGCTTGGTCACAAAGTGGAGGAGAAGGGTTGATTTGGGGAGGGAAGCCAAGAAAGGTGTTGAGACCGAGAATAGTGCTGGGGAGAGTAGTGTCTCGACTTGTATCGGAAAGTGGAAGTGGAAGCTTGCAAGAGATGAAAGCTTTTGGAGAGCTTGCAAAGTTGCCTTTTACGAGAGTGTAGTATTTTCTCCTGGCCGAGACTTGTTGTCCGGTGGAAATAGGTATGACCTATTTATACAAGTCGAGATTGAAACGTACCCTGGCCTCATGAAGGAAGAGAGTAAAGGGTGAAATAATGGGAGGAGGTGGTAACCGCATGGTGTTAATGGGTGAAAATGTTTTCACCATTATTTCCTCTTTTATTTGACCGCTTTATTCCTATTCACGCTTTCTTAATGTGAGCGTAGTGTACGCTGCATGCTGTGACCGCCAAACCAAAACCCTAGAAAGCATCCCCCAGTTTGTGTTGATATCTCGAGTGTCGGTTGCACCTTGAGTGCAAGTGGCGCTGCTAGTGGCGCGTGTGACATGTGCCATTGGCATGTGCGGAATGCCCTTGTTGCGGGTTGTACCTCGGCGCAAGTGGCAATGCGGAGCTGCTAGTGGCGTGCGTGGCATGTGCGGAATGCCTTGGTGGTAGGTTGTACGTTGAGTGCAAGTGGCAATGCCAGAGCTGCTAGTGGCGTGTGTGGCATGTGCCAATGGCATGTGCGGAATGCCTTGGTGGTAGGTTGTACGTTGAGTGCAAGTGGCAATGCCAGAGCTGCTAGTGGCGTGCATGGCCGACTTGGCCTAGGTTGCATGGTTTGTAAGCCTAGGACGCTATATTTGGCATGTGCCAATGGCATAGCAGCTTGTAAATATGGCTTTTGGTACGTGTTGGGATGTGCCAATGGCACGTACGGCCATGTTGACCTAGTTGCACGTTTTGCAAGCCTAGGGCGCTATATTTGGCATGTGCCAATGGCATAGCGGCTTAGTTTGGCATGGTTGCCAATGAGTGCGATATGTAGTTTGGTTTTGGCGTCGCTGCCATGGTGCGCAGTGTGCGTCTTGGTTTTGGCGTTGTTGCCATGGTGCGCAGTGTGCGGCTTGGTTTGGCATTGTTGCCATGGTGCGCAGTGTGCGGCTTGGTTTGGCATTGTTTCCATGGTGCGCGGTGTGCGGCTTGGTTTGGCATTGTTGCCATGGTGCGCAGTGTGCGGCTTGGTTTGGCATTGTTGCCATGGTGCGCAGTGTGCGGCTTGGTTTGGCATTGTTGCCATGGTGCGCAGTGTGCGGCTTGGTTTGGCATTGTTGCCATGGTGTGTGCGGCTTGGTTTGGCATTGTTGCCATGGTGCGCAGTGTGCGGCTTGGTTTGGCATTGTTGCCATGGTGCGCAGTGTGCGGCTTGGTTTTGGAATTAGGGTTCTGTGTCGAAAACCCTAATCTGGTATTTTGAAAAAATACCCCTATTAATTATTTACACCTGAGTTAAATGCTCTTAGTTAATGTGTTGCGGGTAACACTAGGTCATGGGGTTTTACGATTTTACCCTTTGTTTAAAAACCACCATCAACATTAAGTCCCCTGCTTAGCTAGGAGCAGGGCTTTGTTGCAGGGTAAGCATAAGATGGTGACAAACTATCAACGGCAAAA
>JAJJWW010012162.1:246317-332896 GCA_023531295.1 Papaver armeniacum
TTATCATTTTAAACCAGGGACGGGCCTAGCAAGGGGCTAACCCGGGCTATAGCCCGTCCCTAGATTTGCTAAAGAAATTTTTAAGTACACTGATTTACCTTATTTTTTCGTGTTAGCCCAGCACTGAGATGAAAATGGCCCATCGTTAGCCCATATTCAAACATTTGGTACGCGTGAGTAGGAGTCAAAAATTGATACGTGCAAGTGAAAACTAGTTTTTGTTACCCACTCGACCACTAGTCGAAGTCAGAAGAGACCTATTTTCCTTCCCTTGGTCGAAGAGTTAGAAAACCTCTTCTCCTTACTGCTAGTGCTAGTTGGTATTCAAGGGTTTGATTTCAAAGCCTGAATTTGAAATTCAATTATTCAAAGTATTTATACTTTGTGATTTTTATGTTAGCTTTTCAATCTGGGGTATTTGTTAATCTTGATTGATTGATTGTAGATATTGTTTTAAAAAGTGAATCAAGCATCAAGCGAGGATAAAACTGTGTTGCGTACAGCACCTAAAAATGGAAACTTGATGCAAATATTAAAGCATGTATACATGGAAATGGAAATGAAGGAAACAAATGTGTGTTGCGTACTGCACCTAAAAATCAGGCAGCATACTCTTAGGATCAACTTGTTTCTCCTCCCCTGAAAGCCCATTGTCTCCATCTCCATCTCCATCTCCATCTTCAGACACACTACTCTTCAGATTCATCATCCTGTCATACTCGATTTGCATGATTTCTTATCCTCGCATCAAAACGTACAGGCATGAGACTGGTCAAGAAAGACAAAATTTTCGTGAGAAACCAAGTTTATAAAAGTTCATTGAATGGTCCAGCAATATAGATACAAGACTCTATGAACAAGAGAAGAAAACGAGGACCAAGAGGTGCAAGCACTGTCCAAATCTTGTTACAAAGTATGCGACAGCAAAAAAAAAAAAAAAATTTGCATAAGTTACCCCTACCCAACATCAATTCCTGGGTCCGTCCCTGTTTTAAACTGAACATAGTCAAAATCCCAAAGTTGGCATATATATATATATATTCCTAACTGTTTCTGAAGAATATCAGACAGTCAACCACCTAAAATGAAAAATCTCCTGTAAGCAACTCGACATATATGAGCTCTATCGATTTCCAGAAAAGTGAGTACGACTTACAAAACTGTTCCTCGTCTCCATGTACTGACCTTTCAAACCTCATGTGTATTCAATTCAGGATAATCAATCATAGGCTTAGCAAAAATAACTTTTCATTACTAGCAAAACATATCTTAAAGGATTCCAAAGTAATCATGTACACTTACGGATATCTAACTACAAGATTACGCATAAATTTCTACCCAAAAAAGATCAAAACAAAGAACGATTCATAGACCCATATACCAACACTAAAAACAAGAGGAACAATGTACCATTGAAACCAAAATGAAAGGAAATTACCTCTTACACAGAAATCAGTAGTCTTACCAAACCCTAGTTTATTCATCTTCTTCTTCTTCACACTATCACCTCCTCCACTGCATCCTCCATTTTAACCTGTGGGTTTTAAGAAGTACCCAAATGGGAAACTAGGGTAATACAGTTGTGACCTAGATAAAACATTTTCGTTGCTTCTAGTTCATTGATTGATAGGTTCGAATTGAATGGGATGAGACTCGAGGATTGGAGTAGAGAGATTCGATTAAAAAGGGGGTTTGAAATTGTGGTGATGATTTTAATTTCGGAATTTCGTTTTTTAGGAGCTTATGAAGAGAAATTTCGATTTTTAGGAGCGTACGAAGAGAAAAGCAGCTGAGTTACTGCAAAAGTAACATCGCTGAGGAGAGAGGATGATGCTATATTTATTTTATTTTTTCAAAACTAGTGACAAAACCCCTAGGTGAACAAACTAGTGATAAGAAAAATCCGGTCATATTATTTTTAACAAATTAAAACAATTTCACTAGAAAGTGGCACAAAAACCCCAGGTCAAATATTTATTAGCAAATTTAGTTTTTGTTATTAAAAAAAAACCCAAATATACCCTTTATCTTCATTTCTTCTTCTTCTTCTCTCATTTCTTCTTCTTCTTCGTTCTTCCGTCTCCTTCTCCCCACCACAATCACCACCAGCAGCAACAAATAGCTCCGCGAAAACCAGCAGCAACACCTCCATTACCGCCATCAGCAACACATCTGTCTCCTCCACGAACAACTCCGTATCTTTTTCTTCTATTTTTTGTTCAGATCTATCGCCTCCTCTTCGTTCCGCACCACCACCAAATCGACGACCATTTTCTGGTCCTTCGTCAATACCCTTGTTTCGATCTGGATACGTTTGCTATTTTTGATGTTAAGAACCTCATGATTCAGTTTTGGATCGGTGTTGGAACGGTCTCCGTGTGTGTGTGAATTAAATCAATGGGATGCGTTTTTCATAAAAAATTTGTTTGATTTTTTGGTTGCTTTACAGGTTGGTTGTGTGATTAAATAGAAGAAGAATATTGTAACCACCGACAATTTGAGATTATCCATTTTTAATAGCAACAAGGAGAGAAGAAGAATCATTTGTTTTATGAGTAAATCTCATAAGAGTGGTTACAGTAATGTGATTAGATTTTGAGAGGAAGAAGGAGATTTGGAATTATGGGTTGATTTTGGATTTTCAATTTTTTTGTTTTTCAAATTGGAATTATGGGTTGATTTGCATTGAGAAGAGGCAGTGATGTTGATTGGTAGTATACTACAGATGCAGAGAAGCTGCAGTAGGAGATGGTTCTTGGCATGGATCAGAGGCCGTAAAGAGATACCAAATGACAGTGGTGGAATGTTTTGCAGCTGGTATTGAAGCTTGAGTTCTGAGTTGAGCTTAAACTGCAGAGGTGGTAAGAGGTGACCGAGTCGCGAGTGGTGCTTTTGGTACCGAATATGAGTACAAGCAACAGCTGGAGTTCAGAAACGTAATTAGGTTTCATCAAGTTTTGGTGAAACCAATTTTGGTTTCATCATTGAAGCTGCGTTGGTGAAATGACAATATGTGGAAAAATGATGAAACCTAATTAGGTTTCATCTAGTTTTGGTGAAACCAATTTTGGTTTCATCATTTTTTTCTTTTTGGTTTCATCATTTTTTCTGTTTGGTTTCATCATTTTTATGTTTGGTTTCATCATTTTTTTTTCTGGTCGGTGGTGGTGGTCGGCGATAATGGTGGTGTTGCTGCTGGTGGTGGTTGGCGAAAGTGGTGGTGTGGTGGTGGTCGGCGGTGTCGCGGTGGTGGTTTTCTGGGATGGTGGTGGTGGCGATGTATTGGTTGGCGGTGGTGGTGGCGAGGTGGTAGTGGTGGTTGGCGGCGGTGGTGGCGAGGTGGTAGTGGTGGTTGGCGACGACGGCGACACACGGTAATTACTGGTGGGTGGTGGCGCGGTGGTGGTTACATGGCTCGGTGGTGGTTGGCATTGGCGGTGGTGATGGTGACAAAGTGGTGGTTCCTTTGGTGGTGTTATTTTGTGGTGGTGATAATATAATAGAAATTAATTGTGGGGTTGATTTTTATTTTTGTTGGGGTGATTTAAAATTAAAGGTGGGGTTGTTTTTATTTTTATTAGGGTGATTTAAACTAGAAGGCTAATATAGACGGTTTATGTTAATTGGGGTTTTTGTGAACAATTTGTTTTGTTGGAGTTTTTGTATATGGATAGTGACACCCTTGGGGTTATAACTCGCGTATAGTTATTTTTTTAATATAAAAGGTTTTAATATAAAAGGCCAGGCTTGATTAACTGGGTATACCAATTTCAAGGGGACATGGTGTGTCATTATTAAAAAGGGTGATTTTACTTTAATACCCCGAACTAATTAAATCTTAAAAATAAACTCATTTTTTAATTCATTAACCCTAAAATTAAAAAACTAAACAACTCTTAATCTTCCCTTCTTCTTCTTCTTCCTCATCTTCCATCAACCAAAGTCATATAAAAATCTTCAACTTTGATTTTCCAAAAAAATTGTTGACTCTACCAAATAAAAGAAGACTATAAATGATGTTTAAACTCAAACCCATCATTGTGTTGTGTGATTGATTGTTATGTTAGGTTGGAAATCGAAAATTATGATTTCTGTGTTTTTGGTCGGCAAGGTCGTAACATGCATATCTTGCCGACTTTTCATAACATCCATGGCGACGACTGTAAAAATTTCAACCAAATGCCCAGGGGTATTTTTTGAAGACCTTGCCGACTTATACAGCCATGGGTTTTTCAACCGCCGGCGGGTATTTTTCTCAACGGCCCAGCGGGGTTTTTTTGTAGACCTTGTCGACTAATATTTTTCAATATGTGTCAAAAAAAATAAAGTCGGCATGTTCTTCATTTAAATAACTTGCGACTTATACCGCCGGCGGGGTTTTTTTTTTGGAACCCACAATTGGGGGATATGAAAACTAATTGGGGGATATAGCTACAAGACAAAATAGGGATCCAAATAGCAAAGTGGGTCACCCCTTATCTAAGTATTTTTTTAAATCCTAATATACCCCTCACTAATCATGTTTAGTGGTTAATAATAATTAGTAAAAAACTTAAGTATTTGGGGGATAGATTAGTGTGTGTTTTTATTTTAATTTGTGTGAGTGAGGAGTAGAAGGAGAGAAAAAAAAAAATTGAGTGGAATTTTTTTTTGAAAATGGAAGATGATTGTGATGAGAGAATTACCGCTAATAAGAGGTTGAAAAATTGATTTTTTTTTTCTTTGAATCCACCATTGTTGCAGCTGAAAAAGCTTGGTGCCGGCATGGTATTCAACCAAAAACCCATGCGGGCAATTGTTGGAAATGTTCATAAATTGTTTGCCACTATCCGGGGGTTCGGGGACGTACCCATGCGCCAAAAACCCATGTGCCCTCTCGTTACGATTTTTTTTCGGTTTTGATCTTCGAATGTTGATTTTTTTCGGTTTTGAACAAGTGCGGCATGGTAATCATGGATTCGAGCATGTCGGTACATGTTCCGGCATAGTATTTTGCTTAAATTTCAATGCCGGAACCGGGATGAAAAGTATCCGAGAATATTGATTTTTTTTCACTTGACTACCGGCATTGATAGGCAATTCTCGAGCATGCCGGTATCATGTTCCTAAGCATATGGTCTTCATCAATTCCGGCATGGTCTTCATCACTTCCGTTTTGAATTTTTTGGTATTAATCAGTCCACTGCCGGCATGGTCAGTTGATATGAAGACCATGCCGGTATCATGATACCGGCATGGTCTTCATCAATTAAGAACATGGTCATCATCACTTTCAGCATGATCTTCATCACTTCCGAATAAAAAAAAATTGGTTTCCAAAGTGAGGAGAAGAGAATTTGATATAGAGTGGGGAGAGTTTAGAATTTGAAAGGGAATGGGAAATATTTGGGTTTCAAAGCTCCACCCCTAAATAAGATTAATAAGAAGTGGAGATGGAAATGGGGGTATGATTTTGTTTTTTGATTTTAAGTTTTTGATTTTTATTTTGTGGGAAGGGTATTTTAGTATTTTCATAACCAATGGTCACCCCTTAGCCGAAATCATGGGTTGGGGGAAGTAATTCATATCCCCCAATTAGTTTTCATATCCCCCAATTACGTGTTCTTTTTTTGTAGACCTTGCCGACTAATATTTTTCAATAGCCATCTCATGTGTCAAAAAAAAAAATAAAGTCGGCATGTTCTTCATTTAAATACCTTGCTTCGCTAAAATTGGTCCGCATTTTATTCAAACAAAGACCATGCCGGCCATATATAGCAAGCACCTTGTTCAAACCTCTACCTTGCCGACCTTTGACATTTTTGAAAACCAAATTTTTGATCTTAATCGAACTCACAAGACGGATTAAAGGTTTAATCTACTGAATTTTCATTTTCAAAATTTTTATCTAAACTCAATTAATTAGCCTAATCAGTTTTTTAGTGATAATTATAAAAGGGCATTTTTGCCATTTTGAAGATATTTGGTTAAGGGGTAACCTCTTTTACTTCAAAATGACCAGATTTTGTCTTATTGGGTATACCCAATCAAGCCAGGATAAAAGGAGGTAATTTTATAGATTTTTATTAAAGGGGAGCAAAAAGTGATCCGAGGAGAGCAAAATTCGTAGTCGACTCGTTAACTAGGACCGATTCCGAATATTTACACGAGTAAGACTGAAATGACCTTAGTAACACACAAACTCTTCTCACGCTCACAAGTTTACAAAACTTACTATACTTCTCATTCTTACTAGATTTTTGTCCGTCTTATGCCGGCGACCCGAAACCATCTACCATAATTTTTTTACTTTAACCATATTTTTGTTGTGGTGTGATGTGACTTCGCCTCGCCCTGTCGTGCATTTTTTATTTGGTGTCGAGGGGCTTCGCCACGCCCCGTGACTTAGTAGTTTTGATTTGTTGTGGCTCGGCTTCGCCTCGCCCCGTCCTAATGCATGCTTAGGATTTTTGATTTGGTGTGGCTCGGCTTCGCCTCTCCCCGTCCCAATGCATGCTTAGGATTTTTTATTTGGTGTGGCTCGTCTTCGCCTCGCCCCGTCCCAATGCATGCTCGGGATTTTTGATTGGGGTAACTATTTTTTTTTAGAATTATATAATTTTGAGTATTTATGTAACCATCGAATTATAATATTGTTTACAAAACCAATCAATAACCTTACCAAAATATAACGAACTCATGAAACAAATATAGATTTTATGCTCGTGTTACGCACCGGGCGGATCCGAAAACCACTTTACCTCGCCCCCTGTCTCGATGCATGTTTACGAGTTTTTTATTTGGTGTAGTTCGACTTCGCCCGCCCGTCCCAATACATGTTTCGTATTTTTTATTTGTTATGGCTCGGCTTCGCCTCGCACCGTCGCGTAGGATTTTTAGATATGCCTCTTTTAACCATATTTTTGATTTTCTATGATGTGGCTTTGCCTCGCCACTTCGTGCATTTTTTATATGGTGTTGCGAGGCTTTGCCCCGCCCCGTCGTGATACATTTTTATTTGGTATGGCTCGGGTTCGCCCGCCTCGTACGTCGCTTAAGATTTTATATTTGGTGTATCTCGGCCTTGCCTCGCCTCGTCGCTTAAGATTTTTTATTTGGTATGGCTCGCCCCATCCCGATGCATTTTTGATATGGTGTTGTGCGGCTTCTCCTGCCCCGTATTTTTGATTTGGAGTGGCTCGGCTTCGCCGCCCCAATGTTAGATGGATGAAATAATCTAACAATATAATTTATCATTTTTCGTTATACCCTCCAACCAAGTTTTTTTCTTCTCGGTGTAAGCTGTAGTACGCTGGTAAAGTCATTGGGTGATAGATGCCAAATTCTTTACCCATAAAAATTAAAAAAAAAGTTTTATTCTTCTCAACAAAATGAGAATTGACCTGTTCAGGAACATTTATTTTTAATAAGTCTTCAATTAAAGTTTGGTTCTATTATTTTATAACAAAACGAAATACTTCCTTTCGGAACTATTCAAGTATAAATCGGACAAACAACATCACAAACTCGTAGTTATCTTCCGTTTCAAAAGAATAATCTCATAGCAGTTATGTTTACACTAAATTTAAAGTTCTTGTGAAAGAGTCCCTTTTATGATCTTGCATTATCAATTATCACTGCCATATAGAGATGTCAATGATGCAAATACATCAGATGCAACACATACATCATATGACACAAATAGTTTACTTAACTTATTTTCCAACACCAATCTAAATTCATAGAGTGATGGAGGTTCGAATCAGATTTACAACCAACGATATTTAATTAATCCATAATCACAACACTATTGTATATATACTTTCAGGCGAAGTCCCTATTCCAATTCATACTTTTGTAACAACATTCGCAAACCACTTGGCGGGGATAGCTATTACTTCTTCCTCGGTTGTTTCGAACCTGTCATTTAATATGACGTGTAGGACTGTTCTTCCGGAGTTGAAACTTTCTACTGAAAAAATCACTTTCTAATTGGAATTTTTGTTAATCGGTAATATCCACCGTACCCTCCTTACTTCTCTCTATATAGATATACTATGCAGGAGGATATAATTCAAACAAGTGTCCGCATATTCCAAAGAATGGCGCATAGATTAACTTGGAAACAATAAAGAACAAGGTGCTCGCATATGGCAATGACCTATAGATGTACAACTGAGCAAGTCCAATATATTTAGGATCAAACAGTAGCAATGTTCCTAGTTTATGTTGATTTTGTCCATGTAACATATATATCCAAAGACCATTCCCATCATTGACCGTCTCATCCAGTTCCATCTTTATAAATGTATTGAAGTCTGTCAATTAGTACTTTACCATTAAAACGGAAGGTGAAGGCTGCCACAATTGCATGAACTGCCTTGAAAACTCGAATTATGAAGATTGGTTCACTAATCCAAGATGCCAAATTACAGAGATAGCCATGAAAATTCTAATAACAACAAACACCACAAAGAACAACAATTGACATCAACACACACAAATATTTCATACAATCAAGTTCACAATAAATTGCCTCCACAAACTCCAATTACAATGTAGTCAATGACATATTAGTAGCAAAAAACAAACTTTCCATTATAAGTAGTGAAAAAGCGGGGGTACAACAACCACACCCAGTATTTCGCTTAGCAATCTGTATGGACAAACTCCAATATACTTTCTAGAGAATTAACTAGACAGTCAGACTCAATCTAGAGAAAAGTATATCAAAGAGTTTATATCTCAATCTCTCGATTTGATCTTTACTCAAGCAAATAGAAATCTGCGAGTCTTTATCAAATACAAGAGAGATAACTTGATGGTACCAAAGACCAATATCCAAGTCTCAATCAATTTAAATCAACAACCAAAAGGTCGGATATTCTAATTGATTGAACAACGCACAACTTGTGATATTTCAATTATATAAACAAATATATTGCGGAAATAGAAATAACACAGACACCAGAATTTTGTTAACGAGAAAACCGCAAATGCGAGAAAAACCCGGAACTAGTACAGATTGAACACACACTCGTATTAGCCGCTACTGAGACACTAGCCTACTCCAAATTAACTTCGGTCCGGACCGTAGTTTTAACCCCGATCAATCTCACACCGATACAAGGTACAGTTATGCTTCTACGCCTCGATCACAGCATGATGCTACGTACTTGATTCCCTTACCTAATCTCACCCACAACTAAGAGTTGCTACGACCCAAAGTCGAAGACTTTAATAAACAAATGTGTATCACACAGGAAAAGTCTACGGTAATAGATAAATCCGTCTCCCACGAATATACCTAGATTTCGCTTAGCAATATGTATGGACAAACTCCAATATACTTTCTAGAGAATCAACTAGACAAGACTCAATCTAGATAAAAGCTATGAAGCACGGATACTTCAAAATTGGTGACGTATCCGTATAAGCGCAGAGATCGCATGTCGGATACTGGGATACCTGGGGATACGTATCAGATACTCCATTTAAAGTGTCACATTTTTTTAATTACAAAAAGGGTAGGGGATACTCTGGGATACCTCTCAAATACTCTATGAGGGGATACTTCCTATAATCTATTTTTTTTTTATATAAAATCTATATATTGATAAATTTATACATAAAATCTAAACATTTATAGATATTTGTACTCATGAACATATTGGATAATTATACATAAACCTAATAACTTGTTGACTATAAAGAAAAAAGACTTGGTATTTATTTTTATGGTGCTTCAAACAAACAAAAAAAAACGGTGTAAGAAAAACCTAGCTTTAAGGGTTACTGGGCAGTCATGTTCTTCATGTTGTTTAGAGACAAATCGGAGTACATATGATTTTATCTATTCAATTAACCTAAGTAAAACTGAAACCCAAAATGCTGAAAATGTTTGCTCAATTTAATATTCAAAATAATATCTATTGGATTTGTTTATTTTATGATCTTTTTAGCAGAATGAATTATTATTATATTGAATATTTTTTTAATAAATACACGTATCTCGTATCCTCATTTTATGAAAACTGACGAATCCCCGTATCAGTGTCACCGTATAAGTATCCCCCGTATCAGTATCGGTGCATTATAGGATAAAAGTATATCAAAGAGTTTATATCTCAATCTCTCGATTTGATCTTTACTCAAGCAAATAGAAATCTGCGAGTCTTTATCAAATACAAGAGAGATAACTTGGAAGAAAAGTGTTCATCCCTCAACAAATGCTAATATTTGGAAAATCACCGAGGTGCATGTGCTGCGATGAAAGTTTCAACAAAAGGGTTTTCGGCTAGTATCAAGATGTTATATATGGCATACATTTGTCAGACGCTATAAATCATCTTTTATGGGAATGCAAATATGGTCATCTTCTATGGATTTGGCTTGGTGGTATCTTTGCATTCAAAAATCCACTTTCATTTGAGGAAATTTTTTCTATTTTGCAAAAATAAAAGTACAGCTTGTGAAGGAAATTTGGTTTATTGTCGCTTATAATGTAATGGTTTATATCCGAATCACCGTAAACAAGGCGTTTTTTGAATACATTGCTCCCGACTTGACAAACGCAAAAAAGAAGATTCTAATGGTCAAAGAGAAGTGAGGTAAGACTCGAGGGTATACTAATAATTCAGATTATGATATTCAAATTCTACAATTCTTTGAGATTCACGTGAAAATGAAAATTCCAAGAATCATAGAATGTTACTTTCAATTACCAAATGAAAATACTATACTACTTTGTTGTGATGGAGCCTCAAGAGGTAATCCTGGTATCTCTCGGCTATGGATTTGTCATTAGAAATTCTTAGTCCAATTCATTATGCCGAAAGTGGTGGTATGGTCAATTCATTGTAGCCGAAGTAATGGGAACATTATGTGCTCAAGAGTGGGCATTACAACAAAGATAAACAGTGGTGGTTAATATGGATTCCAATGCAGCCATGTCAGTATTATAAAGCAACAACCTGCCATGGTTTGTTCTGGCTAGATGGTAAAGGGTATGTGCTGCCTTAAAACAAATCCATTTCAATCATGTTTACAAGGAGATAAATTTCTCTGCAGATTTCTTTGCCAAAAAAGGTTGCCACCTTCAAAGAGGACAAGTACTTAAATTCACTGACAGACCTTCAAATATGCAAAGAATGGAATTACCGGACACTCTACTTACTTGATTTGTTTGATTTATGTTTTTACCTTTTAGCTTTAGTCATTGGGTCAGGACATGTTGTCCATTTCCGGCCTTTTTGTTCTTTCAAATTGAGGTTTCTTTCCCTCTTTTTGTATAACTTTGGTTATTCTTTATTAAAAAAATATTTTTTGTTAAAAAAGAGATAACTTGGATGGTACCAAAGACCAATATCCAAGTCTCAATCAATTTAAATCAACAACCAAAAGGTCGGATATTCTAATTGATTGTACAACGCACAACCTGTGATATTTCAAATATATAAACAAATATAATGCGGAAATAGAAATAACACATATACCAGAATTTTGTCAACGAGGAAACCGCAAATGCAGAAAAACCCCGGGACCTAGTCCAGATTGAACACATTGTATTAAGCCGCTACGAGACACTAGCCTACTCCAAATTAACTTCATGCTGGACTGTAGTTGAACCCCAATCAATCTCACACTGATCCAAGGTGCGTTATGCTCCTACGCCTCTGATCCCAGTAGTATGCTACTTATTTGATTCCCTTAGTTGATCTCACCCACAACTAAGAGTTGCTACGACCCAAAGTGAAGACTTTAATAAACAAATCAGATCACACGTAAAAGTCTACGGTAATAGATAAATCCGTCTCCCACGAATATACCTACGAGTTTTGTTCCGTCTTTTGATAAATCAAGGTGAACAAGAACCAATTGATAACCCGGATTTATATTCCCGAAGAACAACCTAGTATTATCAATCACCTCACAATAATCTTAATCGACGCAGAAAAAAGATATTATGGAATTACAAACGATGAGACGAAGTGTTTGTGATTACTTTTCTATCTTGCCTATCGGAGATATAAATCTCAATCCAATTATTCCAATTGTACTCACGATAGAAACAACAAGATCAGATCACACAACTACAAGAAAAGTAGTATCGGTACCTGGCTTCACAATCCCAATGAAGTCTTTAAGTCGTTAACCCGGTTTAGAGAAGAAAACCCAAGGTTAAAGGAGAATCGACTCTAGCTTATGCAACTAGTATAACACGTAAGGTGTGGGGATTAGGTTTCCCAGTAGCTAGAGTTCTCCTTATATAGTCTTTCAAATCAGGGTTTGCAATCAATGTTAGCTTGGTAACAAAGCATTCAATATTCACCGTTAGATGAAAACCTGATTAGATTCAAGCTAATATTTCTCAACCGTTGGATCGAAACCTTAGCTTGTTACACACAAATGAAATGTCCATTTTTGGGTTTATGTAACCGTTCCCAAACATTAACATTTGTTGGTTCAACAATAGTTAACCAAATGGTTAGCCATATGATCACTTTCATATCCACCATATTCTTCTTCACCATAACTAGTTCAAATGACTCAAATGAACTAGTTAGAGAGTTGTTCAATTGCTTAGATCTTATGTAACTACACAAGACACAAACGAAGCAAAAACGTTTTGATTCACCGGATCGGTTCATGAAATTTATAGCCACGGTTTGCAAAAGCATTCCTTAGTTTATATAAACATGAGTTCAAGAACAACTGATTTTAGATATAACCAACTCAAGTTCGCAGACCGGGTTCACACGGACTTAAGCTCACGGAAGGAGTTCACAAACTCCCGGCAGAAATTCTTGGGTCGAGAACTTCCGTCGGTTCGCGGACTTGATCACGCCAAATTCGTTTCTCTTGATCAACAAAGTTCACAAACTTTGGTTCAAGGAATAAGGACTTATACATATATATGTTTCCACAACAATGCTTATATCCTACCAATGGTTATGTAATCTAAACTCTTATTTCAATCATATATTGAAACATTCACATAGGAAGTTATATAGTTGTTATTCACAAACCATTTTTCGTCAGAGCAATTTTCAAAGCGATTGAAACATAACATGACATTCGTCACTAGGTAAAGATGAATTTGTCTAAAGCGAAAGCTTACCAACACATATTTCGAGAAATAGATAGGCGAGTTAAACTCGGCTCGAAATAACAATTGTGTATAATCTTGGTATATATAGAAAAACGACTTTTGTCTCGAGATAGGAGATAAATAGACTTTTGAGTGATAGATAAGTTCAAGTCTCCACATACCTTTTCGTCGATGAAGTTCCACCGGTTCCTTGAGTAGTCCTTCGTCTTGTATGATGATTTCCATGGAGTTCTTGAGCTCAACTACACTTTATATCCTAGTCCGAGACCTTAGATATACTAGGCTAGAAATCAAGACTTATAGTTTTGATCACTAACATTCACAAACATGCTTGAGATATGAACGCATGCGACTTCGACGGGGCAATACTCGAACAAAAGTCATGCACTTTGTAATGTCATGACCCCGGTTCGAGAGAGTTTATTTCAAGAGGATAGGTTTGCAATTCAAAAGGGATTGCGGCGCATCTTGTTGCTCGCTTGCCCGCTATGTAATTACTTATTAGTTTTTTCCACATGGAATATGAAATTAAATATAAAAAAATTAACCTAAAATCAATTTGGTGCAAAAAACATCATGTGTAAGCCAAAGTTACAATACCATACATACATATGCTAACTAGCATAGATAATTTAACACGAAAACCAACCTGAAACATTTTGTTCCTTTTATCAATAAAAGTTGCATGAAATTTCAAGTCGTATTCTTTTACCGCACACTTAGCCATGAACCTAGAACGTTCATTGTGTGTTACAACCATGTTGAAATCAGTGCTGAAGACGATACTTGCGGTTTCCTCATTAACAAAATTTCGGTGTCTTTGTTATTTCTTTTCCGCATTATATTTTTTTTATATAATTGAAATAATACAGGTTGTACGTTTATATCAATCATTGTTGTTAAATCCAACCTTTTTTTGTTGGATAAGACTTGATTGATCTTAGGCACTTGACTTTGATATTTTCACATTGTTAGACCAGTCAGGACTAACCCTGTTTCAAGTGGACCACCATGTTGAAATATTCCTTTAGTGATTGTTGCTTAAAAAGGTTTATACACGGTGGGACTTAAATAGGTTGTGATCGGAAAAAAAAAAAAAATATGGTGTATTAGAGTACCCTTGTCTTTTCAATTGGTATCAGAGCAGGCAAACATGCTAAGACCTTATAAGTCTGTGTAAGTCCCTAAGTGGGAAAGTTTTGTATATCTTCCCTTTGATGCAATAAAAAGTGAGTATGTTCCGAGTGTTCTTGGTTGGCTGATTGTTGTTGGTAATGTATGGCAATGTTTGAATGTATTATGGGATTTGAGAAGTTTAGAGAAGTGAAAGAAGGCTTAAAGACTTCATTTGTAAAACTCGAAGAGTTGGTTGTTTGTATTGGTGCAAACTTATAAGGCTGAAGTGCCGGTGGGTGAATCTTGATTCAATTAACCACTGTCTTTGCCAGTTACTTCGCGAAATTTGTCTAGGGCATTTGAAGGTGTGACAATTACCAAGATAGCAAATAGTGTTTTCATTCCCGATGACCAGTAAAAGATAAAGTTTTTTTTTTTTTTGTCATAGAGTCTACAACATTATTTCCTTCACGATGGAAAAAATTACATTTCTATGTGCTAAAACTATTAAGAAGAAAATTGAGTCTCCTATTATGCATGACATTGGTCCATTCGATCGCTTCTCTTGATCATATTGATTGCATTCACTACTCTATGGATGTCCTCTTCTAAGTAAAGCCTTGTAAATCCTTTCTCTTTGCTCACAGAATTGTTTCAAATGTCACCAATGCTTTTGCTTGCTCAGGTTCTAAGGCTCTGCAGTATTCCATAGCTTCATAGCTTCTACCCGAAAAATCATGGATAATTAGACCTATATGAGTTACACATCAATTAAGATGTGTAACTTGGAGTTACAAATGCTAAATAAAATAACAGTGTCCAGTCAACATGTAAGACATGATAGTGGAATGTGTAACAGAGTTAAATGTTGAATAATAAGTTACGTAACTCAAAGTTACACATGCAACTAGCACATTCTAAATTAAAAATTGTAAAAAATAACAATGTGTAACAAATGCATTTATCATGTGTAAGTTAGTTACACATCCACATTTTATAAGTGTATAAACCCAAGTTGTACATGCATTTTCCCTTTGTGGTCAGAAGATACACACTGAAATAAAAATGCATTTCACTTGGGTACTCATAAATATAAAATCTGAATAAATTATCCTTGCACATGATCAACGTTGCATAAGACAAAAAAGTTTTGGTCCATGCAGACCGACATGAAGAAGACTAAAAAACAATTAATCCAAGAAAAAAAAACCACACATAAATCAATGCTTGCGGAAAAGCTAGGGGTTACACTTGAAATGCTTCTACAACGTGCCTTGTTGTGACCTACTTGCAATTGTTGCAATGAGCTTTCCTCTTTCCTTTCTTTTCACCTTTATTTTCAATATGTTTCCCTTGGAGTCTACCTCGATTATTTCTTTACAATAGGCGGGTTGATGGTGTTGTCTTCATCAATATCAGCAGGCTTGTTGTAATTGGGAATCGGCTGGATGTCGTGCATATAAGTCTTCCAAAAATAGTCACTTGTAAAATACGGTGAAATAAAGTCAATAGCTTGACGTTTAATCTTCTGTATGTCAGCAAGAGCATGAGCACAAGGGAAACAGTATACGGGCCACGTTTAAAATAAAATAAAAACGAGGATATAAAATAAATAAATAAATCATAAAACACTCAAATCATATACCCGGGATTTTACTGGATGTGTATCTTGTAGTTACACATGCAAAATAGGATGTGTAACTACTAGTTACATTTGCATATATCTAGTGTAACTTTATATCCTAACAAAAAATACAAAAACAAAACATAAGAAACAAAACCTTTGACAAAAAGTGCAAGTCCAGTGTTCTAGGTCCACTTTGTGAGTTCTCTTGCTAAAAACATCAAACACGGTAGGACTAGCCACCAATACTTTCCAAGCCAAACCTTCATCTTGAAAAGCCTCAAGATTTTCCTCATTACCATTACTTTCATCCTAACTGGGAGAAAAAAAAACTTATGAATGTCTAAAGTGACAAAATAAGAAATATAAAATAAATAAATAAATCATAAAACACTCAAATCATATACCCCGGGATTTTACTGGATGTGTATCTTGTAGTTACACATGCAAAATAGGATGTGTAACTACTAGTTACATTTGCATATATCTAGTGTAGCTTTATATCCTAACCAAAAAACAAAAAATACAAAAACAAAACATAAGAAACAAAACCTTTGACAGTTGCAAGTCCAGTGTTCTAGGTCCACTTTGTGAGTTCTTTTGCTAAAAACATCAAACACGGTTGGACTAGCCACCAATACTTTCCAAGCCAAACATTCATCTTGAAAGGCCTCAAGATTTTCCTCATTACCATTACTTTCATCCTAATCTGGAGAAAAAAAACTTATGAATGTATAAAGTGACAAAATAAGAAACAAAGACAAAAAACTGAAAAAGCACTCTACTAACCCGATCAAGAAGAGCAGATGCAGGCATCTTCTTGTGAACTAGAATCCAACTATTGAATGATTATCCTAGAGTACTAGTTGTGCGTCAATACCGACAACCTTTGAAATAGGCATTCGCATATGATTCGGGTAGGATGTCATCTATGTAATCATCCACTTAATCGCAATTCAAATCTATAATTTTCAGTATGGCCTTAGCATGGTTTTCAGGTGAGAGTGCGTGTATCGCTTCTTGGAAATGGTAAAGCACAAGCGTGTACCTATGATCTGAGCCAGTGATGGGAATATTATTCTTCAAATGATAATAGCAGTAACTATGGTATGAATCTGAAAAGAAAAGTGGAACACCACGCAAGAGTCCTTCATGGCGATCCGAAAGGAAGGTGATTAGCCTCCCATCACCAACAACTTGAGTCAAATTTCTTTAAAAACACTCCCAATTGTTGTTATTCTCGGCTTAAACTAGTGCCATGGCAAGTGGGGAAAATCCTAAAAGTGTGTAGAAATGAAAAAAATAATAAGTTGCACAAAAATAGAAAACAATGTGTAAATAAAAGTTACACATCCTAACCAACTATGTTGTATAAAGTTACATATGTTATTTCTAAATGTGTAACTAAGAGTTACACACTAAGGAAACCAATGAGTAATTGAGTTAACCATGTGTAACTCTCGGTTATTTGTCAGTTACATTTGTTTAGAAAACATAAGAAACATACCTTTATCCCCATTGATCCCAGTAGTTGTCATCAAGCAACCTCTTAATCTACCAGTAAGGAAAGTAACATCAAAGTATACCATTGGCCGGGAAAAAAAAACGGTACCCTTTGATGCACGCATCAAACGAGCAGAAAATACATTGGAACTGTTTCTTTGCAGGATCATATTCAAAATCTATCACACTACCTGGGTTTGTTTCCCTTATAACATTAATATACCATACCAAGTGTGAGTATGAATTCACATCGTCACCTTAAGTGGACTCATAAACCTTTTCCTTACCATTATAGGCATGATAATACTCCATAGTAATTCCATGGTTGGCATGGAAATCATCAGCAATTTTCCTTGGCTGGATATTTCGAACTTCATCCTCAATCAAACTAAACGTGAAGCTGGTTGAGTATTTTTAATTCAAATTGCGCCCACCAATACCACAAGTGTGCTAAGAGTTATAAGACCAAACCTGAAAATTTGCATACAAAATATAATGCGAGAAAAGGAAGTGGATTTAATGCGGGTTTTATCCAAGTTACGTGATCCTCAGAGTGAATTGTTACTCCTACGTGCATGTATGGGTATCTCCAAGTTGCTTTTTGGGCTTCATATTTGCCATCCAAATTACAATGTGGAAGCTGCTGATATTTTTGATAGAGGCCTGAGAGAGGTGACAGATGGCATTGTGGTTTGTGGGGGTCCATTCTTTGGAGATCTACAGTGGAGGCTATCCACATTACCTATTAGATATGGAGGCCTGGGCTTATACATTGCTAAGGAATCATCACAATATGCCTTTCTTGCATCGCGTGCACAATATTGGGGATTACAGGATCACATACTGAGGGGTAATGGAGTAGAAGGCATGAATGACAACTTTAATAAGGCCTTGAGGACATTACAAGTAACTCTTCCTGATTTTGACTTTCGTAGCTTTACCAATAAAGACACCGCCCCCCCCTACAACACAAAGTACCTTGGCGAATGCTCTTTTTGGTAAAGTGGTTAAGGATGTGGATAGAGTTTAGAGGTTATCGAATAGGCATAAAGTGGTTTTTGGTTGACTGCAAGCAGCACATGCCCAGGATTTTCTCCTCGCTATTCCGATTGAGGGCCTTAGAGTACCGGTCTATTCTTAAATACATGTTAATGATCCCTCTATACCCTTCAGATTCACGATGTCCTGCTTGTATCATAAGATGTTTGGACTCATATGGGGAACATGCAGTTCACTGTAAGGTAGATCTCGGGTTCAAATATAGACATGACCATGTGAGAGATACTTTATACGATGTACTATAGAGAGCTGGCATCTCAGCAAAGAAAGAAGCGGTTGTCAATTTTTTGACAGACCCACTTGAGGGGAGATCAACACTCAGACCAGCGGATGTTCTTATTGTTGGATGGGCTAATGTAAAACACACATGTGTTGACCTTCTCGGAGTCTCTCCATTAGTAGGTATTGGGCATGACGTTTTTGAGTGGGACAAACACCTCTTAAGGTTGCCTCATGTAAGATATCGAAGCATGAGAAAGCATGTGTTGACAATGGATATGCTTTTATCCCATTTTCTTTTGATACTTTTGGTTATTTGGCTCTAAAAAAGCGGTTGGACTTCTCAAGAGAGTTTAGAAAGCCATGCACTGTAATGTCATGACTCCCGATTCGAGAGAGTTTATTTTTAAGAGGATAGGTTTGCAATTCAAAAGGGCTTGGTGGCGCATATTGTTGCTCGCTGGTCTGCTATGTAATTACTTATTAGTTTTTTCCACATGGAATATGAAATAAAAAATTAACCTAAAAAAACGGGTGCAAAAAACATCATGTGTAAAGCCAATGTTACACATACCATACAACAAAACATTACATATGCTAACAAGCAGAGATAACGAGAACATGAAAACCAACCCGAAACATTTTGTTCCTTTTATCAATAGAAGTTGCATGAAATTTCAGTCGTATTTTCTTTTTCGCACACTTAGCCATGAACCTAGAACGTTCATTGTGTGTTACAACCATGTTGAAATCGGTGCGAAAGACGATACTTGCGGTTTCCTCATTAACAAAATTTCGGTGTCTTTGTTATTTCTTTTCCACACTATATTTTCTTTATATTTGTACGTTTATCAATCATTGTTGTTAAATCCAACCTTTGTTTGTTGGATAAACTCGATTGATCTTAGGCACTTGACTTTGATATTTTCACATTGTTAGGGTGATCTGGACTAACCTGTTTCAAGTGGACCACTATGTTGAAATATTCCTTTAGTGATTGTTGCTTAAAGAGGATTATACACGGTGGGACTTAAATAGGTTGTGATCGGAAAAAAAAAAAAAGATTGTGGTGTATTTGGGTACTCCTGTCTTTTCATTTGGTATCGGAGAGAAGCAAACACGCTAAGACAATCGCTGCAAATTGGAGCAAGAAAACATAAGCCAAAATATGGGGTTTTGAGACATGAGAAAAAATGACTCATCAAAGCATCAAAAAAAGCAAAAACCCTATTCGATTTCAAGTGAGAGGGAAAAATGAAAAAACAAAATGATCAAAATAAAAATCGCGAAAGGAATAAGAACCCCAGTTTCGGATAACAAAAATGAACATAACACAAATCTACAACCCATATGAGAGAGAGAGTCATACACTGCGATTAAAGGATTCGTGCGTGTTTGTACATGATTAATAACTCGAGATTCAATTCATTGACTTCTAAGAAGAAGAAACGATTGTGGGTGTATTACCGAGGAGATACAATTTTGATTAGGGAATAAGAAACGACCGTGACATTAAAAGTTACAAGTAAAGGTGGAAACAGAGTTATTACAAAGGTGGGCAATTAAAATCTCATGCCGTTGGATTAAGATCTAACATTATCCTGGAGAGGGAGAATAAATCTCAGCCATTAGTTAGATAAAACCAATATCTCCTGGCCGCTGGGTGAAACAAAAAACCTTCATGTTATGTAAGTATACACATATAAAGAGATAAATGGAGTTATCCACTTCTTTTTTTAACCTTGTGCATAAGAATAGACGGTGACGGACCCGTGAGAGGGCTAACTGGGGCTTTAGCCCCAGTCGCTCCCCGGTCCATATGCATAATTTTTCCATGTTTCGCCAATTTTTAGGTTAACCATGTGTACTAGCCTGGGTCTAAAATGAAAAATCCGCCTTCCTGAGTCCGTCTCTGAGAATAGGCATAGGGTAAGCTGTTTTAAGAAAAACCGGACAAATATCGGGCCTGAAAGAGTTGTCCGAAAGGACCGAAACATTACAAAGTCTGGGAATAACCCGGCCCATTCATCGTAAATAGGGTTTTAGGGTTTGTGCTCATAAACACATTTCATTTCGGCCGCTATTCTCTTTCCTCTGTGTTACTCTCTGAAAACTTCCTCTCTGAAAACCCTAGAAGTTCCTCCTCCTCCTCGAAGTTCCTGTTCGAAAACTCTAGATCCGAAAGAAAGATGGTACGTCGCTTCTTCACTCTTGATCTCTTCCTTTGGATACCTCTATTGTAGTAGTTACTGTTCACTTTCGCTGATATTTCTGGTTTTTTTTTCTTCTGTTGTTGAGTTTTTTCGATCTTTTTGTGTGGTTGCTGAGTTTTTTCGATCTTTTTGTGTGGTTGTTCAGTTTTTTCATGATTATATCATGATTATGTTTTAGAAACTTAGGGTTTCGCGCCTACGTTTTTTTGTTGGTGATTTGGGTGAGTAGATTTCCTTGATTAGGGTTCATGAAATGCTTGTTTTGAGTTTGATTTCAGTTTAGTGAGAATTCTTTTTAGTATAATAATGTTACAATAGGGTTTAGTTCTTTGTCATCTGTTTAATGAACATGATAATCTTATATCTATTGACCCTAATGAGTTAGGGTTGCGGTTGTTTGTTTGTTTGTTAGTACCCTTGTTTTCAACAACTGAATAAGCAGTGGGATACTAGATCTGACCTGCTTTAGTGTAATTCTTGATTTAAAACATGCGGTGGGTTTACATTGGTGTTGATAGTTTATTGCATGTGTTTGGGGTTTAATTTTAAGGCCAGGCGGATACTTTGTAAGCAACTTAGTAGGAATACTTAAACTGATGAATGAATTTTCCACATATAGTGTTATGATAACATTGTGTTTAATTCGCAGGCTGATGACCTTGCTGTAGTCGCTTCTGTAACTCCTCTAGCTGTTCAGGCAGCTCCTGCTCTAGCTGTTCAGGCAGCTCCTGCTCTAGCTGTTCAGACAGCTCCTGTTGTCCCTCTTGCTGTTGAGTGTTGCACTCCTCTGTTGAGTGCTGAAGTAGCAACAAAATGTAATTATGCTCTTCATTGTTTTTTTCCTTTATTTTTTTCAGACACATTGGTCTGTCAATAACGAGTCATTTTTGTTTTTTCGTAGTTTCTGAACCATCTGGACGCCCTTCTCTGGCGGGCCCTGATGTATCTGTAGCAGAAACAGGTAATTATATCTTCACTAACCTTTTCCTTAGTTTGTACAAACTCGGTTCATCACTAATGATTTTTTGTTTTTAAAACAGTGAGTTTTGCGCACTATGGTGCTGGTGGGGCAGAGATGATAATGGTAATTTATCTACGCTTGAACATTAATCTATCCTCGATATGCATTGTGCCTATCCCTCTGATTCCTTGTGCATGAGACCTAGAAAAGGCTAGAAACATAATACATACAATTGTCACGAAATTGTTGTTGTGTATTCATACCATGATCTTTTTCTCACACTTTTTTTCTTTGCTTACTTTTGTTCGGTTTTGTTTACTCTGTATCTGTATCTTTGGTTTATTAGTTCTTGTTTGGCAAGTACATCCCAGAATTCCTTGTTAACGATAATAGGTGTAGTTGGCATCCTTAGTAAAACTGTACTGCCCAACATCTGTGGGCTTTTTCTGTGAATGTGAATCTAGACATTATCTCAGTAATACTGTTCTGTGATATTTGTCATTGGGAGGAACCAGTAGACTTTGATAGGCAGTTGAGGGTTGTGAAGTTTGATTTTCTAAACAGTTATTTTGAGTAGTAACGTAAGTAATCTGATAATTATTTTGAGTATGTTCTTCCGATGGCTGAAGTAGTAATCTGATGGCTGAAGTAGTAACGTAAGTAATCTGACCAGTAGGCTTTTTCTGAAGTAGTAATCTGATGGCTGAAGTATTATTTTCTAAACAGTTATTTTGAGTAGTAGCGTAAGTAATCTGACCAGTAGGCTTTTTCTGTGAATGTATATTCTTCCGATGGCTAAAGTAGTAACGTAAGTAATCTGATCATTATTTTGAGTTCATGCAGCCAAGGGATGAATTTCCTTGTCAAATTTTGACATCTAGTTTCTATTTGCAGGGTGATTTGCAGGGTGAACGTGTTGAACCTTTGTCTGACAAAGTCACTGATGATCTTAGCACTAGTTCAATGGTTAGTTTTTTTACTCATGCCGGTTCTGTAAAATGTAATTTTTAGTCCAGTAGTGCAAACATTTCATCTGCTTATTTTTGTACAACATTTTAATTATTTGTTGTGAAGGCCTTGTCAAAAATTGAAATTTTGTCTGTATTTGCAGAGCCAAAGTTTAGGATCTGTGTTGGACATTGATGGCTCAAGTATGTGTCGAAAGGTTAGTTTTCTTAATTTCATTTGGATCCCGTGTTTTATGTAATAATCGTTAAATGCTGCATATGTTATTTTTGAAAATGCATTTTTGTGGTTTTTGCGAATGGGTATACACGGAAGTAAAACGTGTGAAGAACTTTGAGCCCACATCCTGTTTGGTTTATTGTTCGTGTGTGGTTTGTTAAAATCTTTTGTGTGCTAGGAATGCCAAAAGTGATGAATGAATTATCCTAGTACGGTGTAATTTGTGTTAATGCTTGTGTTTAATTTGTAGGATGTGGATTCACATGGGTTCATTTATTTTGAGAACCACATTCATGTGTACAATGATGAAGACGCATCATACCATGATGATGAGGTAATATCACCTCTTTTTTTTCCCTTAATATTTGTTCGTGGTGATTATGCTATACATGCTCTAATTGCTTTTCATTTTTTCTTTTCAGCCTGTTGACACAAGGTTTGTGGATCCAAAGCTATCTGTTGGCAGGATTAAAAGCCAGCTTGATGTCAATTCAGGTAGCATACAAATTATTAAGTTTTTAGGGTGCTGCTGTCTCGTAATGTAATGTTTTTCTTGTTTGTTCTTGCTGTTCTTCTGATTTTGCTCATGATTTCTTTCAGTTGGCTTGGAATGAAGGAGGCCTGTCAAGTGTGTAGTGTGAAGAATTTCAGTGGAAAAAATACTTGAAGAATTTTTTTTGTTTCTGTCCAAGGTTTTACTCCATACTGTTGTTTAGGTTGGATGGATATGTATTGCTGAAACTTTTGTTTATATTACTTCAGCAGGGATACAGTATAGCTGGTATTAGTCAAACTAAATGAGAAGTTCTCTAGGATGAATTCCTTTTCTTTTTTTGGTTCCATTAGATTTGAAGATTTGGCCATGTTGATACAACTTCGCCAACCTGAAATTGCCCAATCCTCCTCTCATTTCTGCTTCCAATAACATATTACTCATTGGTTAACATGAAGTTGTATCCTTCCCGACAATATCATTGGTCAGGGGTTTGTGCATCCATATCAATAAATAGAAACATTAGTGCAGATATTATAGACCAGACATCCAATTTAGAAGAATCAGAACTTGTTAGACATCCAATTCTGAAGAATCAGAACTTGTTAGACATTAGACATCAAGTGTCCGTCTTCGTCCAATTTAGAACTCGAGCCATTTGTTTACCTTTGGGCCTGTTTCAGAGTAAAAATAATTTTTTGTGGACTAGCCTTTTTTTGGGGACCATTCTATTATTTTGGTTAAGATATTAGAAGTAAATCTAGGTCACCCCTTATCTAGATATTTATAATAATACGTAAATTACCCTCTGATATTTACCCTCTGATTATTTTTGGTTAATGATTAGTTAGTGTGATTAGTGAAATGATTTTGAATAAAGATTTGAGATTAAAATCGATTTTAAAAAAAGAAGTAGAATTATTGAGAGAGAAAAGTTAGAAGATGAAGAAGAAAAACATGGAAAATAATATTTTTTTGAGTTCACTAAGCTAGACTATTCAAGTGATGAATTATTTCTTAGATGGTGAATGTATTCTTCCCCAAAGCCAATCTCAAGATGAAAACGATGGATTTTACCAACCACAACCGGAAGAAGACTATTTTGGTACCCAAGTATGCTCTAAACTTAGATAATGTTGGTTGAATTGGTCCAAATTTTCAAAAAATTGTGAATTTGTTAAGTAGATTTGGGCTTATTCGGTTACCTTGTGTGAATAATATGTAATCGAACTCATCTGAAAGTGTAGTTCGGCTACTTTTTCTAAACACGTAGGTTACCGAACTCTCCAATAATGGAGGTTTTTTTGAAGTTCGGTTAACGGACATGTTGCGAACTTTGTAAATAGGATTCAAGTGTTATGTTCGGTTTGGCCGAAATGTAACCGAACTTTAGGGTCTATAAGTTCGGTTAGTTTGCAACCAATAGCTAACCGACCTTATGTAAAATAAGATTGCACATTAGTGTACAAAGTTGGTTGTTTCACAAACTTCATACCAACCAATATCTAACCGAACTACACAATTAGTTAAAAGTTCGGTTTGTCAAGATTTTGCGAACAAATAGAACATAGTGGGACAAGTTCGGTTAAATTGAAACTCAACATAGTGGGCAAAATAGCACAGTTCGGTTACATTGGATTTTTTTTTTTTTTTTTTTTGTTGTAAAGTTCGGTTAGAAAATAGTTTTAGCTTCTTTGCGAACCAACCGAACATAGTGGGAAAAGTTCGGTTAAATCAAAAATCAACATAGTGGGAAAAATAACACGGATTCGGTTACATTTGATTTTTTTTTTTTTTTTTTTTTTTGTAATATTGGTAAGTTCGGTTAGAAAATAGTTTTAGCCTTCTTTGCGAACCAACCGAACTCTGAGTTCGGTTAAGAAAAAATTAATTCGTGATAACCGAAGTGTTCTTCGTGTTCTTGGGTTTCAGAATGTTCGGTTAGCAAACTAGTTTTTTAAACTATTCTTAGCGAACATGATCTGTAACTTCCATTTAAACCATATTTTGATGACTCTTTGCTCAAAATTTCAATCAAAAAGCAATTAGAAGTAATTGGTTTGTGGGAAAATACTTATGGATAGGTTTGTTTATAAAAGATTGATTAATCGACGATAAAAATTCAATGAATCGACCAGGCTAAAAATTTGATGATTTTGATTATATTTGTATATGATCAGGGTTAGATGATCATAAATTGTGAAGAAGTGAAGAAGAAAAAATTGTAGAATAGAGGAAGAAGAAGTTGTAGATTAGTTATAATTTTAATTAGGTAAAAGGGTAAATATGTTAATGATTTAAATTAAGTTTATATATATATAGAGGTGGTGGTGGTTGGTGGTGGTGGTAGTCGGAGGTGGTAGTGATGGGCGACGGTGGTGGGAGGAGGTGGTGGTTATATATATAGGTGGTTATTAGGTTAGTTTTAAATTAAATTAGGTTAAGGGTAGGTTAGTCTTTCCACACTATAGGACATCCCTTATAATTATAGGGAAGGTGGCCTAATAAGACCATGGTCCCCAAAAAATAGTTCAAAAATAAAATAAAATATGGGAGACCCCAATCCATTCCCAATTAGAACTTGTCGATTTGTATTTATTGAAGTCCATGTTTCGAAATCATTGATGTTATAATGGTGGCTATTGAGCAAACAAAGCGCAAAGGCCGAGCCATGATATTTTTAATTCCATCCTTCTCTGTGAAGGATCGAAATTCAATTCCCTTGATCTTCATCATCATCATCGATAGGACATCCCTTATAATTATAGGGAAGGTGGCCTAATAAGACCATTCCCTTCTGCTCAATAGCCACCATTTCCACACTATATGACATCCCTTATAATTATAGGGAAGGTGGCCTAATAAGACCATGGTCCCCAAAAAATAGTTCAAAAATAAAATAAAATATGGGAGACCCCAATCCATTCCCCAATTCAGAACTTGTCAGATTTGTATTTATTGAAGTCCATGTTTCTGAAATCCGCTGATGTTATAATGGTGGCTATTGAGCAAACAAACTGCAAAGGCCGAGCCATGATATTTTTTAATTCCATCCTTCCGTGAAGGATCTGAAATTCAATTCCCTTTTGATCTTCATCATCATCATCGATTTAGCTCTCACCAAATCATCTTAAACCTAAATCAATGGGTATGTATTCCAATCAATCCCCTATTACGTCTCCGTTTGTCTAGTTATTTTTTGAATTCTGGACTTTTTGATTTTACTTTGAAGCTGGGTTTAATACTGAAGTCTGGTTACTGCATGATCCGATTGATTGACAAACTCTAATTTTTGATCCGGGCTTATTGGAATCTAAAATTTGACATTGACGGGAATTTGTAGGATTTCATTATTAGAGATTTTGATTTGTATCTTGGAATTAAGCTCAAATCTCCCCTCCCTTTAATAAGCGCAACAGAGTTGAAAAGTCAACAAATAAACTGACTACAGCCGTTGGATCTCCTAACTTTTAATTACAACCGCTGGATGATATGAAACAAATTCCATGTCATTTTTCGTTACTTCCCGACTATACCCCTCTTTTTTTTTCGTTACTTCTGCTTCTCACAGTCACAACAGAAATCAATAACATCAAAGAGTTTAGCTTCGTCTTCTCCCTCACCTTCTCCATGAAAACCCTAGAACTCAAATTATAGATTGCTTTCAGAAAATAAATCAATCGATCTATTTTTAATTGAAGAATGGTGGTTCAGAGATTATCTAATTAGTTTCGATTTGGTTGAATTTTCATCTTCTTCAAAGGTATGATAATTCCAAACTCTTACTTATTTGATTTTTACTTGAAATAGGGTTTCCCCTGAACCAAACCAAGACAACAAAATAGGGGAAATTAGGGGTGTTTCTCAATCAGATTGTTTGGAATTAGGGGTTTCTCAATTAGGGCAAAATAAATAGGTTAAAAACCCAACTGGGTTGAGATGCTCAATAATGGTATCTCCCAAGCATTTTTTCACAAAATCCCCTTGCCTTTCTTTTCATTGTGTTTGCTTTCACGTGATGAGTTGGCTCAACTACTGTTCGGATTTTCCTTCCATGGCATTACGTACACCTTCTTTGTTTACAGCTGACTCGTTTGAACATCTGGCAGACATAACCCGACTGAGTTAGATCTTACTCAATATGTTTATTTTGTGGGTTAGATCTGACTTAACTGACTTAGAAATATATGAGTCAGTGGTTTGGTCCAATGAGTCAAAGGTATTTTGTTACCTGACTCAAACGAGTTCGAATCACTGGTTAGGTCTGAATCCATATCGAGTCAAATCTGACTCAGGATGAAAAACAAACGATCTGACATCTAACTCGCGACAAGTCAGGAGTTGACTCAGATCCAGATCGCGAGGCGATTCAAACAAACATGGTGCTAGCTAAGAACAGAACCACATTTATCCTACCCAGTTTTCAATTCCCGATTAGTAGGTATCACGAGTTGAGAAATCGGACCACGATCCGATCGGTCGATCCGGTCAGGTCCGACCCAATATTGACTTGCATGGAAAAAAAGAGGGAAAATAAAAAGTGATTGGGAGTACCCTCACACTCATCAGGACCTTCATTTACTCTCTATCTCAGACAAAACCCCACACACACTTGTTTTCTCCCCAAATTCATTCTCTTGAGAGAGAAATCGAAAAACAAAAAAGCGAACCACTGAAAAAAAAAAGAGAGAGAGAGATTTTTGAAGAAAAATGAAGGAAAGAGGAAAAACAAAGGGAAAATTAAGAAAGTAACCAGCTTCAACACCCTTAATTAATAAAGCAGTCCATTTTTTTGGTCTTTTATAAACTAGCCATTAGTTAGTTATATCACGTGGTCCCACCAAAGCAGGTCTGAGAAGTTGACTTAGTCAATTTTAAGCGAACATTACCATTACATCCTTGCCCACGTCCTTCTCAGCCAAAACATACGAGTCTCCCTTCTGCGTTGTTTGTCTCATCTTTCCTTGTCTTGATTGTGCAAGTCTTCTCTCTACGATCTAAATAGTAAAAACTAGGTTAAAGATTCGGGTGTTTATGAATTTAACGATTTTGTGGTTTATAGAGGTTGAAGTGTGGATTTTTTGGGTATCACTTATGGTTTAAATTAAATCATTTTAGGAACCTAAAATTTCCATTCTATATAACCCTAATTGAAAAATGTTACTCTTTGTTTGATATGGTTTATGCATCACTTTGTCCACGAATTAGATGACTGATTTGGTAAGAGGAAAAAAATTCAAAGTTTGAGCTTTTGTTTGTAGTCGGCTAATGGAGATGTTGGTTTCAATCTGGGGAAGTAATGTTACGGTTTCACAAAGAAGATAGATGAACAGTTGATTGTGATTTGGGTTAATTTGTTTTTTTTTTCCTTTGTTTTACATCTTAGGGTTTAATCAATGATTTGGATTCAATTGAGGTGATTTCAATTTGGGAAGAACAGGTAACTTTCACCGTGGGTTTAATTTTCTCACTCAGCCACGGGTATCAAATTTCTTAATATAGTGGTCTATTTATCTCATTTGGATTGTTGGTAAAATCCTGGCTTTTTGTTAAATCTGTGAAACAAATATCTGATTAGTTTGTAACAATCATGGGAATTAACTGACAATTTCAGTTTTATGAAAGAATACAAGGAAGAGGCGAAGAAGATGACACTGAGTTACCGAGTTGACTCGAAACTAACTCGGGTGACTCACTTAGGGGTTTAAATGACCTTTACCATCTAAGATTATTGACACGTGTCCACTTAACTAACTTGATGCCGTTCTTTTGAAAGAACGGGACGGAATAAGTCAATTTAGTAGTTTTATATAACAATTTAAAAAAAAAGCAGTCGATTTTTTTATTATGCATCAAAAAAGTTGGCCATTTTATAAAAAAAGCCCAAAAACAAACGCACAAGCGAGTGTAGATGATAGATACACACAATGGAAATCACTTGTACTGTTCTTTACGATTGGCACGAATCATAACCTTGTTTGGCCTTCTCTTTCTTGCTTAGGTGAGTGAGATTCCATTTCTAGGGTTTACGATTCTCTTTTGTTACCTTTTTACCCACTTAAACCCTATTTTTCGCCATTTCTAGGGTTTTAGTTTGGTTGTATTTTTCTTCTTTTACTTCATTTTTGGGGTCATGTCACATAACCCAGACATTGGGTTTCTTTCTTTTTTTTTTGTTGTTGTTGTTGGTGATGTTTAGATTTCTAGGGTTTTTTCTTTCGTTGTTGCTCAAGTTGCCCAGCTGTGAATTTCTTGGTTGTTTAGTTGTTTTTAGGGCTTTTTAATAAAGTGGCCATGTTTTTGTAATATATTTCGAGAAGCGGCGTTATTTTGAATGTTTTTATAAAATGGCGAGATTGACATTTTCCATCCGTTTTTTTAAAAAAGCGGGTAACGTGTTAAATGCATATGTAATCGAGTTAACCTCCTTAGTAAAATACAAGTTAACCCTTGGTGAGTCGATGCTGGATCGGTGAGTCAAGCGGCATGAACTAAACTCAGGAAATTATACTCTTCACCTCTGCACAGACCTATAATACATCCAAGTTATTTCTGTAGCTTCTCTGCAAAACTACACAAATTCCATCATCTCACAGCTCACCCTTTTAGCTCATTCCTTCATTCTCTATGTGTCATTCTCTACAAGCAACAACATAAACAAATCAAAGCCATTAATCCTTGCACTCTTTTGAACTTGAAACACACCTGCATGACTTCATGATCACAACCATCTATGCACACTTGCAACATGAGCCAACAATTGCGGTGACTTCTCATTTTCTCCCATGTAACAACCACCTATTGCAAGTTGCTTTTTGTAATTTCATTTTAATTTGCAACACCATCTTCTTAGCCAATCAACGCAAACAACTCTTCTTCCTTTACGAACAATAACAACACCATTTGAGCCATCATCACAACTCAAAACCACCCATAACTCGAGCTCAACTCAAAGCGTGAGAACATCAAAATCTCATAATACTTGTCAATTTGAATTTAAGAACAAACCAATTCCTTCAAATCTTTCAAAGATACTCAACATCTCCTCTGCGATAATTTCATAATTCGACAACAACCACAATCCTAATCATACACAAACTTGAAACATCTAATTATCATAGCTATCTATCAACTAAAATACAGAAGCAACATCACTTTTCTTTTGATTTTTCATTATACAACTTCAACTCGAGACCAACCCAAGTTAAGTTACCATGTCGAATTCTAACCATGTCTCGACTTGACCTTTGATTATTGTAATTAATAAAAAAGAAGTTCATATATGGTAAATCTCACAATTTTCTCAAGAACCCTAATTTAGGAATCCCCAATTTAACATTGAAGTTCTAATTGAAAAAATTAAGTTCAAATAAAGATTCATAAAATGATTAACACAAACCCAACTTATAAAATTGAATCAATTTAATTTAAGAGTCATCGAATCTTCAAGAACGACATACAACTACCTACTGAAAATAAACTAAAAAAAATTGAGAGAGATTCATGAAATTAGATCGTCACCTTTCTGCAAGCCTTCAATCTATTAATAACTTACTCATTCTTGTTGGCAACTTAAATTCGAACAAAACCTAACTTACTAAAATCATTAAAACTCTTTACACTCATCAATCTTCATAGTTCATGTTTGTATTTCAACTACAGCAACCCTATTCCTTGGTTGATTTCTCGAGATAAGGAAGAGAAGAAAAAAAAACATCCTCTCCAACCTCAAAATCGAAAACCCATTCTACCTCTCTTGTATCAGGCGCAACTTGGTTCGGTGATAAAGAAGAGAAAAGAAGAACCGGAAGCGAGAAGACGGTGGTTTCGTGTGAAAGACAATATTTAGGGGTTTTGCAAGGTTAAGCTAGTAATCTTAACAAGCACAATTGACTAAATCAACTTGTTTGACCATTATGGTGGGACCCGGTGTTAAATATAACGGAAAGGCCATTTTATAAAAGATTTAAATTTTTTGGCCGGTTTATTAATTATATGGTTGGAAGCTGGTCATTTTATTAATTTGCCCTTGTTTTTAGTGGAGAAATTTGTGGGTTTTTTCACCCCTTTACTTCTTTTGTTGTGTGTGATATCACGTAATCAATAATTTGGTTTACTTTGTTGTGATTGAGAATTTCTAGGGTTTATTGTTGTTGTTGTACTGTGAAATTTGAGCTTTTTTCAGTTGTTTTCTTAAGAAGAGAAGTGATGGGGGTTTTAAAAGTTTCAGTTCTTAATGTGTTGTTGTTGTTGTTTGTAGGTGGGGACCTCAGCTAGAGCGACAACATCTTTACCTTTCTGAACAGGTATACACTCATTGTTGTTGTTGTTGCTGGTGCGGGTTGAATTCTCCTGAATCTGCTTGGCTTTTTGCTTGAAAGTTCGAATTTGATAAAATATGAAATGATTTTGTTTTTGCTGTTTCTCGGTTTTTTTGAAGTTATTTAGTCATGCAGTAGTGGATATATGTGACTGCTAATGTAGTTCTTGTATACTCAATGCTCCAAAGTTAAATGAACTGGAAAGGGTTTCCCCTACTAATTGCTAGTGATATGCGTCTTCGTACATATGTGTAGAGACTAGAGAGATTAAGTAGTTAGCAAGAAGTGTTAGCGGAGATTTATAGGTGATAATGTAGTTACTATAATTGCTATCTTCTGAAGTAGGGGATTTGTGCGAAAGAGGGTTTTTCCTGTCTACTGCTAGCTATTACGGTTTCCTACTTATAATATATAAAAGATTTTAGTTACATAAGGTGGAAGTTGTAAATGCACAAGAAGTAAAATGCAATGCTCCAAAGTAAAATGGACGGGAAAGGGGTTCCCCCTACTAATTGATAGTTATATGTATCTTCGTGCATATATGTAGAGAGCTTAAGTTATTGTTTTTCTTTTTTTCGCTTTTATGTTTTTATACAATGGATATGCTGCCTGTAATTACTTTTTGAGGCATATAGATACTTTTCCGTTAGTGGAGATTTAAAGGTGATCATGTGGTTACTGTGATTGCTATCTTCTGAAGTAGGAGATTTGTGCGAAAAAGGTTTTTTTTCTTTCTACACGTAGCTATTATGTGTTGCTTACTTTATATGTACAAGATTTCAGTTAAATAAGGTGTAAGTTGTAAATGCATCTTTTCATCTTTGTTTTTGAGTTTCTTAACATGGATATGTAGCACAAGTGAGTAGCCTCAGCTACTTGGGCCCCTATACCTTAATATATGGGACACACATCTCGTAATCCATGCTTAACTTTTTATAACATGTGGTACCGACAATTCCCGGATTCTTTGAAGTATGCTTCTGTGTTCCTTTAGATATGTCAGTTAATATCATGTACTTTTATTCTATTAGTCAGGATTGAGGATTATAAACCTTGTTGAGAAATTTGTTTTGGTAAAAATTTCCCCTGTCTCTATTTTCAGACCGATGGTAGTGTTCCAAATACTCTAGTTATAGCTAATTGTGAAGTGGTTAAACCAAGAGTTGCAGCTGCGGAGCACATATCACAGGTAACATGTGTACCATGTACCTTTTTTTCTTCTTTTTTTGGCGTTTCGATTTGTGTAATTATTCTTATGCTTTGTGTAATGCGTTACTTTCCTGTGTTATCAGTTCAATGAGGAAGCTCGCTCCCCCTTTGTCAAGAAGTACAAAACCATTATTCATCCCGGAGAGGATTGAAACAGTTCTCTCTATTTTTGAAACAGTTATTCTTGATTTTGAAGGGTACATGGACTTCTGTTTCTATGCTCAGTATGGTCGGTATAGAATGGAAACCAGACATTCTCAGTCTACGTGCTTATCGTTTTTAGTGGTGCTCACTTTTCAGGTCAACAGAATCAGGGAGCTGCCACAGAACATGAAGATTGTTGCTACACATACCGACAGTCCTGATGTAAGAAACTTTAACATTTCTGAGATAAAGGTGTTTGCCATTATTTTAGGATGAAGCTAACAAAGTGGTCCGGATGTTACTTCCTTTTGAGTTGCATCGGTTTTTGTGTCTATCATGTTTGAGTGACTAACTTGGCTACATGTTTGGGTTTTGACCAGGTGCTTATCTGGGATGTTGGTGCTCAACCTAATCGCATGCTGTCCTCGGGGCTTCAGAATCACGACCAGATTTGGTAAACTCGACTTCTTTTTTATGATTAATCTTTGGTTGTGTTTTAGATTCAAGAAGGCGAGACGGATATTTTGTGTAAGGATTACAAACATCACTAAGATGTCAGTGACTTTGATGGTTTTATGCAGATTCTAACTGGGCATCAAGATAATGCGGAATTTGCACTTGATATGTGCCCAACTGAGCCCTTCGTATTATCTGGAGGTTAGATATTTCAAGTCTGTGCCCTTTCAAGCTTCATAGTTCATATCGTGGTCTCCTGGACCTGATTTACTTTCTTGGAATTCAATATCATTTTCCTTTAGATCCTTCTAATCTTAGATTTATTCCAGGCAAAGACAAGTCAGTGGTGTTGTGGAGTATTCAGGATCATATATCTGCTGCAGCAGTAGACCAAGGATCCGCAAAATCTTCAGGGTCTAAAACACCCTCTAAAGCTGCTGGTGAAAAAAGCTTCTGAGAGCCCTTGTATTGGACCACGTGGGATCTACCAAGGGCATGACGACACTGTTGAAGATGTGCAGTTTTGTCCATCAAGGTGATTGACAGTTATACTTGGACATGTTTATTGGTTTATATGGTTATTAGCTCTCCATCTCAGTTCGTATGTGTTTTCTCTGATACTTGTTCATTCACATGTACTGTAGTACTCAAGAGTTCTGCAGTGTGGGTGATGATTCTTGCCTAATTCTTTGGGATGCTCGTACTGGCACAAGTCCAACTGTCAAGGTTAATTATCTGCTTCTTTCATGAACCCTTTCCTTCTTTTTCCCCCTTCTTCCACTGCTGTACATTCCTTAGCCCTGATATGGTTATGCAACCCATGTGTAATATAATGGTCTCACTTGCATTAGCATTAGCAACTAGCAAGACCGTTCGTCTGTTCTTGATCTTTGTGCTATAGGGGCGGAGTTTTGGTTAGTATAGTTGCAGGAAATCCCACACTACACCCCTTACTCAATTTTGCTTAATTAGTCCATTGAAAGATGTAAGATCAAGAATATTTATTGATTGAATCTATGAATAGTTTACACAAGGAAATAGAATTACACTTAGAAATTAATACACTCTCAAACTTTCTCTCTCCTAATGACTTGCCCAACAACTCCAAAAAGATCCTCCCTTTCTCAAACTCACTCAACCCTTTATATAGGGTGATACATAGTGGATGATGACTAAGCTACCCTTTATTTTCGGGAATGTCTCGCGAAGTGTCGCGAGATGCACAAACATTCGCTTTGCGACACTTCTTAACCTCGCCGGATCTCACGTCTTCTTTATGTTTTGCTGTCGTTATTCATTGCGTCGTTTATTTTAGCTTCTGCGACTCCCTCGCGACATCGTTGTTTATTAAACCCGCGAGCCCATGCATTGCGATATTATGATCCTACATCTTGCCTCTTTTTCCTTGAATATTGCTTGAAGAGCGATCTTTAAGGAAAAATCTGTTGTTGTAGTAACTTTTGATCTTTCTTTGTTGAGGGAGCAGCGCAAGAATCTTTGTACTTGAAAAGTACGTACTTGCCTCTATTCTTTTGCGAAGTTCCAAAGCTTCTATATCTGAAGTATCGTCTCCTATCTCTCCTCATATTTCCTCCCGAAGGGAAGAGTATCACGAAAGTGATTCTTTTTTGATTTACCGCTTGTTGCTTATTTTTATTTGTTTGATTTTGTACTTTTACGGATTTTGATTATTAATGTCTTTTCTCGACACGTCTCTTTCAAAGCTTATTCTTGACCGTTCATGTCTCTTCGCGCATTAAATGACCTCGTTTTCTCGAGGATCTTTTTCCCTATATATAGTTTTCTTTTTCTCTTCTTTTCATCCTTTAGGTTCTCTCTGCAATTTTTCTTTGACTCTCTTCTTCCGCAATTTGCGCTCCTGCTACTGCAAATCTTTTCTTCGTCCTTTCTAGCGCTGATCTTAATCCCCAATCTTCCATCCATTCCCATACTGATTAATGGCTTTCATCAATCGTGCATACAAAACTTCTTTTGAAGAGGTTCAACAGAAGTTACTCGAGAAGGGTTTTACTCTATCAACCATACACGATCAAGAATCTTCATCCATTCTTTTGCAAAATTATTTTACGATCATCAATGTGATGATCAAAGAATTATAGTCTCGCTAGGTCGACTTCTCGCGGGACTCCCCATTCCCTTATACGATCGAGTTGCCTCTATTTTATGAAATCTTGGCCCATGAAAAATTCTCTCGGGCTGTTTATCAATTGAGTGGCGATTTGCATTAAGCCTAATGCTTGAATTCGCGAATCGTGGTCTTTGACAAAGGATCTTTATACCCACTCTTGTTAGACACCTAGATTTCAAAGACTTGGAAATAGCTGCTGAGAAGTACAACATAGAGAACTTTTTGAAAACTATTGGTGATAAAGATGGTTAATGCGAAGTCTCATTAGGGCATTCGCACGAAAAAGAAGGATAATGTTTACGAGGATAAATTGCTCATGCGAGGATATTGATTGGCACCGGGCAATAATACTACTCCTCGCCACTCCAAAGATGAGAAATGGTGGGTTGTACCCTTGTTTTTAAATGGTCCTTATATCGCGGGCCCGCACGTTCTTCTGCGAATCTCGCGAGGTATCATCCTTGGGAATTCAAATGGCTTTGATAAAGCAAATGAGGTATGTTTCCCATTTTAAATCTTGCCTTTGCAACTTTCTTTTTACATATGTTGAGTTTGTATAATTTTTTCAGATCGCCAAATTGAGAAGAAAGTACAAGGATAATCCATTGGAGAGTACTCTGACCATACTCTTGAAAAGAAGAACTTAAGTTGAGCAAGAAGATTCGAGAATTAGAGGCGGAAGCGCGTCATCTCGCGATAAAGACGAGAGAATCCAAAGTTAAATACCGAGCTTGACTCCCAAAGGGATAGGGTGTCCTCTCTTGAACGCTAATCAAGAACTTTATGGTATAAGATTTCACTTCCTTTTATTATTTCTATCTTATTAGTCGCATACTACTACCTAATTTATTACCTTCGCGAGATGTATATAATCTCTCCGATGAGGCTATTCTTCTCCATACGTTTCTGAACCCATGGATAATGACCTTCTTCTCGCACACCTCAATCAATCTCCCGAGTAGTTCCTCGAGATAAAACTAACCTCCTTTCATTAAAGGATCTTCGGTCAAACATCGGCTTTTAAAGATCGAACACGGATCTAGTTTAAATTTAACTAACCGTTTTAAACGAATGTACCTTGATTAGAAGAAAATCAAGACTTTAAGGAAGAAAATTAGTGACCTCATAGATGAGAACGATCGCATTACTAACAGAGGTGCACGAGGCATTAGCGAGAATTCCACAAATCTCTTCTTGGTGTGCAAATTGAACGAGATGAACTCCTTCATCAAAATACTATGCTTAAACGTGAGAAGAACAAGTTCGTTCTCTTCTTGTTATTAATAGTGATGATGAATTCGCAGGGCTGCGAAAGTTTTAGATAATGCCAGGAATAACCTAGGTGTTGATGTTAGTCTTCATGCCGAGCATACTTCCTTGATTAAAGATATGATATACGATAGAGAAGGTTACTTATTATACCTTACGCTCCTTACTTTCGTGGTATTGCTTGTAAATTATTAACTTGTTGTTTCTTATTTGCAGAATCGAGAAGAGGCTTCAAGTTAGAATTAGAGAACTTGAATCGAAAAGGAACATTTCGCGGGAATTTTCAAGAGAATTGAAGAACTCGAAAGCGAAAAACAACAACTCGCCAAGAGTCTCTCCCTTCGTAATAACAAGTATTCCAAGTTGAAGAAACAATTTGAAACAACGGTGGAGAACTTTAATAATGATCTTTGTTCGTTTTTCGCAATGGAGCCATGGAGTATGTTTGTAAGCACCGAACATCCTCTGCATACATATCCCTGGCTTCTTGAAAAGGTTCTGAGAATCTACTGTCTCGATGTTTACGATAGTGAAGGTGGCGAAGAAGAAAATTCTAGCGATGAGAATAATAAAGCGAAGAATCGAGATGAAGAAGAAGAATCACCAAAGATATAACTCTTTTTGTTTTCTTTTCTTGCGTGTAATATCTCGTATATTGTTGTATCTTTGTTATAGTGAACTTCTTGGATTTTTTCCCCATGAATTCAATCTTCACTCCCCCTTTTTTGGTAGTTCTTCCTTGTAATATAATTGGCTAACATTATTGATGTATAACCCTTTAAGTCGGAAGATGAATAACAATGTTCCATCTTTTCCATACCCATACTTGCCTCGTTATTTATCTTCGGATGGAAGATTTTGGTTATCTTCTTGTATTTGATAATAATCTTATTGTTAATTGAAATGGATCATCGCGACGGAGTCATGGTATCTTCATGAATTGAGAATTCTATCTCTTTTTGTTGCGACAAGGTCGTGACCGCCTTTTACATTTTCATGTGATGGCTCATTGACCTCGCCTTATCATTTTTGTGTGGTCTTCCGAGTTAGACCTCCCTAATTAGAGGTCCTCCCCTGCCCACCTTTTATGGCGACAAAATCGCGGGACGTCCTTACACTTGCATGTAAAGACCCATTGATCTTGTCTTATCATTTTCCAAGTATTTTTGCCTCTGCAGGATGTTTTAGTTGCGACAATATGACAGGCCTAGATATCCTCGCGAACATAAAGCCCCATGACATTGCCGTGGAAGTGCGGCGAAATCGCAGACGTCCGTACACTTTCGTGTAAAGACCCATTGATCTCGCCTTACCCTCGCGTTAGTATTATTGCCTCTCAGGATCATTGCACAAATATGACGAGCCTAAGTTCTCTTGCGAAAACATAGCCTTATGACATTTGCGTCTGTTTTGACACCCCCTAATGGAGAGCGTCGCCCTTATCATCTCCCGGTTGCCCCTTCAAGGAGGCGAAACATCGGCCATACAAGACTAGCTCCTCCCATCCGGTCTTAACAACAACCAGTTGTTTTCGCGACCTCTTATCCCTTATACCTATATGGTTTATGGTTACGAGACCGCACCCTAAGTGGAGTTTTCTTCGGGCGAGTGCAACGCATGCCAAGACTTGCCAAGAATGGCTGGGGTAGGTTCATCCATCCGGGAACTCGGCTCAACCGTGTACCTCGGCGCCTTGTGCATACACTGACTCTTGGAAGAGACCTCGGTCGCCCAACCAGGGTATAACCTACATATATAGTTGGGAATCCAAGGTATCTCTCCCGGATAGGCTTTCATGGGCCCCAAATTTTCATGGTTCGGCTTCGGGAGCGGTGTAACCTTCCCCTGAACCATGGCGAGAGATACCCCCTTATATGACGCACTTTAGGTCTTACATTTGCCTCTTACGAAATGTTATTCGCGAACTAGGGTGTACGCCATAAAGGTTCGTCCCATTCTTTTGCGCATTTGTCTTTGTTAGATCATTCAATCATTCATGTTTCATTATTTGTGATATTTGTCTGCGAAGTATTCGCATAGTTTTGTTTCACTTGTTGTATTTCACTTTTCTTTCTTAATCGAATTCTCATTTTACTCTTGGTTGCGAGATTCTACACATCATTACTCATTTGCTACTTTGCCTCCTGCTTTTATTGATTGCTCACTTCTTATGCCTTTTGTTCCTCATATCTTTTGTTTCTTTATTGTCATAACATTTGTCTTTCTCTGCATTCTCCTTGCGAGATATGTTCAGTCCTCACTTCTATAGCATCTACCATTAGTTTTTCTTTTCTCTGTTCATTTCTCACATGTTGCTTCCAACCCTTTCTTTTGGCATTTCTTTCTTCGCAGTTTTCTATATCGACCTCATGACATTGGTGCGACTCCTTCCAATCTCCCTGGATGATACCAATACCGTTTGGATGTGGAAATTTTATACATTGATGGTATGTCGATGCGACCCCAAAGATTTCATGAAGCCATGGCCTCCCAATCAATGCATTATACGGGGATTCCACGTCAACCACCATGAGAATAAAATATCGTTGATAACCCTTGTAGAGGTATTCTCATGTGAACCTCTCCCTTTGGTTTGTTTACGATTGCCATTAAAGCCATATATCTTGTATGTTGAGGGGATCAAATCCTCATCTTTTCCTCCCATCGTCTTATAAGTATGGTAAAAAAGAATATTCACTTAAGAACTTCGATATCGATTAGGATTGGTTGATTGCCCAACAAGCTTCGCCTCATCATCTTCTCCATATTTGGTTTTGGGTTAATCTCTAATTTCACAACCAACGGGCTATCATGTGTTTCTCTTCCTTTTGGTACTTCATCTGCAGAGAAAGAAATAGTCTTCACCTGCCACTTCTCTAATCACGTCGTTCTCGCTTGGACTCATTATTTCTTTATCATTAGCATCTCTCGCAAAGACTTTCTCGAGCACGTTGTCATGAAAATCTTCAATGGTACGATAGGAGTGGACGATAGAATTGCAATTCAAATTCTTAGCCTTTGTCCCGATTTCTATCACAAATGATTCCTTTCCTTCGCCGACCGTTTATGCATCTCTGGTGGTGGTGGTAATGTCCGGCCCGTTTCTTCTCCCTTTAGAAAGTGATTGGCTTCCCCCGATCAATCATCTCGAGAATAATTCTCTTTATGTTTCTACAATCGTTTGTTTGATGCCCATGGAAGCGATGGTAAGAACAAAACTCATGACTTCTATCGCCTGGCGGTGGTTCCATTCCACGTTCCAAGGTCTTTGGTACATTTTCCATCACAAGTATAGCTTCCCAGATCTTTTCCACACTAGCATTCGGTGGAGGCATCTTAATCTGTTCCCATACTATTCTGCGTGGCTTCTCCGCCCTCCACGGTTATTTTGCCTTCGTCCACCATAAGTTTCTTGCACATGATCCAACCTACGAATCTTATTGTTAACATTACGGTTGTAATAGTTCCTTTCTCGCTCAAACTCTTCTTGATCGTGGCTTCCCATGGCTACTATCTTTCGTTGTCCCTCATCGACTTTCCTTTTGCTTTGTCCTTGCGAAGTGCTCGCCACTTGTATTTATGAATTGAGGCAGCAAGCTTGCGTTCGAGCGTTAGAGTTTGTGTTCGCGGACTGGATAAGAATTCATTTCATTGTCTTTCTTCTAAGGCAATATATTCTTCTGTAATTCTCGTGATTCTGCCATCGTGATTGTATTTTGATTCTAAAAATTTGAATATATAACAAATTGGTGCGAAGAGAGCATTCACAAATGAGAGGATGAGGTATCTTTCCTCAACACGTCTGCCATTTCGCTACACATGGTCCTCCATCTTATTGTCAAATTGCCTTAAACTCTCGCCGACTCTTTGTTTCAACCCGAATACATCTTCAATACACAGTCGCGAAGAATTGTTACTTATGTATGCTCCTAGGAATGTGGCTTGTAAATGGTTGAATGATGTGATTGTATTTCTTGGCAGTCCTTCAAACCATTTTAGTGCTTCTCCTATTAGGCTTGACGCAAAATATTTGCACAATATAGCGTCATGATTCTCCCATTGCAACATGCATCTCATATAAGCCTTGATATGTTGTATCGCACAGGTTGTTCCATCAAAGATGTTGGTTAATGCAGGTAGATTACACTTAGGAGGTATTCCTCCCATTTGTACTTCTAGCGTGAAAGGATTCTTCGCGGCTTTCCTGCGATGGCAAATCCGATTGTCTCCTTCCTCCTTCCCTTCTATTATTCGAGTAATCCTCTCATCTCGGCCCGGTTCTCTTAAGATTTGTTCATTTGCCTCAGAGTTTGTTTCTACTGGTCTTTTTAGCTCTGCTTCTCTCCTTCTTCGCTCGTGTCTATTTTGATCTTCTTGCTCGTTATTTTCTCCTCTTCTTTCCCCGCGACGCTCTTCTTCATCTCTTTCGTCAATTCGCACGCCATTATATCGGTTGTTCTCTCTTCTTGGTTGCCTCTCAGCTCTCATCATCCGCACCCTCTCATATTCTTCGTTGATATTTCTATTGGTACGATTTTGTTTTCCCTTCTTCTTTCGCGGTTGTCATGGTTATTACTGCTGGATTGCTTCTTCCATCTCTTGATTTTCCATTTCTGCTCTTATCCTTTCTCTCTCGCGAGCTAGTCGCGCTTGTTCAATGTAGTGTCTCTCAATGTCATCCTCGATCTCTCGGTTTCTTCTCAATTCTTCTCTCCAGGTGCAAGATTATTCTTCCCTCGAAATTTGGGTCATTCGGCCCTTGAGTTGCATGTTTCCTTGATTTTCCCTATTTCGCTCGTTTTGAAAATTTTGGTGAGGAATATAACGATCTTCCATTTCTCCTCTTCTCTCGCCATGCTCTATGCTTGGATTTTGTGTTTTCTGTTGGTTTTCTTCCTCGGTACTTTCATTTGGTAGAACTCTCCCTCTTTCTTCCCTAATCGATCTCGAGCTTGATCTCGCACTACTTCTTGATCTTCTATTTTGCAATCTCATATTTTCCATCCTCAACTCATGATTCTGTCTTGTCAAGTTTGCTCGTTTCTTACGCTCTAGCCGTCTCTCTTCGTGTATTGTTTGTCTCAATCTTTCTAATCTTTGTGATTTCTTCGTTTCTGGATTGGTTTCTCCATTCGTCCCTTGCTCCCCTTGTCCATTGCTCACCAGTCTTGCTCCTCTTCTCTCTCATCTTGAGAATCGGATCTCCAAGTATGCACACTTACTCTATCATAATCCACATCGCATTTGCTCTTTTGGGAAATCGGTGGTTGATTTTGATCTTCTCCATCATTTCTCATATTCATCCTTGACGATTCTCTGTTTCATTCCTCCTTTCTCCAACAAGTCTCCCACTTCTTCTTACAATCGTTGGTTGCCTTTGTTCATTTCTTCTTCTAGCCATTTTTCTTTTCTTTGAATTCTTGAGTATCACTCCAAATCTTTTCTCTATTAATCCAAATTCCTTTCGATTCTTGCGTCAATTCTGCTCCTCCCTGTTTCTAGCGCATATGTAGTTACGGGAAATCCCACACTACACCCCTTACTCAATTTTGCTTAATTAGTCCATTGAAAGATGTAAGATCAAGAATATTTATTGATTGAATCTATGAATAGTTTACAGGGACGAAATAGAATTACACTTAGAAATTAATACACTCTCAAACTTTCTCTCTCCTAATGACTTGCCCAACAACTCCAAAAAGATCCTCCCTCTCACAGACTCACTCAACCCTTTATATAGGGTGATACATAGTGGATGACAGCTAAGCTACCCTTTATTTCCGGGAATGTCTCGCGAAGTGTCGCGAGATGCACAAACATTCGCTTCTTGCGACACTTCTTAACCCTCGCTGAGATCTCACGTCTTCTTTATGTTTTGGACTGTCGTTATTCATTGCGTCGTTTATTTAGCTTCCTGCGACTCCCTCGCGACATCGTTGTTTATTAAACCCGCGAGCCCATGTCTTTGCGATATTATGATCCTACAGTTAGCAATCTCATGATCTGGATGTTTTTCTTGGTTTTTCGAATCGACGGGTTGAAAAGGCTCACAGTGCTGATCTGCACTGTGTCGATTGGAATCGTCATGATGAAAACCTTATCTTGACTGGGTATGTATTTGACCTACCTGCCTCATCTTGCAAAAAAAGGTGTTATGCTCAACTTATATTTGGAGTAGTAGGCAGAGATGGGAATCCTGAAAACCCCACCGATTCTTTCTCATATGTTCTATTTTACAGAAAGCTTGGGTGACATTCTTTAAATATCATATTCTCATAGTCATAGATAAGAGTTGATGATGAACCTTATAATATTTTTTGTGCTCTTGCATCAGGTCGGCTGATAATTCGGTTCGCATGTTTGACCGTCGAAATCTCACCGCTGATGGTGTTGGAGCCCCTATATACAAATTTGAAGGACACAAAGCAGCTGTTCTTTGCGTTCAGGTTCGACATAGCAACTTTGTTTCTCTGTTACAGCACTTTTGCCATCACATGTTATTATAACTACATCTATATGGTGTCTTCATCTTTTAACTAATGTTTATATTCATATTCCAGTGGTGTCCAGATAAGGCATCAGTATTTGGCAGTGCTGCAGAGGATGGCTTTTTGAATGTTTGGGATCATGAAAAGGTACGGGTATCCGTTAATTACAGTTTTATGTGCTCATTATTATCTATGTGCTTAATATTATCTAAGCTACCGGGTTAGTCTGTTTGGATATCATAGTTTGATCTAACATCAAGGACATGTCCATCGATTTCTTAAGGTTTTGAAAGTTTGTAATAAGGTGATATGATCCGTCATAATTTGTAAGTTTCAAGTGATATGGTCCTTGAGATAAATGGTTTTATCTACTCTAATTATCCTTATTCATTGGTGGGATCTGATGCAATAAGGTGTAAACTGTAAACCACTCTGCTTTTTTATCCCAATGTTGTAACGAAGGTAATAGAAACAGATTATGAATTGACAGAAGTACTTCATATAGGTACATAGGTTTTATCAATCTGCAACTGATAGTTAGTGTTCCTCTTCCAGTCTCGCTTCATATTTGTTTTCATCTGTTATGCATGTTCAAGAGTATAAAAATGATAGTAAGTTCTCCTGTTTCAGGTTGGTAAGAAGAACGAACGTGTTGGAACGAGAATGCCAAATTCTCCTCCGGGCTTATTCTTCCAGCATGCTGGTCACAGGTATATAAAGACTGAACTTTTATGTAATTTTGCTTTGCATGTATTCCTTAAGTTCTCTTTGATTTTTTGGCCTGAATCCCTCCTGTTCCCATATCATTAGTCACCAAAGTATATATATATATATATGTATATATATAGTAATCTGAGAACTGAGAACTGGGAAGTGGTAAGTGGAGTTAATTCTATTGGTTTAACTTGAAGCGCATCATACTTCAGCTTCTTTTACTTATGGTGAAGTTAAATTATACCATCTGCATCTAAGTTACTGCCCTTTTTTTTTAAATTGTCTCCATATGTTATGGAAATGTAGTTTAGTTCTTAATTTTGGTAGTTTCGCAATAAAACATGTTTCACTTTTGTGGAACTTGATCATACGTTTCTGATTCATGCAGGGATAAAGTTGTTGACTTTCACTGGAATACATCTGATCCATGGACAATTGTTAGCGTCTCTGATGACTGTGAAAGCAGTGGTGGTGGTGGGACATTGCAGGTAAACCTTTTGTGTCCTGAATCCCAAATCTTTACATTGTACATGCTTCCAAACAGAACTCGAGGTTTGTCTACTAAGAATAATATCATTTTCTAACCAAATTGTGGTTGACTGATGTTTGGCACAGATATTTACAGGCCAGAGGAGGAGGTTCTGGAAGAACTCGAAAAGTTCAAGTCGCACATACTTGCTTGTTCGTCGAAATCTTGAAGTATTAACAGTGTCTGTCTATGCAACCGTGAAAGCCATGAGATGCACTCACACTGATTATCCTCTTTAGCAAAAAAAAACAATGATTTTATTTTGAGAATTAGGTCTTAATCTGCCTAGCACTTTTAGGGCGACCCCAGAAGAATTAGGGGCGACTTTTTTATTCCCAACCCATATACACCGTTAAGGGATGTCCAAAAACGCGAAGAATACGTTAATGCCCTTACACAATCGGAAGCTATTTTGTGCCCGATTATTATAAATAAATCGGAAGCTTAGTAACTATGTTATACTACGATTATTATCGATTTTGTGCCAAACTCAGATAAGTTTCTATAACAATCGGAAGGGAAATAACCTCACGAGACTACCGATTGTTAAAGTATAAAAATAAGAAATCTTTTGAATTTTGCATTGGTGAAATTTGGGGCTCCTATATAATCGGACAAATAAAAAAATGTCTAAGCTACCGATTTAGGGCTTCCCATAATCGGATGGTAAAAGTAACAATGCCTACTAGATTATGGTAGATTTCAAATTTCCCTGCAATGAAGGATATTCAAAAAAACTCATTTTAGGGCAACCTATAATCGGAGGTTGGGTAACCTATTTTGGCTTCCGATTATTGATAAATCCAAATCACGAACCACATGGTTATGGTCGGCTCTGCACCCCTCAAAACCTAGGGAATTTGGCCAATGCTCAATTTGGGGCTTCCAATAATCGGTGGGTTATAAGTAACCCACTCTACCGATTTTGGCTACTCAACAATCGGTAGATAATTAGGTGGTATTACCTACCGATTAATAACCGTTTGACAGATAAAACCAAAGTCCAACCTAAATTCAAATTCATTTCATTTTCTTTTCAACTTCAACTTCAACGCCTCTTCTCCTCTTTCCTTCCGGTTGCGGAGAGGAAAACTCTCCCCCTCTCCTCGCTATACATCGTTTCATCGTCGAATCGAATCATCGTCGATTATTCTCTATAAAGATGAAAGAAACGGAACGTAAGAAAGCTCGAACCAAAAACTAGTGCGCGGTGAGGATACGAATATTGGATTGCATGCCCGTAATGAAGAGGTTTTAACTCACTAACCCGAAGAACACGAAGACGATGAAGTAGGCGTCCGATAGCCAAACTCTCGAGGCAACTTCAAATGGCGCCGATTAGGTAAGATTCTACCATTAATTTGGTTTATATTGCTTCAATTGGACGAATCCATGTTTATTTATTTTAGGGTTTTCGGTTATTACCTTAATCGGTGAGGTTAGGTATTGTTATAAACTTGGGTGTGGTCGAACTCTTCGTTTCACGAGAAAATTTGTCATATTCGAATTGGTAAAAATTTAGGTATCCTACCGATTATATAACTTTTTCATTATCGAGGACTAAATCGATCATAATCGGAAGCTAATTGTGATTTTTCCTTAGAATATACTAGGGAAGAACAAGTATTAGAGACGCAATAATCGGGTGATATATTCAGTAATTTCTTTCCGATTGTTTAGGCTAACAACTTGATTAGTTTCTGGACAAAGTGACGCATATTCGGTAGACATTAGTTTTGTGAGGCTTCCATTGTGTGGCATTCGGTAGGTGGACTTTTTATGCCTTTCGACTATTTGTATTGGAGGGTTATGTTGAACTGACTTTCCGATTATTGTGTGTAGATAAACATATTGAACACCAAAAATTTTATTTGTTTCCGATTATACGTATTGGTAGGCTTTAGGTGAACCGATACTTACGATTGGAGAGTAATCTGAGGCAATTTGTTAAATCAACCAACCAATATTTAGTTTCATAACGTGTTGTACTTTTTTTTTGTTGTTTAGGGATAGGCGAGGTAAAAACATCCAAGATGCAATTGTCCCAAGCTAGTACAAAAGGAAAGGATAGGCGCGTAACTCGGCGCCTAGTGCAAGGAGAGCTAGGATTTTAACGCCTCGCTCAAGTGGTCAAGTTGGAACTCAACAAGCAATCCAAGAAGTCGTTCAACCTAGTGCCCCTCAATCGAACCTGATTCAATCAGTGTGTTCAAACCAAGTGCCTCTCAATCACAACCAATCCAAGAAGGTGTTCAACCAAGTGCTCCACCATCACAAACTAGAAATTGAACAAGTAGAAGAAGTAGGATGTTTCTAAAAGAAAAATCCTCCTCGAAAAAGAAGCGAAACACCTTGTCGAGATGAACCGAAGGTGAAGGATATTCCAGCTGTGTAATCCTTGGGCTCTTAGGAGGATGGAGGACAATTGTTATTTGGATACAAAGAATCCCGGGACAGAGAAATATATGAAATCGAGGTAATGATCGTATCCATTTTATTAACTTATTATGTTTTTCTCCGTAATACTTTTAGGTTTTTTAGGTTATTCTAATTTTATTTTTAACTTGTCATGTGTTTAATAGTATCATTCAGATGTGTTCGTTTTACTCAAAGCGGCCGCCGCACCAACAAAAATGCTAGATTGGCCTTTGAAGGATGAATGTGAAAGGTTCAAGACCGTTATTGAATTCGGGGTTGGCCAATCTTGCTATGGAGAACTCAATGTTGGAACATGAACGGTGGCTATATCGGGCGTTTGTGGAGAGACTTTATCCCGAGACCGACACCTTCCATATGCCGTTTGGGGAGATGACGATAACCCCGGATGATGTTGAGCAGATTCTTAAACTCCCCGTCCATGGCAAGGGTGTTAGGGCGAGTTCACTAGCAGTTGGAATGGAGGAATCTTTATGATCCGACTAAGAAGTGTTTGGGTTGGGATGAAGAAACATCAACAACCGAGTTCAAAAGATGCATGAAGTATAGAACTAGACAGTTCAACATGGGTACTACGATGGATATGTTCAAGGCACAAAGGATAAAGAAGAGAAAGGAACTTTAACGGACAAGCAAGTCAACTACGCTGCCACCGCATATCTCCTATGTGTATTGGGATGTGTCATTTTCCCCAATACCAGTGGCAATCGTGGTCGACGCCAACCTTTTACAACTTCCGGATCCTCTCGATAAAGTGCATGAGTACTCTTGGGGCACCTGCATGCCTTGGTGGTTGATGGAAGAGTTGAGAAAAGCGTCGAGGCTTGGAATTAGCCAAGTGGCCGGAACGTGAGTCTATAGGTATTGTTTATTAACTCACATACTTGGTTATTTTTTTTTTTTTATACTATTGAAGAATCAATTTCTAATACTTGCAAAAATGACATTATAGACTTGGATCTACGACCCTCCATATCTTGGGATTGGCCATTGAAAGCCCTAAGCGTGGGGAGAAAGGTGACCTATAGGAAGAAAGTACGTATTCGATGACAACCATTCTGGGACGAAGGAGCATCACCGATTCGTTTGAGGGAGATTTTGGACTCACTTAATGCCCAAGACGTATGCTTTGATCCATACAAGGAATACCGAGCCTTTGGACATATCGCGGTCGATCCGATTTGGCACTTTATTTTGGACCGTTGTGGCACCCCACGGGATATGTGATGTACAATGCCTCAAGGGTGATGCGACAACACGGTTTTACAAGGTATACCAAAGGAGGAAATCCATGGCAATTTCACTTTGGATCCGGGAGACCGCGAGTCCGATAAAGATTCTATCACGGTGGTTCACAAGGGTTCACCATCCCGTAAATTCCTTTGGGATAGAAGGGCGCATTACTTGATCAACCAAGGAAGGGCAGCCAACCGGGGTTTTGAAAATGCTCCTAACTATATGGATTGGTACCGCAATGTTTCTCATATTCGTATGTAATCCGCGGATCTTAAAGCAAAGCTACCTGTACAAGAGTATCCTCAAAGAGAAGCCTGCGGGTTTTGATAGATTGGTATGTATTGTTTGTTAATTTAGTTTAATATTATGGGTCAAAATAGAGTAATAACCTTTTGATGGTATGCTATGTTTTAAACAGATGAAACGAGTTCAAGCGTTTTCGAAATGGTGCACCGATTGTATAAAGTCCCGTGAGAGCCTGTTTAATTGAGAAGATAAAAAAGCACCAACAGTTGATTGATAACGTTGACAATGAGGAGTATGCATCTCGGTTCGGGAAAATTGCAAAAGAAACCTACAACCAAGGTGAACAAAATAACTCGGCTTCATCAAGCACTCAAGTTGATGAAACCCATGATGATCTTTGAGTCCAAGTCGTAGAGCTGGTAAAGGTCGCAAAATCAAAGCAAAAGGAACAAGTAAACTTTCGATGTTGTAAACTCTCGATGTTTTTTCGTAAACTTTATGGATAACTTTGTTTATGTTGGATTTGCCGGATTATGTCGTTTTCAAAGTTTGTGTCGGAATATTATTTGTTACGTTATGTTTATGGATTAAGAATAGTTATTTTAAACATTTTATGCATTTAACAATGACTCGCAAGCTAATCACATGAAGAGACATGAAAGTGTTGAATTTTGGAACACAATCGGAAGATAAGTTTATATATTAACCTACCGATTCCTCGGGATGTTCCATTTTTAGTCGAATCGGTAGGGTTATATGTTATTAACCTACCGATTCGGGGATTTTGCAAAATATTTGGTCGAATCGGAGGATTGCTAATATACATTTCTCTCCGATTATCATGTGTAAAGAAAACTTGTCTTCTCGTATCCAAACAACACCACAATCGGAAGGTAAATGTGCACCTTCACTTCCGAATAACAGATGTCAGTAGGTTTATTTGTAATGTTCCTTCAGAATATTCTATGTAAAAAACTTTGTTTTCTGAACCAAACAACACCATAATCGGAAGGTAATTGTGCACATTGACTCTCAGGAATATTGTTAATCATTAGTTTTATGTTTTGTTAATTTCCGATATTCTACCAAAAAACAACTATGGTTTCTGGAACCAAACAACACCATAATCGGAGGGTAAAGTTTCACCTTGACTTTCGAATAAAATGAATCGGTAGGTTTAGTTTTTGTTAATATCCGATTATTCTGTGTGAAATAACTTATGTTTCCTGGAACCAAATAACACCATAATCGGAAACAAAGTTGACACATAAGATAACCGAATATTTTAATCGGTAGTTTGCTTAACAAAATACGCCCGTTTCTTTATAATCGGAAAATTTTCATATTAATAATCCTCCGATTACATCCATTACATAAAGTTCAAACGACCTTAACCTTACAATTTCGTCAAAAGCACCTAAATCCATACTCCTAATTGACCATAAAAGTATTAAAAAGATCATAACGTCCAAACACCACAGAAATTGCCCCTCTTGATCTTGTAACATCCTTCATGTTCAAATCGTTTCCCGTAGAGGTCCATATACCGACGATCAAGAAGATTTCTCCAAATTATGAATGAGTAACAAGTTAGTACTAACTTATGTTAATATGAGTCGGAGTTATAAAGATACTTACTCGTTTTCATACGTCCACCAAGAAAAAGCGTCCCTAACAAATCGTTCTTCATCTTCAAGTTTGTCAATCTCCTTGTCGACCGCATCCTTTCTCATCTTAATGTCATTGGGACGATCTTGGTCGATTACCATCTAACGCCTCAAATACCATTAGAATACGGTTCCATAACTGCTCTTGATTCCGTTTGTGGAGCTTGTGAACACGATCATGAGCAGATTACCACAACCCACGCTCTATAAATAGCACAATCTTCTTCTTCGCAAAAGCAATATCCATGTTTTTGGTTTTCAAAATTAGAACTCAAGAGAGGAAAGAGTTTGTTGCAATTGGGTTGATAGATATGAGTTTCTTTATATAGGTTTAGGGTCCAACGACTCTTTTTCTTTTTCCCAAAAACTACAACGGCTATTTCTTAAAGTTGGAGTTAAATCTAAATCTGCTAATTTGACGTAGGTGATATCTTGGAAACCAATAATCGATAGGTATGTAAGTTAGTATATCTACCGATTATGGTAGCTTTCAAAATTTAAAAAAATGGTTTTTGAAAAAACTCATTTTGGGGCAACCTATAATCGGTAGGTTGTGGAACCTATTTGGCTTACGATTATGGCTACATCCAAATCACGAACCACATGGTTATGCATGGCCCCACCCTCTAACCAATGGAATTTGGCAAGGGTTCGATCTGGGGCTCCTTATAATCGGTAGGTTGTTCGATTGAATAGACTACCGATTATGGTATATTTCAAAATTCATCACATGAAGGATTTTAGAAAAAAACTCATTTTAGGGCAACCCATAATCGGATGGTTTGGTAATATATTTAACTCCCCGATTTGTTTGCATCCAAAACGCGAACCAAGTGGTTGTGCCTGTGCACACTCAAAACTTATGGAATATGGCAAGGGTTGGGTGCAGGTCTCGTTATAATCGGTGGGTTATATAATTATATAGCCTACTGGGTATGGTAGATTTCAAAATTCATTACGCGAAGGATTTTAGAAAAAACTCATTTGGGGCAACTTATAATCGGTAGTTTATGTAACCTATTAGGCTTCCGATTATGGCTACATCCACGGCTCAAGCCAAGTGGTTATGGTTGGCTCCGCACCCCTCAAAACCTATGGAATTTTGGTCAGGATGGGGCTCCTTATAATCGGTAGTCTTACAAGTTGGATAAGCTACCGATTATAAAAGGGATTATTGGATGAAGTATCTACACAATAATCGGTAGGTATAATTTCAATTTAACCTACCGATTCACCTTAACCTACCGATTATGGTGTTGCCTACCGATTATATAAGGGCATATTGGCCATTTGAAAAATCGAAGATAAGGGTAGCTTAGATTTACGTTTGAGTGATCTTTTTGTCTTTTAGTGTCAGCTCCCCTAATTCTTTCGGGGTCGCCCTAAAAGTGCCAGGTTAATCTGTAGTTATGAACTTATCACAGTATTGACTGTCTTTTGCGTTTGACAGTGATGATGGTTGATTACGTTTGGCTTTTGACTTGGTTTTTAGATTAGAGAAACACTTGAAATGCTTCAGTTGGTGCTGTTTATCACCTTATTTGGACTATCAAACTCACTTGTGGCCTTGAAGAAGAGATTAAGGTCTCTTTGCTTGCAGCATTCTTGCAATCCCATTCCAGCAATGGCAATAATACATGTGTAGTCCATTCTTGGTCTTATTGGATATGCTTGCCTGACTCATGTCAGAAGCTGTATATCACATGAGAGCTGTTTGGGAAATGATTTAACCATTTGACCACTTTCTTAATTAATCTAAAAATGGCGCTTAGGAAAAAGAAACATGTCCAACTGAGTTTTTATGGGGCCAGCATTCAAACATTTTCTCCAATACAACTCATTCCGTAAACAACTCATTCCTCTCGAGAATCCATCAAATTTCAAGCATGCTGGTACTTCGTCTTTGAACAACTTGAACATTATATATATTTTTTTCAAACATGCTGGTACACTAATCATGTACGAAGTACAGCAGCACCCCTGTCCCTTTGTAGCATTTGTGCACCAGAGGTGTTCAGCTTTGCAATTCATCAGGTAGCTGAGTTCATTGTTGAAGGCCGGGATAAAATGCTATTGGTGAGATTGATTGGTCAGTATATGTAGACTTGAAGGGGTCCAATGGATTGGAGCAGCTATCTTTATTTGGGGTTGGATCCATCAGCGGCGTTGCCAGTGACCCAGCTGTTATTAACAATAGTTGCACCTCTTTCTTTTCCGAGAGGTTTTCATTATTGCTAAAGGGGTTAATGTAACTCTTTTGTCTCGTACTATGACCCCTGGTTAGCAATTCGGGATTCGATAAATGTACGAACGGCAAACGTACGAGTATTATACGGTTTTATAAAACCCATATTCGGTCAAAAATTGGTCAACGGGACGTGATTCGTAAGAATGAATTCGGAGCAGCATAATGATGTATAATTCGATTTATAAATGTGAGTTGGGGCTCAAAATTCCAGTATCTATTATAATAAATAATTATTATTTATAAGGACATTGACTAATTTTTATGCATATTTTTGAAAGTTATTTTAAAAAAAAATTTTAATATGATGATATTAATAATATATACAATATTAGTCATCCAAGAGGACGTGGTATAGTGGTTTAGATGCACCTTCAAATCTCTTCAGTCATTTTTGTTTCATAAAAGTTACAACAATGTCTAATATTGGGTTATGTATGCTCGGAAGGCGGTAAAGCCCAAAAAATGGGGCCTAAAAACGTAAAAGCTAAAGAATTTCGCGAATTAGCGGACGATTATTCGGGATACGTAAAGTTAAGTGAACGATTCGCGAATAATGCAGAATGCCATATAATACGCGTCTTGGGTTCGTAGTTGCAAACGTACGCGAATAAGACGGTAAAATTCGTGATACAGAAAAATTCGCGAATCATTCGCGAACTTACTAACTAGGCTATGACCCCTTCAGCAATCATGGAGGTTTTGAGACAAATGTGTTTCTCATAAAAAATCCAAGCCCCAGAATGAAAAGCCCAAACAATTAAAAGGAAAAATTGTGAAAGAGAGTAGAGAGATGGGTATACGCGGCAACGTTCATGACGAGGTTAACGTGAATTGTTGAAATGAACGCCATGGTAAAATTGAAAGTAGGCAACCGTCCGACCAAAATATTAAAATCAGTCAGGAAGATTGAGCGGGTTCTTACCTAGTAGTGTTACCGGATTACCGTTGAATTTCATTATTTTTTTGCCCCCACACAAAAATAATATCTTTATTTTTAGATAAGAGATAATTTCATTTTAATTTGGCCTAGTTTTAGGCTAAAATGAAAAAGTAAAGTATCTTTTCTCCAAGACAAAGGGAATAAGATTTAGCTTGTTGCACTAATATGCAAAAAGCTTAAGGCAATCATGTGTTTGTCACGGCGTCGTTAATAAGTCAATCTAGGAGGGTGTTGGGGATGTTGGTTGATAGTTTGATTGAATTTCGTATAAGTACTCAAATACTTTAGGTTGTGTTTGATGACATAGTGATGCAGGACATCCATTATCCTTCGTGGGCTAAGCTTAAAAGTTTCTAGTCTTTGCTCCCCTAGTTTCCATGCAACTCTTTTTAGTTTATTTTATGTTTATGAATTATATTCTTGTTTAACTTCTTTATTTAGATTCCTAGTCGATTCTCTAGAGCCTATATAAACAGGCAGTTTCATAGAAGATAATAGATTGTTATCAAGACGGAGCCGAATTCTAAAAATGGGTGGGCAAGTTATCAATCAATGCACATTTGAGGGGTGCAAAAGGGTTAAAATGGCTAAAATGGGAGGAAATTAGCTTAATTTAGGCTTGTGAGCTTATATTTGAGGGTGCAATTGCACACCCACCTCTCCATGTAGCTCCGCCCGTGGTTGTTATCATCATTATTATTATCGGATTAATAATATCATCTTCTTTTTCTTAACTTCTTCACTAAGTTTATCATTCTTTTTCGTTTCTATAACTCTTTTCGTTTCTCTGCAATCTCCGTATTGCTTTCTTCTTATCTGTTATATATTAGTTGGCTGAACCATGAAAATTTCTCACCTCTTTGATAGAAGTAGGAACATGCCAATCTATAATAGCCTTGACTTTGGAAGGATCGACATGAATACCCTTAGAAGAGATGATATTGTTGGAATTTCACTCCTTAACCTTTATGCTTTAGCACTAAACATCATAGAAACTAACTACATCAAAGGAAATTAGACTTGAAACTAGTATTAGCATACTCAACAACTCACTGAAAACAACACCATATGTAGCAAGAACACTACACATAGTTCATATCAAAACAAATTATTGTACAAGGAAATAAAACACACAAGACACTTAAACTTTCATGACTTATTATCAACTTTTATTTCCTCACATTACTTGATGATGGATTGAAAACATGTTTGCTTTTAAGGAAAACTTGTGAGGCTAGAAGAGAGTCCTAGTCATGCTTGCCACATGTCACTCAAACTTTCCATCATGAGTTGGAGGACACCTCATGGCTACATTGGACACCTCATATGACATGTCAAGCTAAAGGACATGTCATGCTTAGAGTCAACCTTATCTAGCATTAACCTTAAGCTAGTCTTTAGTGCATGATTAATACCATAAACATGCCTTAATGCGGATTAAGACTAATCCGACTTAACTTAATCTAAACAAGCATTACTTTAACCATATGGGATTTGTTGCGCAAAACACAAAAAGTATAACATCTCCCACTTGTTTAAGCAACAAAACCTTTTTAAAACTTTTTATGCTAACCGCACACTCGAGTCAAATAGTACGCTAGCATTCGATTATAAAGACTCACCCCTTGTATTCAAAAGGTGCAAGCCATTTCTACAATCAGAAAACTAGACAACCAATTATTCCCAAGTAAAACATTTTAATTTTCAAAACATAAAAACATTTTATTGGCTTAGATTTACGCCAAAACCAAACTGAACTTGAAAACTTCATTTGGCTTAGCCTTATGCCAACTGAATTGCACTTGTAACTTTATTGGCTTAATTTGAAGCCATACAAGCAGCACTACATATGCTCTTACGCCACCCGCTTTTTCTACTTAATGATATCCCTATTGTCTTGCTCGAATTAAGCACTATGCTCGTATTCTAATGAGACCAAGAACTTTAGGACATTAATGATATCGAATGAGAACCATATTTCATACGTAAATTACTTTATGAGCATATACACCTTACAAAGTAAGGAAACAAACATGATGATAAAGCCATAAACATCATATTCCCATTAACTTCAAGCACAACACATAACACATGCTTTATCTCAAACTAGAGACTACTTTATAAGCATACAAACCTTACAAGAATAAGAGAATAATGATAAACAAGCTACAAACACCACTCCTATTGAATTTGATTCAAACACAACATGGAATAAACTTGATGATAAACCACAATCATAATTCCACTCAAAAACAGATTCACACAACACATACATGCTTATTATCACTTTATACAACTATAACATAAACCAAGTAAATAGCATGTCAATAAGCAAAACAATAACATCTTAAACTCAAAAAAAAGACTCCGTATCATCGCAAATCACCTTTGGGCAGAAATTACGACACACGATGAGTCCTAATAAGTTTAAGAATAAATTCTCATATGAAAAGCTTTCACTCATATGAGACTTGATTCACATCAAATTTCATAAATACAAAACACCTTTGGGCAAGATTCGTGTTTACAATTTCTGAATAAATCAAAACAAACCACCACAATCACATAATTCTCATTAAAACACTTCCACATACTCTCAAAGCATCACTTTGGCAACACTTAGTCGAGTAATGAAAGCTACAAATTGTACAAGTTACAATTTCTCAAAAACATAAAAAAATTCAGACCTTGTACTTGAACAGAAAACACTATTTTGAGAAGTCCAAATCCATCGCAGATGTGAACAAACCTTGATTGTGATACACGAATCTTCTACAACTGCTCCAATACTTGCTATACCGATTTTACAACCCCGCAACATCAAGTATGAAGTACCGAATCACCGCATATGAGAAGAACTATAACCTTAGAAGGAAAACAATCCAAAACCTCAACCATACAATCACCTTAGCTGCTGAATATGTTATAACTAGGTGAAATAGAAGTTGAATGTTGGAATTTCAGCTCCTTAACCTTTATGCTTTACCACTAAACATCATAGAAACTAACTACATGCTGAAATTAAACTTGAAACTAGTATTAGCATACTCAATAACTCACTGAAAACATCACCATATGTAGAAGAATACTACACATAGTTCATATCAAAACGAAGTTGTTACAAGGAAATAGAACACACAAGACACTTAAACTTCCATGACTTATTATCAACTTCTATTTCCTCACATTACTTGATGATGTATTGAAAACAGGTTTGCTTTTAAGGAAAACTTGTGAGGCTAAAAGAGAGTCCTAGTCATGCTTGCCACATGTCACTCAAACTTTCCATCCTGAGTTGGAGGACACCTCATGGCTACATTGGACACCTCATATGACATGTCAAGGACATGTCATGCTTATACTCAACCTTATCTAGCATTAACCTTAAGCTATTCTTTAGTGCATGATTAATACCATAAACATGCCTTAATGCGGATTAAGACTAATCCGACTTAACTTAATCTAAAACAAGCATTACTTTAACCATATGGGATTTGTTAGCAAAACAAAAAAAGTCTAACAGATATACCCAAGAATGTGACTTCAAATGACATTAAAGTATATTTCTTCAAATCCACAAGCTGATGGACAAACTTAGGTAGTCAATAGATCTTTAGGAAATTTGATTCGAGCTAAATAATGCATGGATAATAGCAAGCAATGTGACTCATTATTACCTCATATGGAATTTTCATTCAACACTTCAGATGAATGGACAAGTAAGACTCCATTTGAAATTGTTTACTCTAAGGTATTAATCATGTATTAGACTTGGTTGTACTTCCTAAGTGGACATATTTCTAATGTCAAAGCCGATAACTGTTGGAGCAAGCTTCATTTATAGTTGTATTTTTCCAATGTACTCTCTAATATAACCTTAAAATTTTTTATATTCCTAAATTCATTTTTAATGGTACCCAATTTAGAATATTAAAGAAATTTGCACATTTAAGGAAACAAATATATCATTCATTATTTTTAAAAGAGTATATATTTGGCACCAAAAACTAATTCTTCATAAATGTGATATCCTTTAATTTTTTTCTTTTTATTCCCTATTTACAATCCTCCTAACAAGTTTACACAGCTTTTAATACTAGCATTCCTAGTAATATAATACTCCCTCCATTTCTGGAAAAGAGATACTTTCATTTTTTTTTTTCAATTTGGCCTATTTTTAGGCTAAAATTAAAAAGTGAAAGTATCTTTTTCCAAAAACAGAGGGAGTATATGCAGATAATTAAGGGTAGTCAAGTAAAAAAAGATTATAGTCTCCTTAATATTTTGACAAACTCAAAGCGGATAGTCTTTGAAACGAAGAGAGTATGTTAATTTTAGTTATGGTAATAACATAACATTAAATAAGGCTAGCCAAGGGTTGGTCATGCAATTTATAAGATTTCTTTAATATTTTGACAAAATCAATTAGGACTGTTAATTAAAGACGGATGTAGTACATTTTATCATCTTTTTGGGTATGGAATTCATGTTTAAAATGAAATATGTATAGTATATATGGAGGGTATTCAACAAAAACCACCTAGTATATTGGTTTGGTCACTGCGTAGAGAAGTGGATGGTCGGGGGTTTGATTTCTCAAAAAAAAAAAAAAAAAACCCAATTGTCGCGCGCTTAGATCACTTGGGCCAGATGAACGAGGCTGACTATTGGGCCGAACTTAAGCTAGCGAATTATTTGCGACTCAGTATAATACCCGCATTATTCGGTATACCCATGATAACTGGCCGAATTGTTCGTTCGGTTCCGACTAGTTCGCAAAGATTCGCGAATAAGACGAATTGCTAACTAGGTTACTTCTACCTCATCATATACTTACTTTTATTGTCCATAAATGTAAAAATGATGTGGATCTTCAACTTTTTTACTAGGATTTTCAGGCTTATCTCAGTGCAATAATAGTCTTCCTGTATGCAGAAAATAATGGTCTCTCTCAGTGCATCATCCTAGGCTTAGGTCCATTCCAGATACGTAATTTTCTTGTCTATTGACTATACATTATGACTTGAATACTATGGACTTAAAAGAACCTTTGAATCTTATTTTCAGGATTGATGCTTTTCTGAGTAGTGATCAGAACAAGTGTGCTAACAAACTTCTATCTGCTTATGAATAAGGTGAATTAAGCGTGTATCGCAGTCGAGTACTGTTACACATCTCTACAATATGGCAAATTTCATATCTTTACCTAAAACCATTAACTCAATAAGGGGATTGTTGGGTATATATTTAAAAACATAGTTTTGTAATTTTATGCCAAAGTTAGAGAGATAGTGTGGTGGTATTATTTGAGCTCCCACACTATAGGCATGGGTTCAAATCCCACCCCATACATTTCCACTAGGGTATTTACATTATATACTATATACTTGGTATATACATTATATACTATATACTTATATTGTATTAGTCCCGGGAGGCGGGGCCTTGGGAGTCTCTGCCGATCCAGGGGAACTTTTTTTCAAAGCTTTTAACTTAAATTTTAAAACTTATTTTAAGTAATTACTTTATCAATTAATTGTATTGATTGAGTAATTATATTCCATTTTCTTTGTAATCGGCGTAGAGGATTTTTTATGTGCATTAAAGCCTGGATTTATTCTCATTAAAAAACATTGATTATTTTATGAGTTATAAAAAGACAGGTTTTGGAGAAGATGAATAATGATTTTGTTTTTCATCCATTTTGAATTCTCGAGTCAAGTGTTAGAGAGAGTATTTGTTAGTTTGATTTCTCATAGTGCATAGAAATCGAACAAGAGAGTATCGGATGTTTTATCCCATAGGGTTTTCGACAAGAACACCGCTAGCACAATCAAGAGCTGAGTCGCTAAACACCTTAAAGATAGCGACCTAGTCCGCGACTCAGAACATTTGACTTTTTGATACTTATTCTCCGTTACTAAATTAACTCTATACGTGTTTTGATTCTTGTCCGCTTCTCATAATCTTGTTATTCACCAAATGGATGTTAAAAATGGTTTTGAATGGTGAACTAGAAGAGAAATTTACATGGAACTACTCAAGGTTTTGTAATTTCCCGGACAAGAACGTAAAGAATGTAAGCTAGAAAAGTCTCTTTATGGTTTGATAGAAGCTCCTAAACAATGGCATGAGAAATTTGATAATTTAATGATTTCAAATAACCGGAATAAATGAGGGTGACAAATGCATCTACTATAAATTTGAGAATGATGTGTGTGTGATTGTTTTCTTGTATGTAGATGATTTGGCTTGATATTAGGTTCCAATTTATGTTGTCAATGAAACTAAAAGCATGCTTAGTTCGAATTTTGACATGAAAGATTTGGGGTGAAGCTAGTGTAATCTTGGGAATCAAAATAACTAGAACTAATAGTGGTATTTGTTTGGATCAATCTCACTACATTGAAAAAATTAGAAGAAGTATGAATATTTTGATTATACACTGTTTGTACTCCTTTTGATCCTAGTGTGAAATTGTTTAAGAACAACTGGAAAAAGTGTTAGACAATCAATATGCTAGTATAATAATAGGTCTGCGTTATGCAAACCTAACATTGTATGTAGACCGGACATTGCATATGCAAGTGGGAGTTTTGTGCGGGTTACCAATAATCCTAGTTTGGAACACTTTGGGATGCTATTGAGAGGGTTATGCGGTATACGAAAAGAACCACAAACCTAGGATTACACTATCAGAGGTATCCACAGGTCCTTGAAGGATTTAGCGATGCTAATTGGAACACTCTATCGATGATTCCAAGGCCACCGGTGGATATGTTTTTACTATTCTTGGGGGCGCCGTATCTTGAGATCAAAGAAATAGACAATTATAGCCCAATCACCATGGCTTGAGGTCGAATTGATGGCACTAGCGGCGGCTAGTGAAGAGGTGGATGGCTGAAGAGTCCATTGTCGACATTCCATTATGGGAAAACCGATACCCGTACTTTGATCCACTTGCGATAGTACCACGGCTATCGAGTAGTAGAGAATTGTTATAATAACAATAAGAATCGACAAATACGTCGAAAGCACGACAATTAGAAAATTTCTCACAACCGGTGTTGTTAGGTAGATCATGTAAGTGTCCGAAGGGAAATATAGATACTTTGACGAAAGGATTAGCAAGAGAAAATGTATGGAATATATCTAAAAGTATGGGACTTTTGCCCGTGAGAAGTTGAGTCATTTGTAATGGATACCCAACCTAGAAATAGGTTCAAAGGGACTAGATTTAAGTTACAAATGATATGATAGTCATGCATTCCCATAACATGATATCCCTAAGTGGAAAAAAGGTTGAGTATTTAACTCTTAATGATGTCTATAGCTCTAAAGTTAGGAGAGGCTACACATGAGTATTCTTGATAGACTCACCTATACGAATGTGAAGGTGTGGGCTTTCTATGAGAAATCGGGCATTTCTAGATCATTTGTTAAAAAAGGATAAGCATGGCCTTAATATGCGAACTTAAGAACTTTACTCTAGATATAGTTGTGTGTGTAATCTAGTATTAGTTAGAGTTCAAGACGCGAGTCACTCTAGTCACCGGTACTTAGAAAGTTTTAACACTATGTAGAGGTTCAAGTTTAAAGGCACCTTTGCAGTATTTGCAACTATACAACACTTGCTCAATGTTTTTGAAATATAAGTGGGGGATTGTTGGGGTATATATTTAAAAACATAGTTTTGTAATTTTATGCCAAAGTTAGAGAGATAGTGTGGTGGTATTATTTTGAGATCCCACACTATAAACATGGGTTCAAATCTCACCCCATACATTTCCACTAGGGTATATATATTATATACTATATACTTATATTGTATTAGTCCGGGAGCGGGGCCTTGGGGGTCTTGGGAGGTCTGCTGATCCAGGAATTTTTTTTTGCCGTTTTTAACTTAAATTTTAAAACGTATTTTAAGTAATTACTTTATCAATTAATTAAAATTATAAATTCTTATTGATTTTGATTTTTTATTTATTTAATTGTATTGATTGATTAATTATATTCTGACCATTTTCTTTGTAACTGGCGAGAGGATTTTTTATGTGTGCATTAAAGCCTGATTTATTCTCATTAAAAACCGTATTGATTATTTTTTCGAGTTATAAAAAGATACATTGGAGAAGATGAACCATTGTTTGTTTTTCATCCAGTTTGAATTACGAGCAAGTGTTAGAGAGAGTATTTGTTAGTTTGATTTCTCATGATGCAGAGAAATCGAACAAGAGAGTATCATTTGCTTTATCCCATAAGGTTTTCGACAAGAATCGATTACTAGCACACAATCAAGAGGAGAGTCGCGAAACACCTTAAAGATAGCGACCTAGTCCGGCGACTAAATTGTGTTGAGATTCGTTTTGATTTTGTGTTCCTTGTTTCAAAGAGGGAAGTATAAGATGTCGATTTAGATTGTTGAACGTTTAAAGATGTGGCAATAAACTGAGTTCACTCAGTTTAAGTTTTTCGATTTTTGTTGTTGAGATTTTCTCTTTGTTTTCTTGATTTATTATTATTTATTGGTTGTTTATCTAGAACGCGAAATTGCGGGATACTCAAACTAATTGGGGGATAGAGGAAAAGGAAAAACTGGATTTAAATATCAAAATCGGTCACCCTTATCTAAGTATTTTACCTAATACCTAATCTATCCTCACTAATCATGCTTAATGCTTAATTATATTTAGTAAATTCATAATATTATTTGATAAATGATTAGTGTGTATTTTTATTTGTATTTGGGTGAGTGAGGTGAGAGTAGAAGGAGGGAAAAAATTGAGAGAGAGTTTTTTTTGGTAAAAATGGAGGATGCATGATTGTACAAGCACTCCCAATAGTTAGGTAAAGGTGCCAATGTGTTGAAAATTTGATTTGTTTTCCTTGAATCCACCATTGTTGCAGATGAAATAGCTTGGTGCTGGCGTAGACGTAGTATGAATACAATGCCGACAACAACATTCCCGGCATTGTATTCATATTACATGCATGCCGGCCAACAATATACCCCATTTTGAAAGTAGCAATTAAGTCGACATTGTATTCAACCGAAAAGACCATGCCGACATTTGTTGGAAATTTTCATAAATGTTAGCCACTATCTCAGGGGGCATAGCCCTCACGACTGAAATTTCTTCTGGTTTTGAAATTCAAAACCAATCCGTTTTGAAGTTTTTCCCGGTTTTAACTGGTTTTCCAAATTGTCAGTTAATTGAGCATGCCGTGATCGCTAACGACATTGTATGTTGTTGGTTTTTTCTTTACCGCACATGATGTAAAGTATCCAGAAAATTGAATTTCTTTTCACTTGACTATGGCATTGATAGGTTTCTATCGAGCATGCCGGCATTTAGTTACTTACATTGAATGTTAGTTATTATTTACCAAGCATGCCGACACCATTTTCCTAAGATAATCTTTATCAATTAAGCATGGTCTTCATCACTTCCGGCGGTGTAATTTTTTTTTATTTCCGACATGGTCTTCATCACTACCGGCATGGTCTTCATCACTACCGCATGGTATTCATCACTTCCGGCATGGTCTTCATCACTATCGGCATGGTCTTCATCACTACCGGCATGGTAATTATCACTACCGGCATGGTCTTCATCACTTCAGGCATGGTCTTCATCACTTCCGAGTGTAAAAAAAAAAATAGTTTTCAAAGTGAGAATATTTAGGTTTCAAAGCCCTAATCCTAACGAGAATGCCGTGGTTGAAGATGGAAATGGGGGATTATGATTTTATTTTTTGATTTTAATTTTTTAGATTTTTATTTTTGAGGTAAGGGTATTTTAGTATTCTTCCCCTCCAAAAACACCCCTTAGCAAACACTATTGGTTGCGGGAAGTAATTTATATCCCCGATTAATATAAGTATCCCCTCAATCGCGCATTCTTTATCTATTGATCATCTCCTTTTACTATTCTATGTTTTCAAATCTCCGATCGTGCATTGTTTTTTAAAACCTTTTGTTTGAATTTTGTTTTGTGACTAAAATGAGTAACTAATTTCCTCCTTTTCCTTATGTGTTTGTAGTTAGTGATATTGATAGACACATATTTTTGTATAAGTTGTCCTCAATTTTATGTATTGTCGGTACTCAATTTTGTACTTATTATGGTGTTTTGTGTGTTTGTAGGTATTTTTGGGAAATAAATATCCTCGGAGAAATTGGCTCGAAAGTGGTTTTTGCACAGGAGGACAACTATTAAATGGAGCCCAGTTTAGGATAAGGGATACTCAATTACTACGGGGCACCTTGTTCGTTATTTACACCCCACGGCTATTCGCACCCCATATCTGTTAAGGGCACTCCACCTTCCTCCTTTGAATTTGTTTTGGCGGGAAACATGGGTTTCATCTGCGGAATTTTCTGTGGAATAGTTCGAAGAGTTTAAAGAGACTAAATCATTGAAACGTGTTGGAATCATCCTGTTTTGTCTAAACAGGGTCGATAATGTCGACATAATCGACTAAATTAGAATACAATCTCGCATGGAAGAAAACAGGGGTGTACGTACGGGAGGATATTCTCCATTAATCTCGAGAATATTTGGTGAGCTTTTCTCGTTCAAATCAATTTGTACCACTGTTAGCATTGAATCAAAGATGGTAAGTGTTTTGGATTCGAAAAAAATAAGAGTTTTTGATGGGTTTGAAGTCAAACATGGAACGTTGAGCGATTCTCGTGATTGGATTTATACATGGAGTATTTGCGTAGGTTTGGAAAGTTTAAATCCCTCTGAAACACGTATTCAACGAGTATGGCATGTGTAAACCTACAAAATACGCATGCATAGAAGAAAAAGGAAGAAAATTATAATCCGGAGCTGGCAGAGTTAATGAGGATTACTCGGATTAATTATCGAAGATTTTTTGATGCCGTATAGTATATATGTGCTTCTGGGATGTTTTAGATGGGCTTTATAGTGATTGGGGAAGCTACAGAGAAGAATAGGAAGCTGCAGAGCAGATTTTTATGCTGCTGCAGAGAAGAAGAACCTGAAGAACAAATTAATCTAAAAACCTGTCGTATCAGCCGTCTTATATTTAACATTTTGTAACGGTATGTTTGTAACGTTTATCTTCAGTTTGTGACATATATTTTAGCGGTGAATTCTGTAACGCCGCGACAGTGTTGCAAATTCTCTGAGTTATATAATTTCTTCTTTGTAAACACCATTTGAGCAATGAAAAATCATTTTGAGAGTGTCCACAACATGATCAGCTAGACCCCATCACTGGGACGACGGAGGAGGCTGTTTTTTGTTCATATGGTAATTAAAATAATTCTATTATAACTACATAGAATTTGATTGTTTTATGATTTCTATTAATTATTTGTTATTTTGTTTGATGTCGCATGCTTAGTTTTAATTACTTTTGATGCGTCATGCTCACAACTTACAATTAGTATTTTATGAAATTTACTTTGGCAAAAAATAGAGTTATTGTTTCTTTTGTTTTGAGCTATAAATGTCTAGGATTAATTTATGATCCCATGAACATGAAAAACAGTAAAATCCCGAGTCTCAGTAATTCTTCATCCCATTACCATATTTTGTACATATCCTCTTTATTTTTAGTTTATTATTTCTTAAAATCAATCTCATCAAGTCCGAGTGAACGACAACCTTCTTACCACTATTAAAATTCGATCAATTTTTTGGTGTGATTGCTTGGGACTTGTCTTTAGGTTTAGAGTTTTTAGATTTTTTTTTAGGTTTTACTTTTATTTAATTATTTTTGTTCTTTTTTACGCGTTTTGGTATTTTCTGTTTGCTTTCAGGTTTGGAGCGGAGCTAAAGAAAAAGAGAAAGTGCTGAAAAGAAAAGCAAATCCAAAGAAGGAAAGAAAAGTAGAATCCAAAAGGAGTGAAGAAGAAGATTTTGTATATAGTTTATTTTTTTTATTAGACTTTATTTATTTTTTTAGATTTTATTTATTTTTATTTTTAGAAACTGTAATTAGGGTTTTTACTGTTGTGAATCCGAGATTAGGACATTGTTCGAGGCTGGTGCATTGTCCGAGCGCCTTGCTTCGCTTATTATTGTAATGTAATCGTGGATCCCAGCCTGGCTGTTGGCGTTCTTAACCCTCCTCTTCTGCGCCTTTTGGGAGTTTACTCGATTTTCGCCATTTTGTACGTCCATTTTGTAACAGTACTTAGTCTCTCCTGAGTCTCCAATGACCTCTGCGACTCCATCGGGTGTCGGAAACTTTAGCCTCTGGTGGTAGGTCGTGGCAACCCCTTTGATCCCATGGACCCGTGGATTTGCGCGACAATGGCAGTGTACGGTGAGAGTACATTCACTACACAAAGTGGTTAAATTGAGGATTTTTCCTCCACAAATTTCTAGTGTCACCTCGCCCCTTGGGCGAGTTGACGAGCCATTGAAGCCAAATATATTGTAGGTAGATGGTATTAGGCACTCGTCTATAAGACTCATCTGTTTGAATCTCTCATAAAATAAAATTTTGAAGGAACTTCCTCCATCTATTAGTATCTTAGGCATTGCCCATGCCAATACTTTAGGATTTTCTTCCTCGCCCTCTCTTTCAGGGAGTGCGATAGATATTGTAACCACTAAAGGATAGTTGTGGTTTCGTCCTCCATCAGTGTCTCGTAGGTTTGAAAAGCCGATAGGTATTTTCATCCACTCTTCCATGGTGGGTTCTCTAGATACATTCGAAGACTTCGTCACCTTCGAAGTTTCTCTTGTGAATTATTCCTGTGATATTTCCTTCTGTATGAGAGCTGTGATAGATGAGTGCGATATCATATTGCATCCCAAGTACGCGATGTAATGGCCGCTCCTGTAGTTGGTTGGGTCGCCGGGTTGCGCGACGTACTCCAGGAGTTTCCCTTCGTCATCGTGTCTTGCACCATCTTCTTCAGATCTCTGCATGTGTCTGTCGTGTGGCTATGGAACGAGGTGGAACTCACATAAATTAGTTATGTTCTTAGCGTGCTCGGGATGCTGTCTCGGTTCCATGGTTAGTAATCTTGTATTTTTCACGATCTTCTTGAAGATCTCGGATAGGGGAGCGTTTAGCTTTGTGTAGACGGGGTTTACAAACTTTCCTTTCTTTTGCTGGGCTTGGTCTCGCCATTTCCATCTTCCACTTCGATATTTATCGAATGCGTTAACCCGTTATTGGGTCGCCCATAACTCCTGGTGGCGCTTCGAGGGTTCCGTGGTTCTACCACATTTGCTCCTCTAGGTTCATTTTACCAATTTGTCATAGGTACTGTCTTGGAGTTCTTCAAGGGGCTATGTAGTCCTCTTGAATCTCTTAACTTCCTTAGACAAGATGGGGTGGTTTCGTACATGCACGAATATGGGGTGCATCTTTCTTAGACTCGTTTTTAAATCCCAAGATTGCTTAGTGCTCTGGGCTCTTCCGATCTCGGCACATAATTTTCTCCAAGTGAGATACCGGAGAACGAAGCGCCTCGTTTGGTCCTCGAGCTATTGGAAAAACATGTCGATCTCTCGGTTTGACTCGGTTTGTTATGTTTGTATGTTTTTAAGAACAACTTGGATAAGTGGGCAAATGAATTAACCGACGCCTTCCGGAAGTTATTGAACCACATTAGGGTTTCGTCTTTTAGACTAGCGAAAAAAACCTACACATTACTACATCGTCTTTGGTTCCACTTTGAGTTAGTGTCACGCGGTATAATCGAGAGATGTTCAATTGTATTGCCGGTCCATGTGAAGGAAGTTGTGAACGTTGGGAGTGAACATTTCCTTGGAAATGGTTGGGTCAATAGACTCTCCAATAAGGGAGACTGTCCATCCTCTTGCATTACTTCCGCCAGCTTCTTTCCTTCTTGCCTTCCTGTGGCCTCTCTACACATTGCCTCGAAATCGGCGTAATCGAACTTGTAATTGATCATCGATATGCCTCCTTTTAGCCTTTTTTTTCTTGCGCTCTTTCGAGTAGAAAGAAGTTACGGGACGGCGATATCTTGATCCAATCTCCGAAGGTTCTCGACAGTTGTTCGGCATACGATACTATTTTCGAGCGAGTTGACTTTGAAGTCTCTCCTTGTTTAGGGTTTGTGGCTGCGAGGTTCTCGGCCTCACGGTTAATTTTAACTTCGTCTTCCCTATTCTTTTCTCCTCTATGCTTGGGATCGACATCGGACGATCCTTCAGACGGACTGTCCACCTGGTTTGGAATACCTTGGCTCCCCTTGGGAAAGCGATCCGATGTTATATCTTCATACCTCCATGTTTCTAGCGCAAAAATGTAGTTGCATCTTTTCTCGATGGCTACATCCAAATGAATGTAAAGGCTATAAACTACTTTAACATTCAAGATTCAAAGATAAACAAGATATTAAGAACATGAAAAGTAAATATCAACACAAGCATATAACGTGGTTCGACCATGAAGACCTACGTCCATGGGAAAGTTGTTAATTTCATGCACTATAGCCGTCAATGTATTAGATATGACGTTCTAATCTGCTGAAAGTGCTACATGAAAATTACCTGTGATCGGAAGATGCAATAAAGAAACCACATCCTCTAAAGTAATGGTAAACTCTCCCCAACTACATATGAAAGTATGAGTAAAAACACACCGTAGTGAAAAGGGGTCAAACAGCACCTTTCATATCATGGTAAATTGACAAATCTCCAGATGCCTGAATAGCTCGTGTCACTTGTGCACGATCCAACATGGTTCTCACATGGTTATATCCCATCATATGTCTCGCCCACCCAGAGAAGTCTCCTAAAGGCTTTCGAGAAATCTTGAAGTCTATGTGTGAACCGAAGCATAATGTTTCCCTTGTAAGCAAAATTGAATAGTTGCTCGAGGAGACACCAATTTTCTCTCGAACAATATCCTTTGGATCTATAAGAAGATGAAACGAAGAACCTGCCAGCCGTTTTTTAGGTCTATATTGAACCACGAAGAAACTGTCCTCAGTGTTTGGAATGTTCTTTGTTCCAGTTGTTTCTTCTTCTTCTTCCTCTTCATCGACAGAAGATCTCTCTACAAAGACACCATTTTCTGAGGTTGCATATGTGGAAGCATCATCTCCGAAAGTATCATCTCTAGAAGTATCGTCATCTCTGGAAACATCATCGTCTCTGGAGGCGTCACCATGGGAATCAGTCATCTTTGGAAAGTTGTTATGACATCCATACAACAAATTTCATCAACACAATGGAATTAAAGTACAGAAGAATAATTAGGATGCTCACATCAGCGTCTATAAAAATGGTAATCCTCAACTCTTACCTATTCCTCGTTTGAGGTGTCAGCGAAATTGACTCTCTCATCGTCCTGCAAGTTCTCAAAAGGATTCTCCTCCTCGGGGATCTCCTCTATGGTAGTGAGTGGCACCTTTTTCCTTGTTTTGCGTTTCAGCCTGCGGTTTCTCCGTTCTAGCCTCCTGTTACGTCTTTGCAACTTCGAGGCTTCTTAGTGGACCAGCGCAAAATCCTAGCATTATCCTTCTCAGAAAGAACGTAACGAGCATCATCATTCGGTCCTTGCAAGATGCTACGAGGAATTGGTGCATAATTCCTGAAGCGCTCCCACGATAAGGCTTGGAGAAACATTGTGTTACCATATGTTTCAACTTTCAGAAAACCATTGGAAACGCTGGAATCCACGACCAAAGAATCCAAATTGGAAAACAGTGAACCCAGGAACAGACTACCAATGGGAAGTTTCTCACCTTGAGCTATCTTAATGGCGAAAGGAATTACGAATGGCTCAATATGCTATATTGTCACGAATTGGCGCATCATTTTAGTGTAATTAGTTGTAATGTATTGGATTTCGTCGCTCAACTAATGGAGAATCACAAGAATAAGCTCAACAGTGAAGCCGCGCGGTTATACTAAAAACGCTAACGACTAAATTTCCAACGGCTCGAATTTCTTTCTCGACCTATAAATTCCATTCTTCTCATATCCAAAATCACATCTTCTTCTTCTTTTTCCTTTTTTTTTTCTAAAGCTCTTAATCTCTCTCACTATCCAGAAATGTCTATTAGAAATCATGGTCCCAAGTTTATTGAAGAAGAGGATCTAACTATATGCAAAGCATATTTTTCATAAGGGTAATCAAGTGTATGGGCTTTCAGACGCTTATTTTTGGGAGAACGTTTTTCAATATTCGTCTCATCGACGAAACCCCAGAAACCGAGATGCTCGTCGATTGCTTGCTCGTTTTCAATTATTAGGCTTGCGGTCCAGCCATTTCTTGCTCTGGTAATGGGAATTGATCGAGAAAACTTCATCGGTATAACTGAAGATGAAGTGATTCAAACAACTCTTGATAATTGGGAGGAATCTCATGACATACCTTTTCTTACGAGGCGTGTTTTAGAATTCTAAAAGATGGTCCATCTCAAGCACATTTGTACTACACTCCCGAATTCCCGCTCCCGGTCTTTATAATGGAAGAAGCTGTTACTCTTCACTACAAGAAAACTTGGCTTTAGCGACTATTTTCTTAACAACTACAGTTGGTGGAATTCTTCAGCAACAATTGTTTGTAACTGAAACCAACTATGGTGCTGGAAATGTCTAACCACTAGTTTCTCAACAACGATAGTGGGTGGAAGGCTTTAGTATGAACAACTCAACAAATCAGAAATATTGTATTGGTTGCTATTAGCCTCCAACCATGATGTTTGGGCAACCAAAACGTACCTAAAAGGTACATATCTTTTGCCACTTATCTTACCCACGAAACTGTTGGTAGACACCTCAACCAACCATCAAATTATTAGCGTTGTTAGTAGCTTTCAACCACAAGAGTTTGACAACTACAAAGTACACTAGAAGGTAAATACTTCAAGACACTATGTGGAGCCACCAATTCAATCTTTTGCGGACACTTGTACCAAGACATTAGTTTGTTGGTGTGGTTAGTAGCTTTCGACCACCGGATATGATAACTACCAAGTTTCATGGTTTATTAATTAAGTACCCTTATTGAAAATAAATAAAGTAAATATTACATATTGTGAAAATGACCATATTACCCTTATTTGGAAATAAGTGCAATAAATATTATGGCATCGTGAAAATAACCAAACTACCCTTATTGAAAATAAATAAAGTAAATATTACAGACTGTGAAAATGACCATATTACCCTTATTGGAAATAAGTGCCATAAATATTATGGAGACAGTGAAAATGACCAGACTACCCTTATCGGTAATAAGTAAAATAAATATTACCAATTGTGAAAATGACCATATTACCCTTGTTGGAAATAAGTGGAATAAATATTATGGAGACTGTGAAAATGACAAGACTACCCTTATCGGAAATAGGTAGAGTAAATATTACAGACTGTGAAAATGACCTGACTATTTATTGCACTTATTTCCAACAAGGGTAATATGGTCATTTTCATAGTCCGTAATATTTACTTTACTTATTTTCGATAAGGGTCTCTGTCATTTTCACGATCCGCACAATACTTATTGCATAATTTTTCCAAGTAGGGTAGTGGTCATTTTCCAAATCTCCCATAATATTTATTCAACTTATTTCCAACAAGGGCAATATGGTCATTTTCACTGTCCAGAATATTTACTTTACTTATTTCCGATAAGGGTAGTCCAGTAATTCTCACGGTCTCCGTAATATTTATTCCACTTATTTCCAACAAGGGTAATATGGTCATTTTCATAATCCGTAATATTTACTTTACTTATTTAGATAAGGGTAGTACGGCCATTTTTCAAAAAGTATGCACAATATTTATTGCAATAATTTCCAAAGTAAGTAATATGGTCATTTTCTGATCCTGTAATATTTACTCTACCTATTTCCGATAATGGTAGTCTGGTCATTTTCACAGTCTCCATAATATTTATTCCACTTATTTCCAACAAGGGTAATATGATCATTTTCATAATCGGTAATATTTACTTTACTTATTTAGATAAGGGTAGTCCGGTCATTTTCATTATCTCGTACAATATTTATTGCAATAATTTCCTGTAAGGGTAATATGGTCATTTTCACAGTCCGTCATATTTACTCTACCTATTTCCGATAAGGGTAGTCTGGTCATTTTTACAGTCTCCATAATATTTATTCCACTTATTTCCAACAAGGGTAATATGGTCATTTTCACAATGGGTAATAATATTTATTGCAATTTTCTTCTAATAAGGGTAATATGTTCATTTTCACAGTATGTAATATTTACTTTACATATTTTTTATAAGGGTAGTTTGGTCATTTTTTCACAGTCTCCATAATATTTATTGCACTTTTTCCAATAAGGGTAATATGGTCATTTTCACAGTATGTAATATTTACTTTATTTATTTCCAATAAGGGTAGTTTGGCCATTTTCACCATCTACATTATATTTATTGCACTTTTTTCCAATAAGGGTAATATGGTCATTTTCACAGTCTGTAACATTTACTTTATTTATTTTTGATAAGGGTAGTATGGTCATTTTTAAAGTCTCCATAATATTTATTTCCGATAAGGGTAGTCTGGTCATTTTCACATTCTCCATAATATTTATTGCACCAAATCCGATAAATTTCATCTTCGGGTTCACCCGAATGAGAAACTCTGTCGAACTCTAGTAATCTTTGAACCTAGGTGATGTTCAAATCGATAAATTTCATATTGGTTCATCCAGAATGAGAAACTCAGGTCGAACTCTAGTAATCTTTGAACCCGTGATGTTCAAATCTGACAAATTTCATATTCAGCTCATCCGAATGAGAAACTCAGGTCGAACTGTAGTAATCTTTGAACCCGGGATGTTCAAATCAAATAAATTTCATCTTCAGTTCATCCGAATGAGAAACTCAGGTCCAACTCTAGTAATCTTTGAACCCGGGATGTTCAAATCTGATAAATTTCATCTTCAGTTCACCCGAATGAGAAACTCAGATCGAACTCTAGTAATCTTCGAACCGTGGATGTTCAAATATGATAAATTTCATCTTCAGTTCATCCGAATGAGAAACTGAGGTCCAACTCTAGTAATATTTGAACCTGTGATCTGATAAATTTTCGAAAGAATATATATTCCGGTTTGTTTAAGGTTTCGGGGAATATTCCGAAAGAATCTTACCTGTAAATGGATGGATTCATCGTTCTTACCAAGTTTCTGACTTATAGTAGTCCACTCACGGCCGGAGTTTCGATCTCGCCGGGGTATGCATACTGATATGCCGGAATAGGGTTTGTTTAAGTTTCGGGGAATATTCTGAAGGAATCTTACCTGTAAATGGATGGATTCATCGTTCTTACCAAGTTTCTGACTTATAGTAGTCCACTCACGGCCAGGTTTCGATCTCGGAGCCAGGGTATGCATGCAATATGCCAGAATAGGGTTTGTTTAAGTTTCAGGGAATATTCCGAAGGAATCTTACCTCTAAATGGATGGATTCATCGTTCTTACCAAGTTTCTGACTTATAGTAGTCCACTCACGCCGGTTTCGATCTCGGAGCCGTGGTATGCATGCAATATGGAATAGGGTTTGTTTAAGTTTCGGGGAATATTAGAAGGAACGTTACTGTAAATGGATGGATTCATCGTTCTTACCAAGTTTAGACTTATAGTCCACTCACGGCCGTGTTTCGATCTTGGAGCTGTGGTATGCATACAATATGCAGAATAGGGTTTGTTTAAGTTTTAGGAATATTGAAGGAATCTTACCTCTAAATGGATGTATTCATCGTTTTACCAAGTTTGTTTTTATAGTAGTCCACTCACGGCCGGGTTTCGATCACTGGGAGCCAGGGTATGCATACAATATGCCGAATAAGGTTTGTTTAAGTTGGGGGAATATTAGAAGGAATCTTACACGCCAAATGGATGGATTCATCGTTCTTACCAAGTTTCCGACTTATAGTAGTCCACTCACGGCCGCAGTTTCGATCTGGGAGCCGTGGTATGCATGCACATGCCGAGGAATAGGGTTTGTTTAAGTTTCAGGGAATATTTCGAAGGAATCTTACCTGTAAATGGATGGATCATCGTTCTTACCAAGTTTCCGACTTATAGTAGTCCACTCACGGCCAGTCTCCACAATATTTATTGCACTTTATTCCAGTAAGGGTAATCATTGAACCCGTGATGTTCAATTACGATATATTTCATCTCCATTTCATCCGAATCGAAACTCGTGTCTAACTAGTAATTTTTGAACCCGTGATGTTCAATTTCGATATATTTCGTCCTCAGTTCATCCGAATCGAAACTCAAGTCAAACTCTAGAAATCTTTGAACAGGGTGATGTTCAATTGATATATTTCGTCTTGATTCATCCAGAAAGATAAACTCAAAGTCGAACTCTAGTAATCATTGAACCTATGGATGTTCAATTTCGATATATTTTGTCTCTAGTTCATCATAATCGAAACTCAGTCAAACTGTAATCATTGAACCTGTGATGTTCAATTCTAATATATTTTGTCTCCAGTTCATCTGGAAGAGGAACTCAGGTCTTACTCTCGTAATCTTTGAACCGGTGATGTTCAATTCTGATATATTTCTTCCCAAGTTCACACAAACGAGAGACTGTGTCTAACTCTAGTAATCTTTGAACTGCGATGTTCGAAACTGATATATTTCTTCTCAAATTCATCCAAACGAGAGACTATCAGGTCTAACTCTAGTTTCTGTGAACCTGCGATTTTCGAAACTGATATATTTATGATCCATTTCATCCGAACAGAAACCCAGGTCTAATTCTAGTAATAATTGAACCTATGATGTTCGGTTGGACGGTTTGTGATTTGCTCTTCCACTTATAAGTCGAATCTTTTAAAACCCATATTCTATTGTCATTAAGTTTTGAATCTTGTTTAATTGAAAGAAAATAACAATTCTTCATTTCATTTATGATTCTTCTGATTCATTCTTATATAGTTTTTGGATTTATATATAGTCAGAAGGTCGATAACAATTCCAAATTTATTCTGATTTATATGTAGGGGTATGATCCGTTGACATGGTTATAATGACATAATCTTGACATGGTGACACCTTTTCTCTAAAACATCTAAACGACGATTAAAATGAAGCTAATATTTTGGTGACATGTTCCTCTTATAAAACTCTACATTCCTACCAAAACAGAGAGTATTTCGAAATACAAAACCTTGGATATTGGTCTTACGAATGTTCAAAAGAAACACAATTGTGTTCAAAAGAAACACAACTTATCTTAATCCGTATGATAATACATTACTATTTGTCTACCGTTGATAAATCTCCGCAATCCGTATGAGAATCAATCTCCATCGTCCAATGTTTTTTAACAAAAACCGAGCTTTTTTTCTCCCCTCACTTTCCTCTTTCTCTTCTTTCCTTTCTCTTTATTTTTCGGTCGTTCTGTTCTCTCCTCTCTAACTCCGGCTTCACCAAAACATCTCATAACAAATCCTTGTTCACAACCCTAAAAATCCTTGAATCCTTGTTAATCCGTGAATCAAAAACCAATCCTAAATCGAAAAAAGCCTCTAATTGAAACTTTGATAACCCTAAAAATTTGATATTGTCATCACTGAAATAAAAAGAACCCTAAAAAAGCATCTACTATGCAGATCTCTCCATTAAAGGCCTAAAGAAGGGATTCCATTTGGGTTTTTTCATATCCCTCACCTTAAGCTTCGACATCTAAGAAATTAAGATTTTCTGGTAAATATTTGTAACCATATTCATTAGAAGTCTCAACTTTTTCGGGTCATTGAGTGATGCATATATTGTGGTCTTTGATTAATCATTTGAGAAATATTCCTTGTGGTCGAGAAAGATGATTAATCGACTCATCTCATCTCTTTTTGGTCCGTAAATTTTGTTAATCGGGGGAGAAAATTCGTTTATTGGGATGAGCTTACTATTGATGATTAGGTAATAATTATCTTTCTCATTGTCTTTGGTTTTCTGTTTTGTTGATTATTTTTATTTATAAGATAATTGATTTCTGTGGTACGAAAATCAGGTTGAAGAAAAGTCGAAATGAAATTATATGGAAGAAGATATGGTGGTTGAAGAAGAGGAAATTGAGAGTGCAGGTGGTTTTATATTTGAAGTAGATGATTTTTTTGTGTTTCATAATGTTAAATTAGTAAAGGGTTTCTCTGATTTTGTGTAATTTCATGGTGGTGGCGGTGAGCGATATTTGAGCTGTAGCTGGGGTTGTATATCTGATCCAGAATCAGGAAGAACCTTACGCCAAAATTCATATTAACAAACTGAGTAAGGTATTCTTATTGATTTTTTATACTTCAGGTTTATGTTTGAATTGATAGAAATTGGCTGAATTTTGAATTGCTGAAGATTTTGTTTGTTTTGCAATGGCTATAAGACCAGGTTTGCTTGCTCTGGGGATTTGGTCTTCTTAAGATGACAGAACAACTTGGGAATGTGTTTATAGAACCAAAGCGCACATGGATATAGAGAATGAGGAAGGCGAGGATGATGATGAGGTTAGGAAATCGAACAACTTGGGAATGTGATTAAACCCAAATAACATCGAAGTTAATTTCCTGAACCAGCCATCCAGAGTACCAGAGGTGTTTCGCCAATGTATGAATCTTCAATCCATTACCCACTCAAAAGACTACAATGGCGGTATGACATTTCAAATTCTTCTCCCGCAAAGAGTTGTTAACTTGAGTTGTGATGTAAATGTTATGTTGTTTCATTGCTTTACTGTTGAGATGGGCTTTTGGTTATGTCTCATGATAATTGTTGAGTTTTTCTAAGTTGGACCTTGGTCCTTGGGTATAAATCAAGTTTTTATTTGTTGACGGAGTCTAATAAATCAAGTATGCATTATATGCCGGAAACAAGTACCTGGGATTCCCCCATGAAAGCATATTATCCTATAAATCTGGTTGGATATGCTTTCTTCGTGTGTTTGCCTCTTTGATTGACTGGCTGAAGAATGTAGTAGCAACCATGTGATGACAGGTAGTTTATGCTTGTATTCATATACACATCATTACGTTTGAATTGAACGTATCATACTAGGATGGTAACAATCTCATGGGCACTATATGAGATTCCTGTGGCCATGACTAGTAAATCAATTACGTAATGACTGCTAGAGGCATGTAGTTTATGCCTGTATTCATAGATGTCTCATCTTAAACCTTTAGGTAGTGACCCCTTGATTTTGTAATTATTATATCAATTTTAATGGATGGTTTTGTTTGTGACAATTCTCAGTTCTATATAGTCTTAAAATGTGAATACTGATTATGCAATGCTATATAATGGAGCATGTTGGCTTTCCTTTGATGATAAATTCATTGAATTGAGAACAACCTTCATCTGTTTTAGGTGATTTTGTTTATTTGTTTATATCCTTTGATGATAAATTCATTGAATTGAGAACAACCTTTCATCTGTTTTAGGTGATTTTGTTTATTTGTTTATAACATGTTTTAAGCTAATTAATACCTCTTCATTCTATTAGAGACGGAGATGGTTGTAGGTTGGTATCACTCGCATCCTGGATTTGGTTGTTGGCTCTCTGGTGTTGATATTAATACGCAGCAGTATGGTAGAGTCTAATGTGGTTATAGCTTCTGGTGTCATGCTTTTTAGTTTTTCTTGTGCATCAAAAGTCTGGATACGAGTTTTTTATGGTCTTTCTAATTTTAGTCATTTGTGCCATGTGTTGAACGAACAACTACTTCGACATCATGTACACATTGCGAGTTTTGAAGCTTTGAATCGGAGAGCATTGTTGTGGTTATAGACCCTATACAAAGTGTTAAAGGTAAGGTAGTTATTGATGCGTTTGATCAATCCTCAAACCATGATGTTGGGACAAGAGCCAATGATGACAACATCAAACGTTGGATATCTCAACAAGCCGTCCATTCAAGTGAGTTTCGAAAACATAGTTGTGATGAAATTATTTTGTGCCTAATATTGTTACGCTCTCTAACCCGGTCATTTAATGTATGTCTTTTTCTTTTCAAAGCTTTGATCCATGGGTTGAATAGGCATTACTATTCAATAGCAATTAATTACGGGAAAAATGAACTTGAGGAGAAGATGTTGCCGAATCTTCATAAGAAGAAGTGGGTGATGGGTTGACTCTCGCAGCAGTTTGATTCTCATTCAAAAACTAATGAGCAGATCGTGAGGGGTGTGATTCCTTAACCTACATCCAAACTTTACGCCATTATGTATGGTTCGCTAGCACGTGAAATCAGAGGACCATGTTAGACCTTTATATTTTTATAATGTCGAGGTTGCTCGGTTGAAGTGCTCCACCTATTATTGTCTTGCCATCTCGCCGAGATTAACATTGTCGTCTAGCTGCCTTCAGTTTTTCGTTTGAAAACCATCTTCGTGCCTGGTCATATGGAAGTTTAGAATTTGGATATGATATTTCTTCTCGCATGATCCCTCCAAGGTGAGATATGACAATTGTACTTCTACGATGACTAATGATCTTATCCTGTAAACTTCAATTTAAGCTCTACTAATTTTAAGGCGTGGTATCTGGTTATATCAGTTATTTTAGCATGTTGAGGGTACGTTGCAGGAAATGCGAAGCCTGGCCACCAAATACAACAAGGCTGTTCAAGAGGAGGATGAGTCGTCTCGGAGAAGTTTGCTATTGCTAATGTTGGAAGGCAAGATGCTAAAAAGCATCCTGGAAGGGCATGTGAATAACTATACCGGGCGGTGATAGGATGATGATGTCACCATCCTCGTCAACTCGTCTCCCTAGAAAAATGATGGGGGCAATAACTCTGTCATCAACGGGTTTTGTTTGTGAGAAATGCGTTCTATGTGTTGAGGCATCCATGCTTTTGCAGGTTAGGATACCGACTCAATTTCGGTGGTTTTATTTTCCTTTTAATCGCGGAACATTCTTTACAATTGTTGATTTCATTTTGGTTTGTGGAATGTGCCTGCTACCGCACTTCTCGATTTCTTCAGAGCATCGATACGAATGGGCGAGATAGTAACATTGATGCTTACTCAGATTATGTTGTCAAATCTGGTCCATTCAGCTTACCAATGGCTCGATTTGGCGGTTTTGGGGGTCAGGTTATTCTTTCACTGGCTCACACAGCGGAGTTGATGATCCCCACTCCATGGGAAGGTGTTCCTTCAGGTGCCCTAGATCCAATCATTTCCGTAGTGAGAGCATAGCCAAGTAAAGATCCAAACTTCAGTTGTTGCTCAATCACCGCTTAAGTCCATTTGTCCTCTGTATATATTGTAGTTTGATGTTTTGTTTGGGATGTTTGAATGTTAATGAGTTGAATTTTATTAAAGGTTACATTTAGTTTTTCATGATAGTCTCGAGAAACCACTCTCTAGTAACTCAAATCTGCAGAGGGACAAGCCTTTAACCAACAATAATAACATCTTGACCGACTGATTTTTAATGGATCAAACCCATAAGTAGCCAAAGTAACCATGTGTGTATAACTTTTCACCAACTCAAAGCTAGCACTTGGTCCAACCAGAAAACTGGTGTCTAGAAACCTTGACCAACAAAAAGTTGGTGGCATAACCCTTGAGCCAATTTGAAAACAAGGTACGAGATTCTCATCCAACAAACATTACGGAAGTTTAAATTCTTGAGCAACTAAAATTCAATGGAAGAAAACTCTCTTCCATCGAGAAATATAAGCGGCTTCAACCCTTCACCAAAGACTTAACGTCGCTCCTTAGCCATCCGACTTTTCGTTGCTAGAACCCCTCTTGCCAACAAAGATCTAGTTGATAAAAATCTTGACCGTCAATACATTCAGTGATAAAATTACTTAACCAACGACATCAAACACCTCCACCAGCCATCCAACTATTATGCTGCTAGAACCCCTTTACCAACAAAGATTTAGTTGATAAAACTCTTGACCGTCAAAACATTCTAAGTGATAAAATTGCTTGACCAACGACATCAAACACCTCCACCAACTAAAAATTCAAGTAAGTTATGATCTTTAGCAGCTTACAAGCGTTTTATAACATCCTACCTCTACCAACGATGTATTAGCCATCATCAACAACATATTTTGCGGGTGAAATGTTTCAAAGAACAAATGTTTGTGCTTCTAACAACGATAGTTAATGGTTAATGGAAACTTGTGTCGACTAAAATTTTTCGTTTAATTTAGTTGAAAGATATCTCTTCAAGACATGGTTGGTCCAAGTCTTTAGCAAAGAAGCCTGTAGTCACCGAGGATATCTCGTTGCCAGGTTGGTTGCCGGCAGAGCTCCATCCGCCGAAAACGACCCCCGTACCAACCGAATCAAGGTAGTCGCTAAATCCTAATTTTCTTGTAGTGCTTGTTCGATGTTGGTTACATCGTACGATGAGACCAATGAACAGTTACTATTTCTGGGAAAGAGTATTGGGACATTTTGTAGCATCGCGAAACGAATCCATAAGAAACAGTAAGAGCCTAAAACTAAAATTTGCATTCATCACTAAGGAAGTCAAACATTATACAGAAGTTTTGTGGATTGTTCACCGTAGCTATTCTGGACTATCCAACGAAGAACAGTGAGTATCTTACCTTTGTCCTCACTGATCATCTACATCATAAATATTTGAACCTGTTGTTTATCTGTTTTACAGAAAACCATAGCTCAGACAAAGTTAACTGCAGAAATCAGAAGAGAGTTTAAGCATTTTGAGTGATATGAACTCTACAAAGAAAATGTCGCTAGATTTGATGTAGTGTTTTTTTTGGGGTTTATTAAAATGTAGTTTGATGTTATTTGCAGGTTTAAATTGTAATAAATTTCGCTTATTCTGAAGTGGATTTCTCTATTTTAAATCTAAATATTTTCATTCATTGATTCCAATTCTTTTTCAAGATATAAACTTAGGAAATAATAAAACGTACTAAACAACTTCAATAAAAATCAAGTACAAGTTTTGGCCTCCTGTTTATCTTCATTTGGCGTATCTTCCATTCAACGCGCTCTTTGACAGTTTTGCCTTTGTTTTTGAATTTTTTGTTGTTAACTTTCAAAACTGGAGCTCTTATTTTCCTTTTAGCGGAATATTTTCTTGGTGCAACTTCAAATACTTGCACTTCCCTCTTACAATTTTCAATCTTTTTAAAACTCCCACATATCTTAGAAACAATGACTTTAAGTTTTGCATCTTAAAAAAGTATGATCGCCTTTTCACCATTGAAATAGATTTTAGAAGAGAAAATTCAAGAGAAGTGAATTTTGGTGTGAGTGAATTGTTTGAAATTGATGGCAATTTATTAAGGTAAAAAGTGAATTTTGAATTTTAAAAAATTACACGTTGGCGTTTTTGCTACAAACGCCTGGCGTCTACGTTAGGCGCGTTGGAGCTTTGAGCTTCAGCGCTTGTCCTTCCAATGCGGCATTTTACCTACGAACGCTAGCATGTTTCTCGAGATCGCGCGCTATTATCAAACGCCGAGTGCTTTACCATAGTGAAAAATCTAGTTTGGCCATCCACCGACTCAACAAAAAGAGGGGTTCGTTCATTCCCATAGGAATTGCCCTAAAAGACATTTCAACCATTTCAATATGGATCACTTCCAACTGGTTATGACCGATTTGACTCTGTCCGTCAATCCTGGTTGACTGAAACATTGTCTAGGTATAATGTTTGACTGATACCTTAGGATTTCTTTGGCGATAACCTAACTTGAAATAATGATTTAATGCCCATCCATAATATCTTTATTCCCACATATCATACCTGAAAAACTTGGTTACAGAAGTGGCGGTAGTGGAGAGTACGGTCAAGGTTGCATGCGAAAATTAAGGGAAAAAAACAATTTCACATCTGTATTCGTATCCCTCAAATTCCCTAAAGAAATTGGTTAGGTTTTAGAGATTTGGGTTAAGGTTTTTTTTTTCCATCTCTTCTCGAAACCCTAAGTAATTTCTCGAGGAGTGTGACGAAAACGGTGAAGAAGAAGTTTGAAATTGATTTTGGAGAGATAATGGAAAATGAAGAAACGGTGAAGAATAACACAAATACAACTTCAAGAAGGTATAATTATAATTTCATGAATTTGTGTTCTTATTTCAAATTTTTGAGGACTTGTTTCTCGATTTTAAATTAGGTCAATTTGATTTTAAAAATAAGGTTTGAAAGACTTTTGAAAATATAACCTTTATAGCCGGTTTTTGATATGATTGTGCATTTAACATCTTTCATGAAATGCTAGTATTAAGGGATTCACATGTATATTATTGTACACACGGTAGTTAATTAGAATCTTGTATGTTAGGAAATATATTAATTTAGCAAAATCTTTTCACCATATTTGTAAAGGCACATTAGGCCTATTTAGACACAGGGAGATCCTATCTTGTACTCAAGCTTTTGGGAATATACAAAATCTTCATCTTCTTACCTTGTCGTTTCATGGCATCCGAGCCAGAATCGAAATAACTTGAATAATTGAAAATAAGAAATTAATCTCTTTTAGCGCCATGGCTTGGGAAGAATCTACTTCTAATGGAAAACCTAAATTTGGTTCAATTTTACAGGAAAAATCATCATACCCGTATTATTTGAAAGATGTAAGTAATAAAGTGAAATTGAACGTCGATAATTATGAACAAGATGGATAAGTTATTGTTAATACCACACTATGAATATTGATGTGAATTCAACTGGAAGATATCTTTCGTCACAAGATCGAGTACCACTTGCCAATACTCTCACAGATGCACAGTGGGAAGCAATTGTGAATATGTTTAATTTTCGAATAAGGATGGTTTAAAGGAAAATATTTCTAGTAAGTGGATACTTGATACAGGGGCTTCAAGGCATATGACAGGGTTTTTGTGTACAACATATCAAGTAAGGTTCACTTCGGTAAAACTTCCGAACGACACATACACAATTGATACATGTGAAGGGACTGTGGTGTATGGAGACAATATGAGATTGTATCGTGTTTTATATGTTCCTGATCTTCAGTGTAACTTGATTTCGTTAGCATGTTTAATTAAAGATCTGAAATGTATTGTCACTTTGACTGATAAGTTATGTGTGATACAGGACCGCACTACGAGGACGCTGATTGGTGTGGGAGAGGAACGATATGGGTTCTATATCTTTCACTGTGGGGAGTAGATTATGGCAAATCGAGTTACTACTAGTAAATATTATTACTTATGGCATAGGCGTTTGGGTCATCCTTCTAATAAGATTATTTCTTCGCTTCCTGGTATGAACAAAGTTGATTGTCAGAAGTTTCTCAATGAACCATGTGATACTTGTTTTAAGGTTAAACAAACTCGTCTTTGATCAAAAAAAAAAAAAAAAAAAAAAAAAAAAAAAAACTCATGCTAGTTTCCCTATTAGTGAGAATAAAGCTAATGACATCTTCGGTTTAGTTCATTGTGATGTATAAAAGGACGATTGCTTTCTTGTGGTGCCACAACAAAATGGGCGGGTGAACGCAAACATCGTCATATATTGAATGTGGGGCGTGCTTTGCATTTCAAGCAAATTTACCTATTCGATTTTGGGGCAGTGCATCATAACCGTTGCTTATATTATTAATCGTACGTATATTACCTTGCTCAACGGAAATCTCATATGAACTTTTACATGGAAAGCCTCCCATTTATAATATTATTAGTATTTGGATGTTTGTGCTACTTGAAATGTTGTGCCTAAATGATCGTAATAAGTTTAATCCCCGAAGTCGGAGATGTAGATGTATCTTAATTTAGTTACTCCTTATGGAAAAAAGGATTGGTGATTATTTGATTTGGAAACGAAACAATTCTTTATATCTCTGGGATGTGGTTTTCTTTGAAAATAAATTTCCTTTGGAACTATTTCTTCGGATAATACTAATAATAATTAAGATAATAATAAGAGTGCCAAGAGGAGTTGAGCACCCTACGGAACATTTATATGTTTTATTGTCTCGATACAACTACCGTGAGTCCGAGGATAGGGGAGTAACTATGTTGATTCCCAGTATCACGGAGGCACAAACAGGAAGCAATCGAGAATGTGGGGTTTCAAAAATTTTGTGATTAAACTCTGGGAGGTTCATGTAGGAAATATGGTTTGGACGGGCCCCAAATCCATTTCAATGTGAATAAAAGTTGCGTTTGGTTCAACCAATGTGACGTTCTTTTTGGTCGCAACTGTAGTGAACCATCACTTTAGTATTATAAGAACCTAACATTCTTAGCATACGAAAAAACACGAAAAGCTTTGTTTTCATTGGAAATCAGTCTACATGTAGGTCCCAATCCGAGAGTTTGTTGCCATTCGTTTGATTGTTTTGATGTTATTCTAGTACGCGAGTTAACATCAATGGCATTGTTGTATCTTGCTCATCTTACTCCATAAACGTTATGCACCATTGAAGGGAAGTTAAAGCTTTTAGAAAGAGGATTACCTTCCGCTCAATACAAATTTCGATAAGTTGTTTTGATTCTTACCATTCCCTCCGTTTTCTCTTTCTGTGCGTTAAGTTGTGCATACTTTGATTTCTTGGAATTGAAAAGAGAAGTGCTACGCACTGGTAATCGACAAATTATCTCAATCATCTTCGTGTTACTTTGATAAACTATTACATGGTCTGCTTATAGGTGATTGGTATAACTCCTGTACATGTTTGATAGGCGTAGAATACAATTGTATTTACTATATAGGTTTACATACTTTCTTTGCTATTTTTCGTGTGAATTATGTATTTTATGTTTGCTTTTGAGTTATCGATACGGCGGAGTCGCACGGAGGAAACGAAGAAGAAATTATCCAGAATTGAGCCAAAGTAACTGTCATCTCACTTCAAGTGATATGGGTCAATCAGGTTAAAGGACAACTTTCTTTTGAGAGGTATTAAATGACAGCCACCACATATTGTGTGGGCATCCATTGGGGTACCCCTTATCCCCGTGCGGAGGTGTCATTATCCAACCCCTGTCATTACAACCCTGGGACGATTCTCTTCTTCTCATTCATTCATTCAATGTTTTTCACCCGAAACTAAGAACATGGCATTCTTATCATTTGTTGGAATCAAAGAGATCATGAGAATGAGAATGAAAAGAGAGAAAACGGCCCGATTCCGCCATTAAATCGAGACAAATCGAGCTGCTGATTATGGCCAAAGGAAGATGTGATTAAATAAGAAAATCGTTGAAGATGAAGATGTGGTCACCATATGGAATCAAGAAAGCGAGAGGTTGATTCTCAGTGAAATCGAGATAAGAGAAGATGAAATTGTAGAACAGGTTGAATTGGTTGTGATGAATTAAAAGGTTTGAATGAAGTGGATCGAAGGTTTCGATTGAATGCTGATATTACAATGGATTGGGCGAGATGATGGTGGTCTTTATTGAATCTATGGGTTTTGAAATGACTTTGAATGTGATATGCAGTTGGAGAAATGGATATGAGATCTCGTTGGGGATTAAGCTCGAGGTGTTGTTGTTCAAGAGACTTGGAGTCAGCTCGGAGGAGGAGATGGGATTATGGGTTAATTCAAGACATGAAAGAACTGGGTTTGTGGAGTAGTGGTGTTGGATTGATGGAGTAGTTAAAGCAAAGTTGGTGGCATGAGATGTCGCCATCAAGTTGCAGGGCAAGCAAAAGCAAATGAAGTCTCCGAGCTTGGGTGCGGCCGGGAACGGATTCTTGCATGCGTGGGATTGAATCGGTGTGGAGCTATTTAATTGGCTTGTCATGGATTGTTTGGAATTAGGGGTTGGTTATTTTGATTTGTGGATCTTCGGATGAGAGTTTTGCTGCAGGTGGATCATTTTGTTATGAAGATGGTAGTCAGAATGCGGGAAACGGTGGTGATTGGACGCAGAGTCGGGATGTTACTTACAAGTTGGATTCAAGAATTTCTTGCATTGAAGTGTGTAGCAAAGCATTGGGGTGGGTGTGTTTGCCGAAGCTATGGTCAGAAATGACCGAGTTAGTTGGTGTTGTAATATGCCACTGAAGTGAAGCACAACAGCGGAGTTTGGGTGATGTTGGTGTTGCGGATTTTCTCAAAAACAAGATGGTCTTAAATTTTGAAGTTCTATGGTGCTGTGTCTCAAGGTGGCATTTGCCCGACTAAGCAAAAACCCTAGAGAATGGGTTTGAGGTCAGATGAGGATAGGTGGATCTAATGTTTGGTTAGGCGAGAGAAAGATGGTGATGGAGACAGCTATGAGTGTAAGCTTATGGAGAAGTCACAAGCTTCCACAATGGAGATACAAGGAGTTATTGACAGAGCGGGGCGTTGCAATTTGGCAATGAAATACACATGGTGTGTGTGGAGATGCGTATGTGCTATGGAACTGAGCTAGGGCCGATATGTGTGGTCTTGAGATTTGGCAGCCAGTCGGGAGTCGTGGTTTTTGGCCTAGCCTCGCAGGTCAGGCAGGAAGCACTGGGAGGCCGGAATTGGATTGAGTATTCCAGTGTAGGGAGAGTTGAATGTGGAGTGCTGCCAAAGGAGAATGATGCGTTGATTCGGGGAAGTGTGGTGAATGGGGGAGGGCTTTGCTCGAGGATGAAGCTCAGATTGGATCGAAAAGATGGGAAGGAATTCGCAGGTGTGTTTTGTTGGGTCTATAGCCATCTTGGTCGAACATGATGGTCGAGCACAATGATTGTGCTACAAGTTACGGCGACTGCAACAAGCTTTGGTTGGCCATTGACTCCACCAACCATCCAGTCCGACTTGGGTCTAACTCGGACTGACCGGTTCCGGCCCGATCCGATTCGAGTTGACCCGACCCGCCGACGAGTTGACCGCTGACCAGTGATCGGCCGGATTCTTGTTCTGTCACGGAGCCATTTCGGGACTTTTCCTGCGATTTCCAGCCACAATACCGGACTTCCACGACCACTTTTGGGGCGTATTTTCTACACTGCAGTTTTCTCCTTGCTTATGGGCTTGGTGGATTCTCATCTAATGGACTTTGAAGACTAGACCTAATTTTAGAAGTTGGAGAAAAGCTATAAAAGGAAGGATCTTCTACAACATATTATATCTTTCTTGGAATTTTTGGAGAGCCGTTTTGTTTACGCTTCTAGGGTTGGTTTGTTTTCTTCTTCACTATTATTT